>OX335797.1:9972500-10577500 GCA_946896805.1 Scutellaria galericulata
TCTTAAAAATCCAGCAATGAATCTGTAATGCTTCGTCAAACATATCAGGATTTGCACAAGCTGAAACCACACTTGAAACTGTGAAGTTGTTTATTTCTTCTCCCATTCTTTGCATCTCTTTGAGGACCCAAAAAGCAGAGCTCGAATCACCCTTCTTTACAAATCCAGAGATGATAGCAGTCCAAGAAACAACATTGCGTATTGGCATTAGTTTAAATTGCTTGATAGCATCAAACATAGCCCCACACTTGGCATACAAATCAAGAATGGCAGTTCCCACAAAAACATCCCCTCCACCACCAACTTTGATCACACGGCCATGAATACTTCTGCCCAACTCAAGCTCCTCAACCGCTGCACAAGCAGTCAAAGCACTCGAAAACGTGAAGACATTTGGGATCAGTGTGCCATTATGGCACATTCTAGCGAAAACATCCAATGCCACCCAATTATCCTTATTCTTAACAGCTCCAGACACCACAGAATTCCAACAAACCACATTCTCACACTGAACATCATATAACACCGTCAAAGCATCATCGATCCTACGACACTTCATGAACAAATCTATCATCCCAGCCCTCACATACCCGTTTGAAAAGAACCCGTTTTTCATAACGAGCCCATAAACCCGCGCCCCACGTGCTGCATGCTCTAAAGCACCACAAGCAGAAATAACACTGCCATAGGTAAACTCATCCATATCCACTCCCACATTATGCATTCGACAAAAGATTCTCCACGAGTCTTGATAAAGAAAATTCTTATTGCACCCAATAATCATTAGATTCCATGTCACTAAATTCCACATCGGAATTTCGTCGAACACCTTGAATGCATAATCCATGCGAGTGCATTCTGAGTAGGCAACAATCAAATTGTTAGCGGTGTAGATATTGGAGTAGAGTTCGCAGGTTTTGAATGAGAGAGCATGTGCTGCTTTGGTTTGTGGGAGTGTTATGCCCCTCAAACTTGAGGGGTTGCTGAGCAACAGACGTGGGTCGAGAGCAGTACAGTTTTTGCCATGTCCAACAGGAGAGCTCTCGAGCAGTGCAGCAGATGAGCTGAATTTGTGGCTGATACATAATAATCTCTGGTGCTTTGTGCTCTGAATGATGAAGCCGTTCATTTGATACTGAGCAGAAGAGATCGAGTCTCAGGCAAAAGTTTGAAAATAGCATCTCCATATAAATAGTAGTATAATTTGAAATTTCTCAGAAATACTTGACATCAAGTCAAGATGGCCGAGCGGTCTAAGGCGCCAGTTTCAGGTACTGGTCCGAAAGGGCGTGGGTTCAAATCCCACTCTTGACATAATAAGTTATTTTGATTTTTTTCTTTTTTTAATAATTTTGGAATTTACTAGTTTCTAATTTTTTGATTTTTTCTTTTTTAATTATTTTGGAATTTACTAGTTTCTAATTTTTTTGATTTTTAATTATTTTGATTTTTAATTATTTTGATTTTTAATTATTTTGGAAGTTACTAGTTACTAATTTTTTTGATTTTGTAATTGTTTTGGAATTTACTAGCTTCCTATTTTGGAATTTACTAGTTACTAATTTTTTGATTTTTTAATTGTTTTGGAATTTTGTATTCATCTCACTAATCTTTGATCAAATCTTTTAACTTGATGGTGAATATTATGTGTAATTGATTAAGCTGTATGTAATGTATGTTATGATGTTTTTAAGCATTATCATGTGAGCTAATCTAGTTCTCTTTAAAAATTTATTTTTTTCATCATGTGAGCTAATCTAGTTCTCTTTAAGAATTTATTTTTTTCATAGAAATAATCTATTGATTGGTTAGCATTTTGTTTTAAGGCCTAACTGGGAAAAAAAAAAAAAGCATTAAATTCATGATGAAAAATTAATAATCCTAACTTTTCGAATTTCACATTTTCAAATTTTTATAATCCTAACTTTTTGAATCTAGCATATACTAAAAATCACTACTAATTTAACCAACTTAATAGTGGTGCCCGGTTCAGTTAAACCGCCGGTTCCGGTTCCGAACCGGCGGGGGTCGAACCGGAACCGAATCGGGGATGTTCGGTTCCGGTTCCGGTTTGTAACCGGCGGTTAAACCGCCGGTTTCGGTTCGAACCGGCAGTTTTCCGGTTTTTTTTTTTTACAAAATGTATTCACATGTTAAAAAATACACAACTTTGTATAAATATCCAAAATTTACAACTTACAAAGTATAAAACACTAAAGTTTGAATTTAAAAAAATCACAACTTACAAATAACGATTAATCGGTGGTTGAATTAAAAAAAATTACAACTTACAAACAACAAACTTCTAAGTTTGAATTTAAAAAAATTACAACTTACAAGCAATAAAAAAAAATTACAACTTACAAATTACAAATTGAAAGAGGAAAAAAATGAAAGAGCTTGAGTTTCATTCTAAGTTTGAAAGTGAATATCAAACTTAGAATAAAATTGTCTACGTATCCCTAAATTGAATTGGAGAATCAAAGCCCACGTAGTTCTTATTTCTTACTTCTCTTAATTGTAGTTGAACTACTATAATCGAAGTACAATTATATTTTCAAACAATCTAAGTTCACGTGTCAAGCAAAATAGTGTGTTAAAGTTAAAACACAATAAAAGTACAATTAAATTTTTGAACGATCTAAGTTCATGTGTCAAACAAATAGTGTGTTAAAGTCGAATTACAATAGTGGGTTAAAGTTGTGATTTTTTGTTTTTGTTTTTGTTTTTGTTTTTTTGTGTTGTTAACAAGTGACCTTTGGAAAATATCACTATAATCTCATATAACAATATCCAGAGACAATTTCGCATAAGACCCACTCTATTTGTTTTTTTCTAAATCATAAATGTTATGATTAAATTACAATTTTTGAAATTGAATTGGTTTTTCTACATTGAAAAGATTAGGATAGAATTATAATTTTGAAAATAGAGGGGTTTTTTTCCCTATTAAACATTGTTTTAATTTTGAGATAGTTGTTTATTTTAAAAAGCAAACCAAAAAAAAAAAAAAAAAGGAGCAAGAAGAATTTGTTTGAAATTGATTGGACTTGAACCATTCAAATTTTGGATGAGTTCAATTCATGTTTGAACAGGAATTTGTAAAATCTTACAATCTTACCATATTTTTCCTATAATTTTCAATAAAAACATCTTACTTTTCCACTTTTTCTACAAATTCCAACAAACAACACCTATTTTTTCTACAATTCCCAATATGAAAAATGACATTTTAACTACAATTCAACCCTACAAAATCCCAAAATAAATATAAGATTTTCAAAATTCATACTTACAAAAAAAAAAAAAAATTGTACTGTCTATATTTTGTATCTAGTTTTTATTCAAAACTAGTATAGAGTGTGGCAGTGTGCCATTCATGTGTTGATGCACGGATCATAATATAATATATAAAATCTATATGTAAAAATGATTATCAAATACTCATTATTTTGATTGTATTTTTTAAAATAGACTTAAAGGATGCATGACCGACTTAATAAGATACAATATAATATAAAGTTATACGATACTAAACATCCTCTTAAAAGGATAAAATTCATCTATATTCAGCTAAATATATAATATAATAAAAAAAAAATTCAATTGGAGTTGTATGTGATTTTTTTATACTCTACCAACCTTACTATGAATCTCAACAGATGTCAGCTCTTTCTTTCATTCTAAATACTCATTTGTCACACGATAAGTTACCAATTAGTATGGCAATGTTGTCCATACTTATTACTTACAAACTTACATGTCATAATAGAACATGTATAATTTCAAAGCTATATATATATATATATATATATATATATATATATATATATATATATATATATATATATATATATTGTGTGACTTTGTTTGACTTTATTTAAAAGAGTTTTATAAGCTCTTTCATTTTATAAAAATGTTTTATTTTATTTTAAAAATAAGTTGTTGAATTGTTTGGACAAATAAGATGCTTGAGCTTAAGAAGTTAATAATGATCACAACTGTGTAATTTAAATGATCAAAATACTTTAAAGGAGATTATAAAGAATAAGATCTTCTTTTAGAAATAAGTTGAGATTACTTACTTTAAAAAAAAAGAGATTATAAACTCCTAATTAACATCTTTTTATTAGAATGAAATAAGATCTTATTTTCAAATTTTTATCACACTCCTGAGGAGTTTATAAATTCTTATATATTTTATAAAATATTTTAAGAAACTTCTAAACTCACACAAACACTCTCTAAATCTTTGGGAACACTCTACTAATATTTAATCCAATGTTGCTGCAGGAAAAAAAATAAATTAATAGTGATTGTGAAATCAATGCAAACACAATGCAAATAGGAAACCAATTGAGATTGCAGACAGTGATAGAGAAGTGATTGAGAAAGAACCTTCATGGCTATGCCAACTTATATGTATAGATTCCAATTTATCCTATAACTTTAGTGGTTGACAATTTAAAATAATAGTTTTTGGGATTTACAATTTAAAACAACAACTTATCAAATATCATGAATTTAGATTAATTATAGTTCAAAAACAACAATTGGACCCAAATTGCATTTTTGGTTTAAAAAAAAAAAAAAAAACACCAACATTTTTGGTTAAAAAAATACCACCAATGTAAAAATATTTTGAAACCAAACATATATATTCCGAAAAAATAAATATCAAAACAGGGCTTAATTTTCATTGGGCTGAGAGCCCATAGAAAATAGGATGCTTAATAAAGTCCAACCAGTAAAATTTACAAGGCCTAAAAAGAAAAATATAAAGAAGTATTTTAAAAGGCCCAAAAAGAAAACCAATAAATTATAATAGGCCCAAAAAAACAGAAAGAAGAATGGAGATGCGGGGTATCGATCCCCGTACCTCTCGCATGCTAAGCGAGCGCTCTACCATCTGAGCTACATCCCCTTTTTCAAAAGTAAAACAAATTATTTTATATATTATATAATATTAATATGATTAATGACAAATTCATTCATGCTCATTTTGTAAAAAAAATAAATTAAATAATGTTCTTTTGAAGCCATAATTATTGCTGAAAAAAAATGAAAAGAATAAAAACGTAATAATTGAAATCACTAGTAACCCACATTAAATCCACCCACAATTTCGCCAGATCATGACATGGAGATTTCAAGTATAACTAAAAAGTAGGGCTGATCAAAAAAATTAAAAAACCGCCCCAACCGCCCACACCGTACCACACCACACCGTATATCTCAATTTATTAGAAAACCACAATTTAAAATTGTAAAAGAAAACCACACCGCTATTACAATGCGGTGATTATTTCAATTCCTTTATAACCGAACCGCCACCGCACCGTATATATTCTTAATATATATATATATATATATATATATATATAATCAACAAATTTAATTATATTTTAGTCTTTAAATATATCAATTGAGATTTGACCATATATAGAATATTCAAAATGGTATTCATAAAATTTGGTAAAGAAACTAAATCATGTTTATATTCTTCCATGTACAGATTCTTCTTTTCTCTTTCAACCAACTCTACGCAGAAAATTCTAGCTTCAAACTTTTCTTTCTTCTATTTCATCTTTATTTTCATTCTTCAATTTTCTACCAATTTTCATTATTCCATGAGTCCATGACAACAAATACAATGAAAATTAAATAAGGTATGTACATAATCATAACAATAAAAAAAAAATTTCTTTCTTTACATTCTTCATTGATTCACTTACAATTTTGTTAGAATGTTTTGAATTAATTGTAGTGCATTTATTCAATATTGCAGGTATAAAATAACTTACAGGAGATGGACAACACCAATAATGAATCAGTAAGTCTCAACTCTGTAATTGATAATCTCTTTATATTAATTTGAATCTCTCAAATGTTTACAAAGTCAAATATTAACAATCTTCCATTACAATCTAGACTGTTAGTCAAGTCACCATAAGTAATTTATTTGCTAATTTTTAGTTAACATCATGTACTTGCACCTTGAATTATTTTAAAATAAGAATAATTTGTAGTTTTTTGTGTGTGTTTTGTAACAATTTTTTTTTACTTCATTTATATTAACTACTTATATGTTATGAATTTGTGGTTTTTTTATTGTTGATTTCTTTTGCCAGATTCAAGAATGGTTATTATTCTTGCAATGATAAGAATTATGAAGATGTTGGTTTAGTTGCTATAGAAAAACCAATGGTTAGTTCTTTTAGCATCTTGGTGGTTCTATTTTGTTGTTGATAATTGAATTGAATTTTTTGTAACTTAATATATATATATATATATATATAATTTTTGATTAAAAAATAAAAACCGCAAACCCACATTGCAACCGCACCAAACCGCTTCAAACCGCACTTGTGATTTTGTTTAATCAAACCGCAATTCAATTTTTTTTAAAGGAAAACCCGCATATAACAATCTGGTTTAAAAACATTGAATATAACCGTAAAACCGCACCACGATCACCCCTACTAAAAAGATAAAATGTATACTTTCTTTCCTTCTGGTTTCTTCTTGTTGTAGGTTTATATTATGAATAACACTTATGTCTATCTAATGTACACATTCATTCGGGTTGGGTTTGGGCGTGGATTGATCTGGATTCGTGTATTTTTTTTTGGGTCCTGATCTTTATGTTATGTTAGTCATACTTCTATATTATAGTAGACATACATTTATGTTATATTAGTCAAACCCTTATATCCAAATATCATACTTTTATTTAATATTTTTAACTCTAAAAAAACTCTAATTTCGCCACAATTTGTACATGTTTACCTTTATGTGATAATACTCATACTTTTATGTGATATTATTTATACCTTTATATCAACATAGTCATACATTTATGTGATATATAAAGGTACAAAAACGTTTATACACTCATTGCATAGTTCTAAAACTGTGCACTCACCTCCCACGCGCAGCCACACGCCCACACATGCTCCAAGGTCGCGCATAAATTCATCCAAATTCGATCACAAATGTTATACCTTTATGTAGTATTAGACATACATTTATATAGTGTTAAGCATACATTTATGTTATATTAATCATACCTTTTAGATTTTACATATTTTCAAACAATTATTAATACCTTTCATACCTTTTAGTTATATTAGTCATACCCTATAGTTATGTTAGTTGTATCTTTATATATTACATAAATGTATGTTTATGCTGATATAAATGTATAAATAATATCACATAAATGTATGAGTAATTTCATATAAATGTATGAGTAATAATATCACATAAATATAAATATCTACAACTTGTGTCGAAATTAGGGTTTATTGTGCCGAAATTAGGGTTTAGGGTTAAAGTATTACATAAATGTATGATATTTGTATGTAAATGTATGACTAATATAACATAAATGTATGATTAACATAGTATGAAGACCAACAAATTTTTTTTTAAGTTAAAGAATTGTCCTAAGGATATGAAATTTGAACATAAGAGTATGACTAATATAACATAAAAATATAACTAATATAATATAAAGGTATGACTAACATATAATGGTCAGGGGAAAAAAAAGCACGAATTCGGGTCGAATCCTGTTCGACCCGACCCGAGTGAGATCCATGCACCAATTGCACAGGAAACCTACTATAATTATTTTCCCAATGGATGATATGATTGTATCTCTCTATCTCACTATGAAATTTATTTTTCATCTCGTGTCATTATGTGATGTGCAATATACGTTAAACTTCTGTATCAATATATTCATGTAGGGCTAGGATCCAGAGTACAAAGTAAGTCTAACTAACTATTACACAGAGAATATAACTAAAAACAGACAGAACTAAGAAATGAAAAGAAAACATAAAGAAAGTATAGAAAATTGTAAACTATCAATATCACCGGAGAATCGAAGCCGAACACACAGATCTGTATTCAAAGTAGGCTCAGTTCCCACTTAGATTTGCCAAATCTATTCACAGAGACAGAAGACTCAAAACCGATGGTAGCACCGAGTAAGCACACAACAAGGCCAAAAGTATGACCAGAGACCCAGAGCACCTCATAATTCTCACGTAGAGAGAATCACACAGGGTGTTTAAGTATAAGGCTAAAGAATTCTCAGGTTTGTTCTTTTCCCCTCTCAAGACCTTGGAGCCTCTCAATATATAGCCGACGGGAGAGGGAAACAGAAGGAAAGAGGAGTGTATCCATGACGGAATCACCGGGATACCGTATCGGAAACAGAAAAGAGGATGAGAGGCGTCGCGGAGGAGATAGAGAGGTAGGGTTACAAAAAGGAACGAAAAAACGCAAGAAACATACATATATTCCCAAGCCAAGGGTCGAGATCAAGCCTTACCAGATGGACGGACCAGATCGTAGATCAACTAAATGGATGATGGGTCTGGGCTTGGGCTTATGACATCCGGCTCTTGCTGTGGCTTTGGGCTGCCCGAGTGTGTGGCCCAAATCAGGCTCACTACTCAACACTCTCCACCTTGGGCAGGATTTGGGTCCTCTAATGAACTTTCATAAATTGACAAGTGGGGTCATCACATCCCTGATTTTCCCCATCCTTACTGCAATACACATAGTTCAAAAGCAGATAGGTGAGAAATTATAAGCACAAAGCACGTACAGACAATCACATAGAAAACTCATAACCAGAGAAAATATCATGGGGTAGATGATAGTTTCAGAATCCTCATACAAGATTTGAATTTTTCTATAGGTAACACTTTAGTTCCCATATCGGCTGGATTGAACTCTGATGGAATTTTCTCCAGGTCAATGTCACTCTTCTCCACAATGTCTCTTATGAAGTAAAACTTAACATCGATGTGTTTAGTTCTATCATGAAAAATAAGATTTTTACACAATTGAATCCCTGATTAGCTGTCTGAGTATACAATCACTTTTCCTTTTAGAATACTGATTTCAAACAGTAAACCCTTAAGCCATATGGCTTCTTTTATAGCTTCTGTAGCTGCAACATACTCAGATTCTGTGGTGGACAAAGCAACAACATTTTGCAATTGGGATTTCCAATTAATATGAGCACCACATAAAGTAAACACATAGAAAGTTGTGGATTTTCGATTATCTTTATCATTAGCAAAATTAGAATCCAGATAACCAGATAACCACATAGGTTTATTCATTTTCCAATTTTACCAAAATCAATTCCTGTTTTTGCAGTTCTTTTTAAATACCTTAGAAGCCATTTTACAGCCTCCCAATGAGGTAAACCTAGATTAGACATAAATCTGCTCAAACAGCTTATAGAGTATGCAATATCTAGTCTAAAACTCACCATAGGATACATAACAGATCCAATAGCACTAGCATACGACACATAGCACATATCAGACATTTCAAGATCAGTCTTGGGAGACTGATCTTTACTTAACAATAAATGAGCAGCAAGAGGTACCGATACATGTTTAACATCAAGTATAGAGAATTTTTCAAGGATTTTTTGCACATTTAGGTACTGATTAAGAAGCAAAGAGCTAACTTTTCTATCTCTAACAATGTCCATACCTAGAATTCGTTTAGCATCACCCAAAAACTTCATATCAAAATTGTCACTTAGACATTTAGAGACATGATCAATAGCACTTACAGAAGGACTAGCTAAGAGCATATCATCAACATAAATCACTAAGAACACAGGGTAATGAACATCTTCTTTAAAATATAAGCATGGGTCATAAGAGCTTCTTTTATATCTAAGAGATATCATACAAGCATCAAATTTCTTATTCCATTGTCTGGGGGATTGTTTAAGACCATACCGAGATTTCTTCAATAGACATACATAATCAGGATGTTTATTATAAAAAAAACCTTCAGGTTGTTTCATATATATCTGTTTATCGAGGTCACCATGTAAGAAATCAATTTTAACATCCATTTGTTTCAATTCCCAGTTATGATGAGCAGTTAAGACAAGAAAGATTCTCATAGTAGTAAATTTAACAACATGAGCAAATATCTCACTGTAATCAATACCTTTTTTTGTGTAAAGCCTTTAGCAACTAATCTTGTCTTATATCTTACTGAGTTAGATTCATGATTAATTTTATACAACCACTTATAGTCAACAAGAGAGCACTTAGCAGGTTTGGACATAAGAAACCAGGTATTGTTAACATGCAAAGATTTCATTTCATCATTCATAGCATTGATCCATTTTGCAGACTCAGCAGATTGTATAACCTGTTTATATGTCTTAGGTTCATTTCCATCAAGACTTTCAAACACATTAAACACAAAGGATGCAAGATCAAAATTATCAAAATGCTATGGTCTCCTAATATTTCTCCTAATTCTATCTCTAGCTAGCTGATATTCACTTAGGTTATCAGACTGAGATGTAGGAGATTCACTTTTAAATTCATTATGATCAATAGAAGAGGGCTCCACCTCATTTGGAGCAGGATCTAGAATAATAAGAGTATATGCAGGTAGATATGAAAATTCAGATTCATTAAACAAACATTCCTGCTAATTATAGTTTTAAAACCATGTTAATCTTTAATCCAGCATCTATAACCTTTTACACCATCAGGATATCCAAGGAACACACCTTTAACTAATCTTGGTTCCAATTTATCAGAACTATTATGCACAAAAGCAGTATAACCAAAGACTTTTAAATTAGACAAATCCACAGGTTTACCACACCACACAGATTTAGGTAAATCCCCATTTAGAGGCACAGAAGGGCATCTATTAACAAGATATGCAGTAGTTAAGATAGCTTCACCCCAAAATACTTTAGGCAGACCAGATGTACATAACATAGATCTTACCTTATCCAGAAGAGTTTCTATTCATCCTTTCAGCAATGCCATTTTGTTGAGGTGTGTGCACAACAGTTCTATGTCTCTTAATATCAGATTCAACACATAAAACATCAAACTCATGGTTACAGAACTCAGTTCCATTGTCTGTTCTCAATATCTTTATTTTCTTTCCAGTTTGGTTCTCAATTAGAATTTTCCATGCTTTGAATTTATCAATCACATCAGATTTTTGTTTCCACTAGGTGTAGAGACAGGTGCAGGACCCCAAATATCATCATGAATATATTCAAGAATATCAAAACATTTTGAGGGATTAGGGGAGGGGGATTTAGGAAATTTCAACTTGGGTTGCTTACCCATAATGCATGAATCACACATAGGCACATCAGTGACAGAATCACCATAGAGGTAATTATTCTTATGTAATATTCTCAGTCCTTTGTTGCTTATATGTCCAAGCCTTTTATGCCAAAGATTAGATGTATTATTTTGGACAGAATTCACATGCAACACAGGTTCAGCACATGCAATATACATGTTATAGGATATTTTAGCATTAAACATCACTGATCCATTCTTTAACAGATTCATTTTTCCATTTCCCCATTCCCCTTTAAAACCAGAATCTTCCAGGGGCTGCATGACATTAAATTACTGCATAACTTAGGAACATGTCTCACATTTTTCAAGGTTAGCACATAGCCATCATCAACCTTTAGATTCATAGTTCCAATACCAAGCACATGTCTTTGGCTACTATCAGCCATAAAAACTGATCCATTTTTCAATTTCACATAGGATGAAAACATATTAATGTGAGGTGTCATGTGATTGGTGCATGCAGAATCTAATAACCAGGTTTTATCACTTAGATCAACACGCACAGAGTTCACAGAATCAGCATCAGATATCACAAAAACACCTCCCAAGTTATCAACAACATTATTAGCTTGATTGGGTTGATTATTAGGCATTTCCTTCTTAGGTTCTGTGCATCTATTAGCATAATGTCCTGATTTATCACAATTATAGCACTTCCTGTTATTATGCCTTGGTTTGAAACCATATTTTCTCTGATTTTGACTCTGATTCTAGTTTAGATTAGGATTCTGATTAGGCTTATTCTGAGCATTAGGAGGTTGCTTATTTTGAGGGTTGGTCTTAGGTTTTCCCCTTACATGATTAACATCACCCATAAACCTATTACTCTTACAGTTTTTAAGATCTAATTCCTTACTCTTTAAGCCATTTATAACTATATCCAAGGTCACTTTATCTCTACCATATTTTATAGCAGATTTTACATCATTATAGGAGTCAGGTATAGTATTTAATAGCACTATAGGGGTGTATTCATCAATGTTCTTATCTCCAATTAACTTAATATCTTGAACCAACTTAGTAAACACATCAAGGTTCTCATCAATATCTTTATGTAGATCAAGTTTAAATCTGAAGAATTTTTCCAACAAGAACATTTTAGAAGGTAGAGATGTTTCAGTATAGAATTCTTGCAATTTATTCCACAGAGACTGAGGATAATCATGTTTTCCTAACTTCCTTATCACAGAGTCAAAAAGATTTAGGATGATAAGAGAATATGCAAGTCCATCAAGATCACTTATAGTTCCCTTAGATGTCTTTCATCATAATTCTGAGTTATAGCTTTAACACACTTTGTTGAACAAGAATACCTTTCATCTTTTGTTGCCAAATAGCAAAATCACCTTTTCCATCAAATGGAGCAACATATAGAGCATTCATGTTCACTGATCACAGAGAGTACACACAGAACAGAATAATCACAGAGAAATATCAAATCACACAGATCAAAAGAAAAAGAGCTCTGGTCAACCCCCTCAGCCCAGATTCCAGGGTCACTAGCGGACCGAACAAGGTGAGATTGGTGGGGAACCAGAAAACAGAGCAGTGGAACAAGAATCACACAGATCAATATCAAAAAACACAGAGAATCCTAGACCTATACTAGCACATAACCTCAATAGACTCAGGATCTTACCAAAAAAAAATACCTGTCTGCATCGAGCAAACTCCGGATCACCCCCACACAGTACTCTGATACCACTGTAGGGCTAGAATCCAGAGTACAAAGTAAGCCTAACCAACTATTACACAGAGAATATAGCTAAAAACAGACCGAACTAAGAAATGAAAAGAAAACACAAAGAAAGTATAGAAAACTGAAAAATATCAATATCACCGGAGAATCGAAGCCGAACACACAGATCTGTATTCGAAGTAGGCTCAATCCCCACTTAGATTAGCCTAATTCACTCACAGAGGTAGAAGACTCAAAACCGACGGTAGCACCAAGCAAGCACACATCAAGGCCAAAAGTATGACCAGAGACCCCAGAGTACCTCAAAATTTCGCACGAAGAGAGAATCACATGGGGTGTTTAAATATAAGGCTAAAGAATTCTCAGGTTTGTTCTCTTCCCCTCTCAAGACCTTGGAGCCTCTCAATATATAGCAGACGGGAGAGGAAAACAGAAGGAAAAAAGAGCGTATCCATGTCGAAATCGCCGTGATACCGTATTAGAAACAGGAGAGAGGGTGAGAGGCGCCGCAGAGGAGATAGAGAGGTAGGGTTACAAAAGGAGCGAAAAAGCACGGGGAACAGACATATATTTCCAAGCTAAAGGTCGAGATCAAGCCTTACCGGATGGATGGACCAGATCGCAGATCAACTAAAGGGATGACGGGTCTGGGCTTGGGCTTATGACATTCGGCTCTTGCTGTGGCTTTGGGCTGCCCGAGTGCGTGGCCCAAATCAGGCTCACTACTCAACAATTCATGTGTATATATATGTAACTTTTATTTTAATAGGTAATTTTTTTTAAACGTTAATCATTTGGGCAAGTCCTTTGATACAACTGACACACAAAGACCCACTAAAACAAAAATGAGAACTACTAAACGTGATTTTTTACACCATTTCTACTTGAGTTATATATATATACACACTATTAGTACACCCGCATGATATACAGTTTGATTATATAAAATCTAATAATCTTTAATGTTGATGACATAATGTAATGATATATAATTTAAATGTAATATATATATTGCTTTTAATATCTATATTAATAAAAATGTTAATATTGCAACTTTAAAATTATGTTATTTTAAATAATTATATTTGATCAAATTATAAATTTTGAATGCAAACAATTTTGAAAATCAACATTTTAAATTTGATATAATTATATATGCAATGTAAATAATAGATTATAAATTTTAAAATAGATATGAATTTGACATAATATGCATTAAAAATAAATTTAAATGAAATTACGAATATTATTAATTTATAAATATAACACAGCGCAATATAAAATAATAAAATCTGAATAATAAAATAATAAATTGAACATTAATATTCAAAAATTAAATATGAAAATAAAATTGAACACAATATAATAATAATAATAATAATAGTTTTGTGTTTGTTAGTTTTAATTTCTAAATAATTAAGAAGTGATTTATTATACTTATTAATATGTTTTGTTCATATTTTTGTTCTTTATATTTTAGAATTATTTTTAAAAGTTGTAAATAATTTTTTGCATTATTTTTAGATGAATTTGTTCAAAAAATAATTAAATTTATTCCAAAATTTTGTTTCTATTTAAAATATTTAGGTTCCAAATTATTTTTACATTTTAAAATAATAATTTTTAGATTTTTGAAACCATGTTTCAGATTATTTTAGAACAAATTCTATATATTTTTTTTGTAAACAACTTTTAAATTAATTATATCTCTTTGTTTGAAATAATTTTGAATAAATTACCAGATATTTTTATATTTTTTTTTCAATTTATTGATATTTATATCTTTTAAAATTAATATTAAATATATATTTGAATTAATTTTTAAATTTTATTTGTTGATTTTAAATTGTTAAACCTTGTTATTATTATTAATTCTAAATTTTATTATTATTTTGATATTTTTATAATAGTTTTCAAACTTTTAAACATTTTATATCACCTCGTAAAATTAGTTTTCGATTTTAAAATTATTTTCCACATTTATATATTAAAATTTTAAATTAATTTTCCAAATTTTAATTTTTGACATAATGTTTAAATTTCATTATTTTCAAATTTTAATAACATCATTAAAATATAATCATATCCTTAAAGTATAAATTACCAAAGTGAATATGTATGAAATTATGTTGGTGTATGGTGCTAAATTTCTCCACAGTTAATAGATGTGGACAAATCTTGTTTAGTACTTTTCTTACGTTTTTTTTTTTTATTTCCTAAAAAATGTATTGAGTAAATTTAAAATTATGATGCAAGGAAGTGAATTCTATTGAAATAGGGCCCACAATTGAATTTTTAAATATTACAAATAGTAGGGCCCACAATTGAATTTTTAAATATTATTATCATAACATTTTCTTGTAAATTACCAAAAAAAATTCATGATTGCGTATAAAATATTATTTTTTAGAGCCTAAAAAAATAAAAAATAAAATATTTATACAATCATCAATTTGATTTGACATTTTTAGGAGGGAAAGTGACAAATTAGTAAAATTAATTATCAATTTCTCTCATATTATATATAAGTTTATGACTTTCCCATTATAAACGAGCACATGTAAAATCTCTCTGTAAAACTTTTATATATATAAAAAGTTAAACTCTTCCCATCATACACGTAAAATCTCTCTGTAAAACTCATTATTTTCTTCTCCATCACTCCGTTTGCCACATGCAGTACTTGCATATATCGAGATTAGGCTTTTAAATTTGTCATTACATACTACAACTAATTACTCTGCCTTGTCATATCGATTATAATAATAAATAAATTCAAGCTAAGCTGTGTCTACGATAAACTTATATTTAAAAATACGTGTCACTAATAGAATGAAAAAGAATTCTGCCTAAACTATTTGTCATATTCTTAACATCTTATTGGTATTCATTGTTACTTATTAATTATTACTTATTTTAATGTCCATTTAAAATGACATAAATTTATTTATTCTATTCTATATTTATTATGTGATTTATTATTGGCCAACAACTTTTGACTTTTTAAAGAGTATTTTTATTATTATTTTCACACTTATTAATTAATAGTCCCACTAATTATTAAAGTAATTACTTATAATCTAATTTGCATTTTAGCAAAAGATATAGTATTATTCATCAGCCATATGATATTTTAGTTTAAAATAAACCACTACGAATCAATTAATAAACTTAGTATCAATTGAATTATTATTAATTAATAAACATAAAAAAAATAAAAGTAAAAATTAATGAACAAGTATTTTGACTGATTTACAATATATGAGTTAGTTTAAAAACAAACAGAAAAACATTAAATTTATATTATATCGTTATATAAATTTGAAAATTATTTTCTATTAAGTATATTATAAATACATTATTTAATATAATGAATCTAATATATATATATATATATATATATATATATGCATACACACTTATTTAACGCTAAAACTTATATGTTCTCGAGACATGGATCTTAGATCCGTATCCCCAGCCCGCCCAGCGCGTGGGCCGCAATCCGTGTCCCCAACTCGCCCTAGCGCGTAGGCCACGCCGCGCGTCCACGCCTCACGCACACCTGACAGGTATCACACATATACTCTTCATGTATCACATAGCCTATATATAATCTATTATGTTCAGGTATCACACATATACTCTTCAGGTATCACATAGCCTATATATAATGTATTATGTTCAGGTATCACACATATACTCTTCAGGTATTACATAATGTATTATGTTCAGGTATCACACATTTTCTCTTTAGGTATCATACATTTAGTCTTTAGGTATTCCTTAAGGTATTACACAAGTATTATGTTCAGGTATCACACATTTTTTCTTTAGGTATCAAACATTTACTCTTCAGGTATCACATATATACCTTAAGATATTACACAAGTATCTTTTAAGTATCACACATATTTCTTTCGAGTATTACATATCATTAAGTACGTAATTATGTAATACCTGTAGTTTATGTATGTAATACCTATAGAACAAATTTATAATACCTCAAAACTATTTTTCATAACTTACATATCATTAAAGCATGTAATTATGTAATATCTTTAGTTCATGTTTGTAATACCTATAGGACAAATTTGTAATACCTAAAAAAAAAAAAAAACTAATGGAGAACACACAGAGCTGAGGAAAAAAAATAATGAAAATGAACGCGGGTCTAAAGTGGGTCAAAAAATTACTTATTTAAAGGGTCTGGTGGATTTTCTACCACTTGCATATAAAAACTTACTTTTCAACCACAAATGATAAAGATTTACTTTTCTACCACATTTCAAAATTTTGACAAAATTGGACTTAAGTACAGTTGTGATAAAATTAAGTAAAAAAAAAGTTAGTTTTTTTGTCAGACATATCGTGTAACGCATATTGATCATATTGTGTAACCTAATTATATGGATCATGTCATATAATTCTATATTAATCATTTCGTGTAACGTCTATATGGATCATGTCATGCGTAAATCTATATGCATCGCATCGTGTAATCCTATATAAATCATATTGTGTAACACCTATATGAATAATGTCCTGTAATCATATATGGATCATATATATTGAAAACCTATATGAATCAAATTGTGTAAAACTATATAGATCATATTATGTAACACTAAATGAATTAATCTTGTAACGCATATATAAATAATGTCATGTAACCCTATATAGACATATCATATCGTGTAAACATATAGTGTAATCTTATATGTCTTTATGACTTATATTACGTAATCTTATATAGATTATGAGGTTATTTTAATCTTTAAAAAAAAAAGTCAGAAAAATAAATATCTTATCATTTTTGTTAGATAATTAAGTTTGTTATCTTTTTACGGTAGAAAATAATTTGATATTAAAAATAGTATATTATAAGAGAAATCTGTATGGCCAAAATGATACATTTTTAGTGGTTGAAATTAAAAATACTGTAAAGTAACAGACATCCAATCCCAATCATTTCCCAATTTTAATTCATAAGTAAAAGAGATGACAGTTTTTTATTTATCTATTTATAAAAGAGATGATAGTTTACACCTAAGTTATTCACCATTAAATATTTGATGGAACACTTAAGCAGACGTGGCTCCATCTTATTGGCTGAAGTTGACACTCTTTAATTGCATATAGCAGTAGATAATGGATATATCATATATCCCTATCCCATTGAAATAAAAAATAAAAAAATTGGAACAAAACGACAATGACCTAGACGTTTGACTTTGTAAACCTCAGCCAACATTAATTTATGAGACCCAGTCAATACCGCCCTATGCATTATTAACTTTTTATTATTAAAATTTTAATGTCTTAGAGCACAACTAAATGGTGTGCTAAAATTTCACTAATGTGGGCGCCCTTAGATCGTTATGATGTACTCTCTCTTTTTTTCTCTCTCGTATATATAATAAAATAAATGTCACGTAAATAGATTGATTAAATAAAAATTAAGTTTATAATAGAAATTTATAAAGGGTTCATACTAACTGTCACACTAATTCATTCTAGCTTGTGGTTGCTAGCTGTTAGCCTGGTAGGGCCAAATCCTAGTATTTAAAAATGTTACATCTCAATATCAGTTCTCAGATTCTAGAAAATTTATGGAGATTGCTACAATGTACTCCCTCCGTCCCAACTGAATTTGTCTACTTATCATTTCGATTTGTCTCATCTGAACTTGCCAGTCCATAAATGGTAAAAAAAAGTGAGCAAAAAACACTAATGCAAACCCTAAATAAAGTCTTAAAAACAAAAAGTGAGTATATCCCCTTGAGTCAATTGCATTTTCTTAACCTCCGTGCCCGGTCAACATAGACAAGTTGAGTCGGGACGGAGGGAATATACAATTACATTTTTGAAACCGTCTTAGTATCCTTTGATTGTTTTAGAAACACAATATTGATAGAACATTAAAAATACCATTTTTAAAATAAGATATCATTTACGTATACCTAATGGAAAATAAAAGCTATTTAATTCCGTATAGAGGGAGGAGTAGTGATAATAATTGTAACTAAATATACAAAAAGTTATATAAAACAAATTTATAGCTATATTTTGTGAGATAGAACTCAATATTTTTACAAACCATTTCATAAATTCATATGAATAGTAGATTGTTGATTGACTTGTTTTATAGATCAGATCAATAAAACCACCTTATAAGCCTCCAGGGCCACAACCGAGATGACAAAATCTATGGTGACGTGAAGATAAATCATCCGTCAATACAAGTTCAACCTTTGCACAAGACATATTTTTATTGAAATATTGTAAAGGTTTGTCTTGGGGTTTGAATTGTATTGACTCTCTTGTGCAGGTGCCTGCAATTCAGAAATATTCTTCGATTTACATAATTTGTCACTCTCTTCCATAAATTTTTGCCACTCAAATATATCTATTGATTTACATCTCATCATGTATAATAAAGATAGCTAGTATTCTTCATCTTTTCCTATTAAAAAAATAAAACCAATCTTACAAAAGTCATTCTCAAATAAATAAAAAAATAAAAGCAATCTTACAAAAGTCACTCTCAAATAAATATTAGCGTGAATCATTTTTCAACCTTAGACAAGGACACAATTGAAATTAGGCATTGTCGACAGTGTTAATAGAGCAATCGTGCCTAATAAGCAAATTACAACGAAGCCCACATTAATTTGGAAGCGTCGCCTATTAATGAAGGACATCAAATAAAAAATACCTTTTGGGATTGGTGGGCCTCCAACTGACAGACCCAAGCCCAATCATTTGTCTTCTTGTCTACGTGTTCATAGACATTTAATGTGCTGCCACGTGGTGTACACTTAGCCTCACATGTGGTACAATTAAGCCCAATGGGCCTATAAATTTGACATTTGGGGTATGGTGATGGAAATTTAATTCACTCAACTTAAGAAATATGCTGGCAATTTTGCTGTACTATCCCTTTCCATTTTTTTTCTTGTCACTAAAAAAAAAAAAAGAAGAAAAAAGTGATCCTACTTTTATTAGAAGCTGTAGTTATAATAACTTATTGATGTACCCATCATATATTAAAAACAAAAAAGCTGTGTATAAATTCGTACTCCCTCCGTCCCGGGATAATTTGCACACTTTTCTTTACACACCCCCGAAAAAGAAAGTAATTTCAATTAAAAAAACAAAAAACAACATTTTCTTATTGCACATGTCGGGATGAGTGTGCAAATTATCCCGGGACGGAGGGAGTAATATTTATTATAAAATATTGTCGTATCTCATACTTTATTGTATTAACGAGTATGATTGACATATATATATATATATATATATATATATATATATATTAATGTGTTGTTTTATTGGTACTATGAAAATAAAATATACAAACTATTTAGTGTAAGAAGATTTTCCATAGAGATTTTTTATTCTTATTTCAATAATTTAGTTTCTAATTTATTTCTGACTAATTATGAAATGGTAATATGGTCGTTATAAATTCACTCATATTACTATCAAGGTTCTTTCTTAAAAAAATCTCATATTTCATATTGTGGTTTAACAAAAAAAAAAGAGTTTTTTTTTAATAGAGTAAAATTCGAACCACAATATTAACCTTCAAAATGATTTACAATCACTTCATTTTGTCATCCAACCGTACTCAGAGTATCTAATCATGTCAATTATACATACGCAATCAATGTACATATACAAATATCATAATATAGTTTTACATATAGTCTTTTATGTTTTCTCTTGATAAAAAATTATATGAAATCTAAAATTTGCTACTTGAAAATCAAAAGAATTACCATCACAAAATAAATAAATAAAGTTCCAAGAAACTTACTTTATTATTATTATTATTTTTTATCTCCTGGGTTTATTGAACTAGGATCCATTTTTTTTTTTTTCTACTTGGGAGTACTCATAAAATACTCTTAACATTAAATCATACATTTATTAATAAATATAGTAGGATTTTTTAAAACCATTTAAATTGGTAAGATGTCTGGTTCACTTATAAACAGTAAAATAGGGATTGATTTGTATAAATAAATTAAAATTGTTGATAGGCCAACTATATTTATAAAATTACAAAAACTTGCGTGAGACGGTCTCATGGATAGTTTCAGTAGACGGATCTTTTTTATCCACAACCCTAACTTATTTTCAACAATTTACATGTGAATTGTGTAATATGAGTTGTGAGTTGACCCGTCTCACCTTACATGATTTGTAAGATGATCTTACATAAGACTTACTCGTATATAATTATAAGTAAAAGAACTCTATAAATTAATGAAAAAGAAGACATGACTTATACAAAATATTCTCAACAAAGACAAGACTGATTCTTTTTTATTTTTTTCTGAAGTGTTTCTTCTTTCTTACTTGTTGAACAGTGTTGAAGAACCTATTTATATAAGAGTAAGTCTCTTGTGAGACCGTCTCACGAAATTTTAATGCATTGCGTGAGACGGATCAACCCACAACCCAATTACCACCACCCAAACCCTACAATTCACATGTTATTTGCGATGATAGGGCTCCGTCTCACGAAAACTATCCGTGAGACCGTCTCACGTGAATTTTTGTGTTTATATAAAATCATTTTAACCCAAAACAATTACTTATAAAATCTAGCAGCTAGGCACTACTAATTATATATCAACGTTTAAAATGATTTCTTGATTTTTATTTTTATTTGGATCAACTATATCACATGAAAATTGAAATACTAAATAGGTCAGTTATGTATTCCAGCAATTGAAAAAGGAATTACTTAACAATTTAATTATACATGTACAGATGTACCGATGATCATTAATTTCATTTTTCACTATCAATACTGCCAGGCGAATAATAATGTTTCTATTTTTGTTATTATTATAACGATAATAAACATATTCTAAATATTGCACATTCTTTTATATACATATTATCCCTAATATATATATGTATGTATCCGAAGAAAAATTATTTATGCATTCATCTAATTTAAATTTCAACTCATATCAATAAATTATCAAAAATATTTATACGAGACAGTCTCACAAACATTTACCGTGAAGTAAATTCTTATTATCCACAAACAAAACTCATATCAACAATTTATATACACATCGTAAAGTATGGATTAAAAATTGACTCATCTTACATAATTAAATTCGTGAGACGGTCTTAAATAAATCGTACTCATTAATTATTTGGATCGACCCTAAGTATGAGGAGGTCAAATATCATGTATTTTTGGCAGGGAAAGGTTCTTCTCCTTGAACACCTCTTCCTTTTTTTCCTCCTTTTCGTCGTTTAATGCCTTTTCTCTTTAATTCCCTTCAGATGAAATTATAATTTCTTTTTAAAAATGATGATAATTGATCAGAAAGGAAAAATTAAAATAAAAAAGAAATACTATTTGTGAAATTTTGCCTCCTAATATTTGACACGTCACAGTTTCACACACCGCAAATCCATCACTTCACACATCAAATATAACGACAGAAACGATTACCTCATTTTTTTACTACTTTTGACTTGTTTCTCTCTCAGCCTCCAATTCCATGCAACATATTTTTTTCTTTTTTTCTTTCTAAAAAGATTGCTTGGTACAAATCAGTCATTTATTGGGCCATGTTAGATTAATTTTTGGCATTTTCCTTTTATTTTCTTTTAATTGAATTCTAGAACTGCTTATTTTTCTTCAATTGAGAGAAAGAATCAATCAATATTCAATATATATCATAAATACGTATCATTGAAATTAATAATAATAGCACCCAGAAACATTTGAAAGAAATAATTTTAAACTGTTGAAAAATGTAGGTTAAATAGGAAATGGGATTGTTGAAAACATTGAGATAATGTTAAATATAATGATGCTCCATTCTAACAATGTAAATTTTTGGGTCATGAGATGGTCATTTATCGACTTCTGTATGAAATAATCAAATAAAATTAAAAGTCTGAATTTTAATTTCACCACCACCATTTCGAAAAATTGAACATTGGAAAATAGTCTAGTCGGATGGGCTCAGTTCATAATCATACCCTATGATCTATACAATTTCAAAACAAATACAAGATTCAAATCCAAATTTACAGGCACAAAATTACCAAAATTAATTTACTACTAAGATTGTTATGTATTCCGATTTTAGTCTAAAAACTATCGATTGGTTCCAATTTTCATTCGATTTTACTCAAAGTCTAAATTTTTCTACGTGGACGTTGGGATTGCCGACACACATTTTTCATTCTCATGTCCACGTGGTTATAAATTGACATTTCGTGCAAAATTTAACTAAAAAAAGAAAAAAAAAAAAAAGAAAGATAGTTATACAACTGAAATTAGAATATGTAAAATTGATGTAAAAAAAGTAGATTAAACATAAGTTATAAGATGAAAATAGAGATTTTCCTTCGAGAATTTGTTTGGTTTGGTTTTAAAGTTTCCAATTTACGCATATATTTCATTAGAGAGATTTTTTCTTTCAGAAAATGCAAACTTTTCCCATGATTTGTACAAAGAGAAACGCTTGTATGTATATCATCATTGTAGGCCAATTCTTAGTTATTACATCAAATGACTTAATTATTTGATGGATGGAATTAGTTAAATATGAAATAATACATCATTAATAAAGGGGATAAATGATCATGCATGCACCTCCAGAAATGGCATTGTGTCCCTTTGGTCAAGTTTGTGCAGTTTCCCATTTTAAGCAAATTCATGTATCGTTCGGCTTTAAGCTTAGCTAAGGATTACTGTGTTGTCGGTGAGAGGGTTTTCCACGCTCCCTCAATCTACACCCTTTGAATCTTGCAATATTTGGAAAAACGCACATTAAAATAGGGATTTTTTTTTTTCATACATTTTATGTCATTTTAATTTGGGAACTCTTTATTTATTTTAAAATAAAGGATAAATTACAAAAATTAAATCAAATTATGACCAATTTTACATGAAAGTCCCTAAACTTTAGGTTGTTATTGAACAACTGTCGACCTTTTAGAATGGTATAAAATAACCGCTAGATGCAATCAGTGGTGGAATATTGGATGAATATTCCTTGGTCTTTTACATCTAGTAGTCATTTTGTATGATTCGCAAACTCCAATGATTGTATAATAACAATCCAAAATTCAAATACCTTATCAATGTAAAATGAATATAATTTGACTTGATTTTTATGATTTTTCCTCAAATAAAATACCATTAGCATTTGAAATAAGCAATTCATCATCCATATTCTTGAGTATGAGTTCAAACTGACTGACGAGAAGATCCAAATTGTTCACGTTTGCCACGAGCCTAACTAAATATGATGACCTAACACAGCTTGGTCAATGGTGCTAACGTTAGCACAAAATGTTTGGCTATTTTATAATTTGTCGCTTGACTTGTATGTGTTTTGACATTTTTTTTTCATAAATTTTAAATAATTTTACTTTCTATATGAATTTAAATTTAATGAATTTTATTGTATTTGTTTATGATGTGTGTACGGTGGCTTGGATTTATCTAATACAATAAAAAAAACATTAAATTTGAATTTTATACAACAAAATGGAATGATTCAAAATATACAAAAAAAATGTCTGAATTATATATATATATATATATATATATATATATGTGTGTGTGTGTGTGTGTGTATTTTTAAGCATCGAACCAAACGAAGAGTTATATTAATTTGAAATAATTGTATATAATGTTCGAATACTTTAATTTTTATTTAACAATTTTTTTTTTCTAATTCTTAATATTTTACTGTGGTAGATAATAACTCGGTCATCTAAATATCTGTTAGAATGTTCGAGAGTTAAAAAAAAAAGTATTTTGAGTAGGACTTTTTGTAATGATTCAATAAATTAATTCAACCTCGATCATTTAGATAAATCCCACGATTTATATACATGGTAGCGACTTAGAGACGTCAAATTGTTATTAGTCATAAGGAAGCTTGAGATTGGGTTAAAAAAAAAAAAGGAATTTTAATATGCATCACTTAATTATAGGGTTGCAAATGAATATATTGTTCGCGAACTGTTTGTGAACAAGTTCGATAAGGGTTTGTTTGTATTTGGTTCGTTTATTCAACGAACAATAAATGAGTCAAATTTCATGTTTGTTTATTAAATGAATCGAACACAAATAAGGTTGTGCTCAACTCGTTTATATATGTTTACGAACATGCTCGTTTACTGTTCATGAACAAACTTGTTTATATACTCGTTTATTTAATCATTAAATATTTTTAATAATTATATAGAAAATATATAAAGATAAAGTCAAACTCCTTTCTTCAATTTTGATTAATAGAGATTTTAGATAACTTTTATAAAAAGTAGTAGATATGATAATAAAAAATTTAAAATCTTAAATAAATTTTGAAAAAGTATACTAATAAAACTATAAACTAAATATGATGAAAATATTTGAAAAATGAAAAACACAGGTTGTATAATATTCGTAAACAATCTCATTTGAATTTTTGAGATTGTTTATGAACAAAATTTGTTTGGTGTTCACAAATAAGTTCATTTAAAATTTTGAGTTTGTTCGTGAACAAAGTTTGTTAAGTGTTCGTGAACAAGCTCATTTAAGGCATATTCAAACTTGTTCGTGAACAAATTTTATTTAATGTTCGTGAACAAGATCATTTAAGTTATTCAAACTTGTTTATGAACTTTAAACAAACGAACATGAACATTAAAAACTAAACTTGAACAGGTTCGAACACATATACAAAATTCTAAACAAGTTCGAGCCGAGCTTAAACAACTCACTAACTAAATAAATGAACAGTTAATAAGTCAAGCTCGGCTTGGGTCAGCTCGGCTCAGTTCGGCTCATTTGCAGCCCTAATTAATTACAAATAACACATCACCGTTAATTCACATGATGATTACTTGTAGTTCAATTAATTTCAAATGGATGCTAAATTAACATTTTTCTTAAACCTCTCTTTCTAAGCCTATTGGAAATTCCAACTACGAAAAATACTAAAATATCAATTACCCTTTCATTTCTCCCAAATTGAGAGAGAAATTTTGGGCATATATGTAGTAGGGGTGAGCATGGATCTTGGAGATAACTAAACTGTGGAGAAATCCAAACCGAAACAATTCGAACCGATAAAGAACCGTTAATTATTTGACTTTATTCGAACTGAACCGCTCCAATTAATTTTTGTGTCAAACCCGAATTATACCGAACCGAAGAACCGATTCAGAACCAAATAGTTACGATTTCAAAGAAGTAACTATATACAAATTTGTATGTATCATTGAATTCATTTTTTTTGTATTGTTATATTGGATTAGGTACAAATTTGATTGAAGTGTATTATTACTGTTGTTGTTGCTGCTGCGAAATAAAAAAAATAAATTTTAAGAAAATCCACAAGAATATAAGAATTTAAATAATATTCATCATACCTGGATCTTCAAATCCAGCTCCTCGGCCGCCATTTGGCCTTTCCTTCTCACGTTATTCAGCTGTTCATTCAAGATATCCATCTGTGTCTCCCATTCTTTCATTAGGTTTTTTATTCTTACTTTGAATTCCAACAACTCGTGAGTTGTTTGCATAAAATATAACACATCTTAAGGGAAATTAATTGAGCCAATAATATTGGTTAAGGAAAATGAGAACTCGACTCGAATATCTTCTTCCTCTTTTTCATGACATTTTTTATTCCTTTCTTCGTCTTGTATTTAAGCTTCCTCGTGAACTCTTCCAAGAAGCTTATACTCAGTCTTTCTGAGAGTTAAAAGGCTTGTATATCATTAATTTGTTGATGTAAATCATCACAAAAGGCACACATGTCATGTAATTCACTCCACAATCCTAGGTTGTGGATTCCATTGAAATACGCATTATTAACGGGCGCTGTGACTGAAAGACATATTCTTTGATTACTAGAAGAACACCACAATCGCAGTGAAGTTTAGGAAGACATTTGAAAAAAAACCAAATTACCAATTACCTCCAGATATGGATGGAAGAGTAATATTATCAGACTTTCTTCTCCTCGGAAACAACAATACATTCTAATTTTTTGGATAAAAGATTTGAACAATCCGAAACAATACGAGACCTATACTTTCACAGACTTTGTTCAAGTAGTCTTTTGACTAGTCGTTTTTCAATCTAATCTAACCTAACCTAATTAATGTTCAAACATTGATTTCTGTGTTTTATAATATATTACAATATTATTTGTTTCCAAGGATAAAAATTTCGGTTTTGTTGTTGTTGATGAATTTTAAGAAAATCCACAAGAATATAAGAACTTAAATAATATTCATCATACCTGGATCTTCATATCCAGCTCCTCGGCCGCCATTTGGCCTTCCTTACTCACGTTATTCAGCTGTTCATTCAAGATATTCATCTGTGTCTTCCATTCTTTCATTTGGTTTTTTATTCTTACCTTAAATTCCAACAACTCGGGAGCAGTCTGCATGAAACATAACACATCTTAAGGAAAATTAATTGAGCCAATAATATTGGTTAAGGAAAATGAGAACTCGACTCGAATACCTTCTTCCCATTTTTCTGGACATTATTTATTTATTTCTCCATCTTGTTTTTAAGCTTCCTCGTGAACTCTTTCAAGAAGCTTATACTCAATCTTTCTGAGAGTTGAAAGACTTGTATATCATTAATTTGTTGCTGTAAATCATCACAAAAGGCACAAATGTCATGTAATTCACTCCACAACCCTAGATTGTGGATTCCATTGAAATACGCATCATTAATAGGCGTTGTGGCCGAAAGACATATTCTTTGATTACTAGAAGAATACCACAATCGCTGTGAAGTTTTGGAAGACATTTGAAAAAATTCAAATTACCAAGTACCTCTAGATATGGATGGAAGAGTAATATTATCAGACTTTCTTCTCCTCGGAAACAACAATATATTCTCATTTCTTGGACAAAAGATTTGAACAATCCAAAACAATACGAGACCTATACTTTCACCGACCTTGTTTAAGTAGTTTTTTGACTACACGCTTTTCAATCTAATCTAACCTGACCTAATTAATGTTCAAACATTGGTTTCTGTGTTTCATTATATATTGCAATATTCTTTGTTTCCAAGGATAAACATTTCAGTTTTGTTGTTGATGAATTTTAAGAAAATTCACAACAATATAAGAACTTAAATAATATTCATCATACTTGGATCTTCAAATCCAGCTCCTCGGCCGCCATTTGGCCTTCCCTTCTCACGTTATTCAACTGTTCAATCAAGATATCCATCCGTGCCTCCTTTTCTTTCATTAGGTTTTGATTCTTACCTTGAATTCCAACAACTCGTGAGCAGTCTGCATGAAACATAACACATCTTAAGAAAAATTAATTGAGCTAATAATATTGGTTAAGGAAAATGAGAACTCGACTCGAATACCTTCTTCCCCTTTTTCTGGACATTTTTCATTTTTTTCTCCATCTTGTTTTTAAGCTTGAGAGTTGAAAGCTTGTATATCATTAATTTGGTGTTGTAAATCATCACAAAAGGCACAAATGTCATGTAATTCATTCCACAACCTTAGGTTGCCGATTCCATTGAAATACACATCATTAACAGACGATGTGGCCGGAAGACATATTCTTTGATTACAAGAAGAACACCGCAATCGCAGTGAAGTTTTGGAAGACACTAGAAAAAAAATCAAATTACCAATTATCTCTAGATATGGATGGAAGAGTAATATTATCAGACTTCTCCTCGGAAACAACAATACATTTTCATTTCTTAGACAAAAGATTTGAACAATCCGAGACCTATACTTTCAAAGACCTTGTTCAAGTAGTCTTTTGACTACTCATTTTTCAATCTAATCTAACCTAACCTAATTAATGTTCAAACATTGATTTCTGTGTTTTATAATATATTACAATATTATTTGTTTTCAAGGATAAAAATTTCGGTTTTGTTGTTGTTGTTTATTGTTGTTGTTGATGAATTTTAAGAAAATCCACAAGAATATAAGAACTTAAATAATATTCATCATACATGGATCTTCATATCCAGCTCCTCGGCCGCCATTTGGCCTTCCCTACTCACGTTATTCGGCTGTTCATTCAAGATATTCATTCGTGTCTTCCATTCTTTCATTTGGTTTTTGATTCTTATCTTAAATTCCAACAACTCGGGAGCAGTCTGCATGAAACATAACACATTTTAAGGAAAATTAATTGAGTCAATAATATTGGTTAAGGAAAATGAGAACTCGACTCGAATACCTTCTTCCTCTTTTTTTTGACATTATTTCTTTCTCCGTCTTGTTTTTAAGCTTTTTCGTGAACTCTTTCAAGAAGCTTATACTCAGCCTTTCTATTAATTTGTTGCTGTAAATCATCACAAAAGGAACAAATGCCATGTAATTCTCTCCACAACCTAGGGTTGTGGATTATATTGAAATACGCATCATTAACAGGCGTTGTGGCCGAAAGACATATTCTTTGATTACTAGAAGAATACCACAATTGCAGTGAAGTTTTGGAGGACATTTGAAAATTTTCAAATTACCAAGTACCTCTAGATATGGATGGAAGAGTAATATTATCAGACTTTCTTCTCCTCGGAAACATCAACAATTTCTCATTTTTTGGACAAAAGATTTGAACAATCCAAAACAATACAAGACCTATACTTTCACTGACCTTGTTCAAGTAGTCTTTTGACTACATGCTTTTCAATCTAATCTAATCTGACCTAATTAATGTTCAAATATTGGTTTCTGTGTTTCATTATATATTAAAATATTCTTTGTTTCCAAGGATAAAAATTTCGATTTTGTTGTTGTTGTTGTTGTTGTTTTTTATTTTTATTTTTTTAATACTATTATAATTTTAAGACTTCATAGAATAAAATAACAATTAAATAATAAAGTAAAATAATTGTAATGAATAATTTTGGGAGCACTTAAATCTATTAACTACAATAGGTATTAATCAAATAATTAGTTTATAACTTATATAAAGTAATGCATAAGATATTTTGAAAGATGAACTTTCTGATTACTACTTATGAGGTGTAGAACATGAAGATTTCGAAGAATAAAATTTAAAGAAAATTTTGAATGTAATATTTGTTTTCGAGAAGAGACCTACTCCAGACTCCAGTAATTTATCAAATCTAATTTATTAGATTATGTCTTGATTTAAGATAAATTAAATAATGTTGTACGATAAATTTGTTTATTTATTTTTTGCATTTTGTTTAAATGAAAATTTATTTTAAATTATAAAAATCCAAATCTCTGAAAGCCGAATTGATCCGCTCCGTTTTCCCTAAATCCCCGAAGGAACCGAATCGAAGTGACAGAGAGCAATTCTGGAAATATATATATTTTTTTTTCAAATTTTTCGAAAATCTCCGAACTTTGGAGCAATTCCGGAGATTCCCTTATCCCCGAATTGCTCCGGACAGTGCTCACCCTTAATATGTAGTGTATGGTTTTATAAGAGCATCTTCATTAGTGCATTTGATACTTTATATTTTATGATATTTTTTATTCTAATAGTGTATTAATTAGATGCTTCTGTTAAACCATCTCAACTATTATTCATGCTCATTGGATTCGATACAAGTCATATTCAGCGTTAATTTTTTTTTTTTCATTTTTTTATTCATTTTGTTTTCGTTTTCTTTTATTTTCATTAATTTTATTTTCTTAATTGTTTTTTTTTTCAAAATTGTATTGTTATTAAATATATATTTATTTATATGACAATTACCGTAAGATATTAATATTTAAGGTACTTTAATTATATACAATTAAAATATTAAATAATACCATATATTATTTAAATAATAATAATAATATGATTATTTAAATTTATCATAAATATTCAAATACCACATGCATAAATCATAAGTATTAATAAAATTGCGAGCAATATTTAAACATTACATTATGATAGTAGTAAAAATTACATAAAATTTGATGATTATTTATTTATTTACTTATGATAAAATAAACCTAAACATACATTACTTTTTGTAGTATATTGAATGACCATGAAATGAAATCATTGATAAAATAAGTGTAAAAAATTCAAATAATAATAATAATGAATATTATAGAATACTCATTTTTAGTACAAAAAACAGTCCTGGCAGTTGGAGTTGAGTGATCGTTTTTACATAAAATAGTGCAAAATTTGAAGTATTTTATTGTGCACTGCTGAAAATGACCTAACTGTTGTATCTAATATATAATTAATTTACATATAAATACATACATAGATGTGAATATATTATAAATATTAGTCTGTGTAAATATTTCTACATAGAAAATATGTTTGGTGTACTTCTTATATTATGAACTATAATTTATAATTTAACTCATTTCATGAAATTAGATGGTGAAACTTTGTCGTAAGAAGCCTACTCATAATATAATGATGAGTCATAGATCTGTAAAAAGTATGTAAATGAGATTGAAATGCTTAGGTAGTTTTGTGTAAAAGAAAAAAAAAAAAAAAAAAACAGACTTAGGTGGACGGTCCCTATTTTAGTATCATCTCAATATATATTATCTAAAACACCGAACACTGGCATTAATTGACAAGCAACCCAATCAGTCTCCTTTCCCACTTATAAATTTGCAATGGTCTTTTCTACGTCCATATCCTGTATACTGAGATTTCAATTTCGAAATTTGATCATATGTGACTAGTCATATTTTTTTATATTTCTTCTTCAATCTTTTCATTTGTGACTTTGGAATGATTTATGTCGCTGATATCATGTTCTAGCCATTTCAATTATGTCATATTGGTTCGATTTAGTGATAAGCACAGTTTCTGTTTAAAAAAAAAAAAAATTGAATATGAACAAGGACGAAAATATCGGTATGGGTGGAAATATCGCTACTTTGATTTTACGGAAATATCGATTTTGGTGGAAATATCGGACATTTTTTTTAAATATGGAAACTTTGTAAAAAAATTGAAAAATATATCTAGTAGTTTACAAAATATTATAACTAACAATAATACATATATTGAACTTAAATTCCAAATAAAATGATATGTTTAACACAAATATAGAGATAAACTATTATATAAACGTTGTCTATTATGATAACATGACAAAATTTGATCTAAATTAATACATGAACTAGTAATAGCTTGAACTCCTATGAGGTTGAAATGAATTAATACATGGACTCTACTATTCCACTAATACATTTAAAAAAAAAATCAAAATTTTTAGAAATTAAACAGATATTTTAAAAAATCACGATATTTTGCTGATATATCGCTGATATTTTGCCGATATATCACCGATAATGATATATTACCGATATTTTCCGAAATATTGCCGATATATCACCGATAACGATATATTACTGATATTTAAACGATATTTTAACGAAATTTTCTTGCATCCCGTTTTTCTTTCGGTATCTAAAAAATCGTGATATTTCGGCAATATATCGCCGAAATATCGCGGTTTTTTCATTTATGATATGAACACAATGTAATTAAAAAGAGATATAAGATGTCCTTATCTAAATGGCTCCTTTCCCATGACCAAAAAATATATCGATTGTCTTTAAAATACACTCAATTAGAGATGAGAATAGGACGGGAGGAATGCTAGTACATGCCCAGTTCCCCTATCGATTTGTTGTGCCCCAAATTTTATATAAGGCTGAATCTCATTTGAAAGATTGTAACATAAAATAATTTTTTTAATGAAAAAAACAAATTGATTTAATGTTTGAAGCATGATTATAACGTTATTTACAGCACTTTGTTTGAATTCAATTTTATTTTTATATTATTTAAAAAAGTTAGAATATCAATATGCATTCGATACAATCCTAATATGAAAGACAAAAACTTTTGTGCACAAGGTGCACGGATCCAAATTTGTGCACAACAATACTGTTATATTATATGAATGACACTGTTATATTATATGAGTGATACTGTTTTATATGAAGTAATACTGTTATATTATATGAGTGATACTGTTATATTATATGAAGTAATACTGTTATATTATATGAATGGTACTGTTATATTAATATAACAGTATCACTCATATAATATAACAGTATTGTTGCACCTTGTGCACAGGAGTGTCACTCAATATGAAAAGATAATTAAAAAATGCATTTCTAGTATTTAATACACGTTATTTATAATATATTTGTTAAAACATGCATATAATTGAGGGCAATGTTCGAGCTGAGTACTCTGTGGTTCTCAAATATAATTGCAACTCTCACAAGATCATGAGTTGTAGCAACCTAATTGCTATGAATTGGACCAAAATTGTCATCTCTTATTCAACCAAGTCTAGTAACTCAAAAGTCTATCTTAATTTGATTGTTAGATCAGTCTAGAGTTTTAAAAATCGAAAGACAAGATAATAATAAGGGTCATGTTATTGCCAACAAAATCATTTATTCCACTTTGGTGTTTTATTTGGTATTTCAAAATAACTAAAACATGTCAATTAAGTGTAAAGATGACATTTCTAATTAACACATGTCAGTGAATTAAAAATGATAAAAATAAGATGCAACACCAAATTAAAATAGAGCAAGTACCTGCAAGATTCATTTTTCATTAATTTTATAGTTTTGATATATTAAAAACTTTTAATTTTTTCTTGATTTAAAATTGGTTTCTGGATTAAAGATCAAGATACTGTGTCGATGGAAAGGGCAATGCCTAGAAATTTAGAGATAGATCTAAACTAACTATGCAAACACAAAATAAGTCTATAAAAAACTCAACATTTTGGCCTTCATAACAAAATCACATATATTCATAATCTAGCTCCAATTAATCATCCATATATTTAGCATGTAATGAGGGTGGTACAGATAATCACTTCTCTACGATAAGTATCCTTTTTTTCCCCTATAAATTACATTAAAATATTGACATTGATTGCCACGCGGTTTTGTGAGGTGCAGTGTGAAAGAAAGCAAGAGAGAGAGAGTGAGATGAGAGAGAGAGCAAGCAGCTGACTTTTTGCAAACAAATGAGTAAATGCTCTTTGCTGTCCGCTTTTGACTCTTTAGAAGATAAGTAGGCTTTTTAATAGTCAGCCTAAACTGCAACTTTGGTCTTTTCTCTATATATTCCCACACACCAATCTTCACCCCTTCAGTTACACTCTTGTCCATCTCTTCTTCTTCATACCCTCCATTTCCATTTCTCTTCTTAACACACACAGGAATTCTTGAATACATACACTCAAAATTGCTCTTCCTTAGACTATTACTACTGACATGGGAAGGCCACCTTGCTGTGACAAAATTGGTGTGAAGAAAGGGCCATGGACTCCTGAAGAAGACATCATCCTCGTCTCTTACATTCAAGAACATGGCCCTGGAAATTGGAGAGCTGTTCCCACTAACACAGGTTCAAAAATAATAAAAAGATTTTTTTATATTTTTTTATTTTTTTGGTGTGCAAAGTTTGGGTTAGTTGTGATCATTTAAAGCTGTGTAATAAATATTGTGCAGCTCCACCACCTTCTTCCTTGAATGCATATTAAATTTCCCCTTTTTCTAGCTTGAATTATTTCTCTAGATTTGTTGCTGAAATATTTTCTTGAATTCAGGGTTGCTCCGATGCAGCAAGAGCTGCCGTCTCCGGTGGACCAACTATCTCCGGCCAGGTATTAAACGTGGCAACTTCACTGAACATGAAGAGAAGATGATCATCCATCTTCAAGCTCTTCTTGGCAACAGGTACTGCTATGTTTGTTTTGGGCTTACGTTTTTATAATAAAAAACAAACATTAGGGCTTAATTTCTTGAAAACTAGGGTTAGATCTGCAAGAAAGAAATTGAGAAATTAGGGGTTTTTGGGTTGCAGATGGGCTGCCATAGCATCATACCTTCCACAACGGACCGACAACGATATAAAGAACTATTGGAACACTCACTTGAAGAAGAAGCTTGGGAAGGTGCAAGGGCATGATGGGAATGGAGAAAATGGCAAATTGGGTGACTCAAAATCAGTCTCAAAAGGGCAGTGGGAAAGGAGGCTTCAAACGGATATTCACATGGCCAAACAGGCCTTATGCGAGGCTCTCTCCATTGACAATCCAGAGACAAGCTCATCCAAGCTTTTGTCTGCTAATTATCCCCATGATCAACACAGCAACAACTCAAGTACAACCCAGGCATCATCTACATACGCTTCGAGCACCGAAAACATTGCTCGTTTGCTCCAAAACTGGATGAAGAAATCCCCCAACTCGTCCGAGTCTGATAGCAGCTCGTTCAACAACCCGAGTTCATTCGGGCTGAGTTCGAGCCCGAGTGAAGGGGCGATCAGCACGACATTTCTAGGGTTCAATTGCTCCAACTCTGACGTGTCACAGTCGGTGTCGGTGGAGGAGAGACAAGGGAAGTTTGGAGAGAGAAAGGTGCAGGGTTCGGAGACACAAATGCCCCTGAGTTTGCTGGAGAAATGGCTGCTTGATGACGCTGCTGCGCAGGGGCAAGATGGGGATTTCATGGACATGGCAGGGTTGGATGAAACTTCTGATTTGTTCTGAAGAAAATGAGATTCTTCAGAACAACTCAGCAGTTTTTATTTTAGGGTAATTAATATGTTTTTTTTTTTTTGAGGAAATTAGGGTCAGAATTAAGTGGTAGAATTTGACTCATGTTATCCAGCCTGGGAGAACAAAAAAGAGAAAGTGTAAATTGCTTTGTAGTCTAGTCTCTATGCATATGTGCTTAATAGGAATAAGCTTTCTTATCTTCTGGAACATATCAAATGTTTGTACCTTGTGCACCTTTTGGTGTACATTTATGAGAAATGGGAATTAGGGTTTGACTTTTATATGCTTTGTTATTTCAGAAAGAGTACTGTTAGTTTCGAGGCATAAATTGGCCTAGGAATTGAAATTGATTTGTCCTAAATTATCCAATTCATGTTTGGGATCATATTTCTAGAAAGCCTACCTAGTAAACCATACACACGTATTATTAGGTGCAACTTCATTAAAAAAAATAAAAAATACAACAATGAAATTCCAATATTATATATAGACCGAAAGGATACCACTATATATTACTCAATGAGATTGAAAAACACAAAAATTTATGTGTAACTGTCGTTATAACACTATATATTACTCAATGAGATTGAAAAACAAAAAAATTTATGTGTAACTGTCGTTATAAAAGACATACTTGAATAACTCATACTTTTATTGTAAAAAATATACTTACAAAACACATACTTATAGCTGAAAAACACATATATATTTATACCTGAAAAACACATACTTGAATCTCGTCGTATGTGAGATGGTCTCACGAGAGACCAACTCTTTAAAAATTAATGAAAATGGCCAATTTAGTTAAGTCATAATAAAAACGGCGGATTAAAAATTGATACGATCTATGATTCGAACATACGAACCACCAATCGTTTGTGTATGTTGGTTTGTGTGACACAAATGATGTGTGTTAATCTCTCATTTAAGATAGTTTTGCACAAATTAAGAAAACAATACCAGTGATTAATCATCTCAAAGTTGTATTTTACCTTACTTTTTAATAGATTATGATGTCACTATACACTACAAAAGAAATGATTATTTGTGATTAAATTTTTTGTGAATATATATAAAAATTATTAAGAAAAATCTATTTTTAACGAGAATTAATATTGTCGCAAAAATTGATAATAAGATGTCACAAAAAAAATTAAGAAAAAAAAATTAATAGAGGAAACATGATGTGTGGTCTATAATGTACATTAATGGACACATCGTTATCACAAAAAAAATTATTTGTGATTACAACCTATAAATATATATGTGTGAGATTGAAGAGTATTCAATTACTGCTAGACAACCTATAATATGTGAGATGAGGAGTATTCAATTACTGCTAGAAGGTTTATTCTAACATATTGTTGGTAAATTAACTGAACTAATTGTTAGGATTATCCTGAGAATTCATTAATTTCTTTTTTCCTGCTGATTACGTGTATACTTCTAAGTTCTATCTCACCTTTTAACACACAATTTTATTCGTTGAATTAAGTGAAAGTTTACCAATTCTCGTATTCAAAACGTGATTCTTGTAAAGTGCAAAATTCCTCTTGAACAATTAATTACCTAATAAATAATCATGTCCTTTTTCTCCCATGCAGTTAAAATTTCCATCTTTTACTGTTCAATGAACAACTCGTTTAGGAGCAAGTTGATGAGTATTTAATAAGTAAAATAAATCGTATAATTTCCTAAGAAAATGCAAATTTACTTATAGAGTCTAGTTGGAATTTTATAAAAAAAAAATAAAAAAATTGTAAAAAATGGTCCCGTAGCTAGGGGTGAGCATCGGTCGGTTCGGTTACCGAACCGAACCGAAAACCAAAAAAACCGAACCGAAGTTTTTAAAATTTTGGAAACCGAAACCGAAACCGAACTTCTGAAAACCGATTACCAACCGAACCGAAATATTATTTCGGTTCGGTTTCTACCGAAGTTTTTTTTTTTAAAAAAAAAAATCCCTAATTTAGCTAAAAAAATCCCTAATTCAAAATCAAGAAATTAGACATATTAACAAAAATCGAACTACAAAATTTAAATAACACCTATATTCCACAAATCAAAATCAAAATCATATAAAAGCTCAATAAAATTAATTCAAGTTCATTCGATCATTCCACATAATAAAAACATAGACCAACAAACAATAGAGTCCCATAAATAATTATCATTTTCTAGGTTATTATATATACTTGAAATAAATTTAAATATATATGAATTAAAAAATATATTAAATATTATTTCGGTTCGGTTTTCGGTATTTCGGTTTTTTTATTACAAAAACCGAACTGAAAACCGAAAACCGAAGTTTTAAAAACTTAAAACTGAAACCGAACCGAATGGACCAAAAACCGAACCGAAATGCGAATTTCGGTTCGGTTCAGTTCGGTTTTTACTGAATAATGCTCACCCCTACCCGTAGCTATTGAATTTTGACAATTTCAAACCCATATGAATTAGTTTTTGCAATTCAACAAGAAAAAAATCGGGTTGAACCAGATATCTGACTTTTTTCTTCTCCAAATTATAGAACCATAGTAGCCAGTTTCCGATCAAACAAAACCAGTCAAATCAACAGGTTCGATTTTTATTTTTACTGCATGAATTTTGGATGTTAACCTCATAAATCACAAACTTATAATTTGTATGTATTTAATATATATGCTCAGGATTTTCGGACTCCAATTGTTGATGTGCAGCCCGAAACTTGTTCACGTAGAAAACACTGCCGGAAACATTTCCGGCCCCATCCTTCCCAAATAAGAAATCTCTATTTCTTAACCAAAATACATAAAGTCATAGAACTAAACTTTCCAATCTTATTTCAAATCTTAGTACAATTCAAAGAATCGAGTTGGAATTGAACTCGACTTCAAAAAAAATTTTGAAAAATCAAATGTGAACCTGATTTCTTGATCTAGAATTCGTGCAAGGATCATTCAAAATTACTTGAGGGTCCATTTGGATAGGTGGATTTGAGAATATATTTGAAATCCATGAAGCAAATCCATTGGTGGTATTTGGATAGGTGTGGTATTGAAATTCATCACATTCATTTTGAACTAATTTTTGAGTCATTTTGGTGGATTCCAAATCTACTCCAACTTGAGTGCATTTGGAAATCCATTTATTTCAAATTCTTAATTTCAAACCACTCTATGCAAATGGAGCTTGAGGGCTTTTAATTTTTAATTTTTTTAGAAACATTTTTGCATAATAAAATTTGGAGTTTAGTATCTTTTTGACGCAATAACTTATCGTGTCTAGTAATTCTAACCATTAGCTTTTCGGGCTAGCAATTAATTATATTCTTTAATTTTTGAAAATTCGAAAATTTAGGTCAATTTCAACTCGAAAGGCAACATTGGGCTCAAATCGCTAATTTCAGGCTATTCGGCCCAATTTAATGATTTTACTACATAACATTAAAAGTAATACAAGAGTATTAAAGAAGTAAAATAAAAATAAAAGTAGATTAAAAGTTAAAGTATAAAATTGTCAGCCCGAAATAAAAAAATTGAGTTGAATAGCCTGAAATTAGGCTTGATTGTCCAATTTGAGCCCAATTTGGCCTTTCGGTTTGAAATTTGCCCAAATTTTTTAATTTTCAAAGTTAAAGAATAAAATTGTCAACTCGAAAAGTTAATGGTTCGAATTGCCATACTCGATAAATTATTGGATAAAAAGAATAATAAACTCTAAATTTCGCCTCCAATGATGTTTGATTGTTCGATTGTTTTGCTTTGTTTCGTTGTCATCACACTTGATTTTTGAATTTTTTTTTTGGAAATTGAGTTTGATTTGAACTTGATTCTTTGAATTGGTTTAAGATTTGAAATGGACTTGAACAAAGGAGTCTTTTGCGGGTAAATTTCATATATTTTGGTTAATAATTTGAGATTTCATATTGTTTGGGAGAACTTGTGGTGGGAAATGGTGTTTTCAGCGAGTGAAATTGTAGCTGACAGTAATTTTCTACGATGGAACTTGAAAAACCTGATAATGTATCGTATTGATGATATGAATTATAAATTGATGATTTATAATGTTCACGTCTAAAATGTATATTGTAAATAAAAATCTCACCTAAATCTAGTGAATTTTTAGTGTAATTGATCCATGAAATAGTAATTAAATTCAATAGAATGCCAATTAGAATAAAGCATCCCACACAACGTATTCATAGCTCTAGATCTGATGTCTTGTAGAAAAAAAAAAAAAAAGATCTAGGTCTATTGCCTCAGCATTAACTGCAGTTCGATATATATGAATGAATTAAGAGTTTCATTTACATAGTGTTTGACTGAACTTTTTAATTACTCTATAATAATTTAATATTTTTTTTGAGTTAATCATTCAAAAAATATTTGGTATATATATGTATTTTATTAAAGATCTTGTGTAGCTTTAAAATATGATAGTAAAATCTTGTTCCTACATTTTTTAAGGAAGCCTCACCTCTAGTAAAACCATCTTATTTTGACCGAATTATCGGTGTTTTTTTTTAATAAATTTGAGGGAGTGGAAGAGTGGAAACAATAAAAACTAGAATACTTGTGTAATCCGAATTTGAATTCAGATCATCACAATCTACACTTTTATAAAAATGAGATACCACTTAAATTACAAGATTCGTGGTACCGAACTATCGTTGCTAACATGCTAAACTTTTAGCATTTCGTTGATTTCAAACTTCATCAATAGTTTTTTTTAAGACAATAAGATCTGAAAAAAAAAAAAATTATGTGTAAAATGATGAAAGAAAATTTCTTAAATAAACCATATAACCTGCATATAATTAATTAGACTAATAACTTTCTCAAGCTCAACGTGAATGATCTCAATCATGGATGATTGAATCATCAAAGGTTTGACATTTTTGGACATTTTCAAATTCACGAAATTGCCCCAAACTACCAATTTCCTTTGGAAAGTAACCCATTTTTATGATGAAATTAAAGGCAAACTTGGCCCTTGAGGTTGTAATTAAATTTGAACCATACATATTGTGTACACGCCTATATCTATACTTATATATAAGGAAGAAATTTGGTAATATTTACAATTTTACCATTCTCCCTCCTAAAAATATCACATTAATTTTATTTTTATTTTACATTTTAATTGTTTTCCCATATAGTAAATTTATTAAGATTCTTGTTTCATAATCCACAATGATAATTTTTGGAAAATCATTATGTATGATGATTTTAGGTTTTATAAAAAATTTAAGATTAATATAAACTCATGTTATGAAGATTCTTGCTTCATCTTACAAATCATTTTGGGGTTTGAGTTTTATAAATATTAATAACATTTTTTTTTGTAAGATGATTCATATACCATGACCATCAAATGTAATAGGCTTTTTTGATAAATGAATTAATTGTATTAGGAATTGTAATATTGTATAGATTTTTCAATTTATATAATTGGTCCATTTTATTTAATAATATAATTATTTTATTAGTTCATATATATTTTCTCGGTCTTAATTAAATTAATTTTTATTAAATATAATTTCATAAATCCCAATAACAGATATTGTTCAAAAATAAACTTAATAACAAATATTAATTTATTTAGGGATATCTAATATCATATTTAATATAATTAAATTAATGTAACATTGTTAAAGAAATTTATATATATATATATATATATATATGTGTGTGTGTGTGTGTGTGTGTTTGGTATGTAATTATATGTCATCCTAAATATTGTTTAGATTAATATTTGTATATTTAAATATGTAATACCATCAACATTAGGAAAATATTAATATTCTTTATCGATATATTTTAATGATGAATTTAAGTATTAAATATTTTATATTTTCAAAATACTTATAATTAGTTAAACTGTATTATCAAATAGTTGATATTTATTACATATTATATAACAAACCGTACGTTGCACGGGGACAACTATTAATATACTTAAAAATAATTAATACTCATGTGCGGGATGTAGTTGTTAAAATAGTGTTTTTGCTATTATCTTGTCTTCATAGGGTTTTAAATGTTAAGAAAAATGAATAGTAAAGTAAAAATGGGTAAAAAAAGAAAAAAAGTTAATATGTAGAAAGATGGGTATACATTATTGTATTTTTATACTTATCATCTAAAAAGAATGAAGTGTGTTTAGAATTTTTTGGGATTTGTATACTCAAACAGAGAAGTTATTGCGTTATTAAGAATGAGTATAAAATACTTGGAACCTTCAAAATTTGTGAATTTTATTCGTAACACCCACAACAGTTGATATTATTAAAACTCTGATTGTTCTACCTTAACACGTGCTAACAAAATCAAATCATATGCTTACTTTAACTTGTACTAACTAAAACTCTTACGATGTGTTTGGATGAATTTGAGGAAGAATTTGAAATTTAAAGTAGCTATAAAGTCATTGTCGGTGTTTGAATAGATATGGATATGAGATTCTTCAATTTCATTTTAAACTAATTTTTAAGTAATATAAAAGTGGATGTTGATTCAATTCTAATTTGAGTGGATTTGTAATTTATTCATTTTAAATCTTTTATTTCATATTCATCTATCCAAACACAACCTAAATTACATGAAATCAAAATTTGAAAATTTCATTTTTGGTTCTACCGTGGAACTCGTGTCTAATTTTGGTCTTACTTTAATCCTGTTATTTAGTAATTGCAAATTTTATTAAAGTTTAGTCTAATTTTGTTGTCCGATTTTACAATTTTCGATGACTTTTTCAAGAGTGACGTATAAACGCCCCTAATTTTACAATTTATGATCAATTATAGTAATGTGACAAATTTGTGCTCATGTACTATTCATTTTACTTTTTTTTTTGTTTGACAAAAAATGTCAAATAATAATTCCATATTGCGACATCATTACAAAATTAATAATAAAATAACACAGTGCAAAATCAATCGAAGAAAAACAAGAAAATCCCAAAATAACTAAAAATCACAAAGTAACCTAATCACAAAATTAAAAGGAAAAAAAAACTCAGTGCATAATCAATCGAAGAAAAAAAAAACCCCCAAAATAACTAAAAATCACAAAGTAACCTAATCACAAATTTGCATCTGGACTCTAATCCTCAATCGAAGAATATTCGAGTCGTTATTGAAATGAGGTAAGCTAAAGTGGGAGGGGTGGGATTGAGAGGTGCCCAATATAATCTATAAGGTGTTGGTGGAGGTGTAGTGGACAATCTTTACTTCAAATTGGGGAAACTTGATATTATATTTCAAAAGTTTGATGGTGGGTTGGATTAATTTTTTTATTTATTTACCTGTAATTATCTTAATTAATTTAGTTTTGTTGACGTCAGATTTTGTAGAGCATACAAAATCCTAGCCCAACACCAAAAATCTCGATCCGGCTCAAGTAAATCGAACCGAACAAATGATATGAAAATCGAATAAAGTAAAAGAAAGACTGTGCCCGGTGCCTACTCCGGCAAATTTGCTAGGCTTATTCTGGTCGGTCAGTTGTGGCCGTCCAGAACGTCTTTATATGAATTGAGAGGAAGTAACTCTCTAATTGCTTGAATACAATGATTTCGGAACTAGCCCTCTCTCGAAATCTAATTGCTTGAATACAATGATTTCAGAACTAGCCCTCTCTTTCCAGAGGGTTTAGGCCCTATTTATAGACTAATTCTAAGACATAAAACTTGGAAAGTAAGGAATAGATCCCTTGATTTTAGGGCCTGGATAAGGAAAATCCAGATTAGAATCTATCTAAATGGGATATGATTTGATTGTAGATTTGTTTCCTTCTTTGAACTCCTTCCTGAAATAAACTAGCTCGGCCGCCCTCCTTACGCGGATCTTCTGGTCGGGTCATCCTTTAGTTCCTGGTCGGGTCAGCCGATTGCATCTGGCTTTACGGGAATACGACCTCCCTGTCTGGTCGGGTTGGTTCATCCCAACTCGGTGGAATGCCCGGCTTGTCATAACATGTTCGCGGCTTGGGTAAATTTGACGAGGTATAACACTAGCCCCTTAGGCCGTGGTCAGAACTTGGTCTGGCCGAGGCCTAAACTCATTCGGCCCTGCTAGGTCAAGATGCTCCATACATGCTGCATGTCTAATGGCTAAGCTGGGTGACACGTGTCGAGATCTGGCCCCAAGTGTCGTAATCTCGGTGATCGGAAGCTGAAGAGACACCATGCTCTCCTATATATAGGTGAGAAACAAACTCTTTTCTCCACTTTCACTCTTCGCGAACTCCCAAGCCTCACATTTTTTGCTTTCTTCTCCGAGCAAAAAGAACTGACCTTAACTCTCCGTTCAGAATCTACCATCTTCCAATCACAAGGTATACATATATTTCCATCTTCCTATTTTAACTTATGGTCTCAGATTCGTCCACCGGTGGCTCGGCTCAGGATTATGATCTAGGTGCCATTCCTGCTTCCGAGCCATCGTATTCCTGGACCTCCAGTTCTTCCGATCCATCCTCGTCATCCGATCTAGATTCCACTCCGATTGGTCAGCCGATCATCCCTGGTGACGTCTGTGCCGACCTGAGCCCATCGGCTCGAGGTTTAGGTGAAACCAGTACATCCGGGCGGGACATCTCAATCATCCCTGTGGGAGTCCCTCTCCATGCTGCCTCATTTGGGCGACCGGTCAGGCGACGCGTTTCCAACCCCGATTCGGAGGCTTTCGACTATCCGTCGTTTGTGACTGTCGCCGAGCTGAACAAATGGCGTGCTCTCTTCGACATTCCGGATAGAGTTACGTTCTCAGTACCTCATCCGGCTGATCGGATGGATCAGCCGCCGGAGGGTCAGGTCGCCATTAGTGTCCGGGCTTTAGAAGCCGGATTGTGTTTTCCTTTCACCGCCATTTTGGCCGGCTATTTAGAGCATTGGGGAATTGCTCCGGGTCAACTCCATCCCAACGGCTGGTCGTCTATTATCGGCCTGGTGGTGATGTTTTGGCACTTCGGTCTCGGGGTGCCGAGCCCCCATGAGGTAGCATGGATGTTCAGGCTGAAGATGGTTCCTGGTCTGAGGAACCATTTTTATTATTTGTCGGTACGAAAATACCGACCCCAATTAGTGCAATGTTTGCCGTCTTCGATCAAAGATTGGCACGGCAAGTGGTTCTGGGTCGGTGGAGAGTGGATCGACGCGTCTGCACGGGATCAGTGCCCGACTAGATTCGGCGATGCCCAGGGTATTTAACGTTTTGTTTTGAGTTGTTAACATCTTTTCTGATCGTTAACTTTTCTTTGCTCTACAGATACTCCACCCAAGAGTCTGGTGATTGGCGACTCCTTCACCTGGAAGATCCGCTACTTGTGTGACTTCTCCGCAGGAGACTAGAGACACTACAAGGTTCTGCTCGCCGAGGAAAATCTCCTCGGTGCTGGTTTGATTTCACTGTTCCGCGTCGCGTCTTCCTGCGTTCAAGGTGAAAGTTTCTCTTTTTTTTTCTTTTTATCATTTTTGAAATTTCTTTTGATCGGTCTTATCCTATCCTTCAGTTTCTCTTCCCGGCCAGGGCATCTCGCTCAGGATGGACCCCGCTGAACGCCTCCACCAACGCTCGCAACGCGCGTCAGCCCCAGCTCGGGGAGCCCCGGCTTCTGGCCGAGGACGGCTCGGGCGGAGCGGTAGTGGCGGCGGAGGCAGCTGGGGTGGCCGAGGTGGATGATGAGGTGATCGAAGTTGCTGACCAATAGCTTCTGTCCCTCGTTGCACCTCTTTCCAAGGCCAGCTAGTCCTTTATCCGAAGTATCAACCCTGGTGCTTGGCTTTTGTTTAGTTCAGGTCTTTCGTATTTTCCTTGTTCAGTTTTCTGCCTTTTGTAAGAGGTTTCGGCCTCCAAACTGGATTACTTCATAAATGATGAAACTTATTCTAGGTTCGTAAATTTGAGTATTTTCTGTTCACTATCTGTCTAGCCGACCTGATGTTTTTGAATCGACGAATTACTTATTACAACAGATCATTATTCGGTTTGTTATGTGCTCATTTTTGCTCTTACATCATTATCATTCTTTTGTCATAACGCAAGTATGCAGGGCTCGATCAATATATTGGCCGGTGCGCTTGTTCAGATTCGGAACTCGAATGGGCTTGGATTGAGTTGGGATCATTGTAATAGAGAGCTCGGATGAGCTTGGGGCCGGAGCCCCTAGTCAGAATCCGAGCTCAACGAATGAGCTCGGATTGGGCCGAAGTCTGTCAGATAGCTCGAATGAGCTTGTGGGGCCGAAGCCCCTAGTCAGAACCCGAGCTCGTATTTTGAGCTTCGGATCAGGCCGGAGCCTTTGTCAGATAGCTCGAATGAGCTTGTGGGGCCGGAGCCCCTAGTTAGAACCCAAGCTCGTATTTTAAGCTTCGGATCAGGTCGGAGCCTCTGTCAGATAGCTCGAATGAGCTTGTGGGGCCGGAGCCCCTAGTCAGAACCCGAGCTCGTATTTTGAGCTTCGGATCAGGCCGGAGCCTTTGTCAGATAGCTTTGAACAAACTAAAATGGAATTTTATTAATCAAGTGATCAAAATAACAGAATATAAACAAAATAATTGGAACCTAATATCTAAAGGTCATCCTAGCACTTAGTGGTAGTACTTCTTCAAGTGTTCTACGTTCTAGGGTTTGGCTAGCGTCTTTCCGCTCAGGTCGGCAATTTCGTAGGCTCCTCTAGTCAACACTCGGACCACTTTGTATAGTCCTTCCCAGTTCGTGCCGAGTGGTCCGACATTGAGTTCCTTTGTGTGTTGGAGCACCTTCTTGATAACCAGGTTTTTAATTTCGAATTTTCTTGCTCGGACCCTAGAGTTATAGTATCTCGCACTTCTTTGTTTGTAAATTGAATTTCTGAGTTCGGCTTCTGCCCTTTTTTCCTCAATCAGATCTAGGCTGGTCAGTATTGCCACCTCATTGTTCCGCTCTTCCAAATTCAGCGTTCTCCATGTGGGGATTCCGACTTCTACGGGTATGACGGCTTCCGATCTAAAAGCTAAGCTGAACGGAGTTTCGCCTGTTGATGTTCTGGCCGTCGTTCTGTATGACCATAGAACTCCTGGTAGCTCGTCTGCCCATGATCCCTTTAAGCTTTCAAGTTTTGCTCTCAAGGTATGTTTGATGATCTTGTTTATGGCCTCCATTTGGCCGTTTCCCTGGGGTGATATGGGGTGGAAAACAGTTTTTTGATGCCCAGTTTTTCGCAGAACTCTTTGAACCCTTCTGAGTCGAATTGGTGGCCATTATCGGAGACTATAGAATGTGGAATGCCGAAACGACATATGATCGACTTCCAGATGAAATTTGTTATTTTGGGCTCGGTGATTTTAACAAGCGGCTCGGCCTCTGCCCATTTGGTGAAGTAATCGATGGCCACGATTGTAAACTTTACTCCGCCTCGGCCCGTTGGCAGGGGACCGATGAGGTCAATCCCCCATTTGGCGAATGGCCACGGCGCCATTACTGAGTTCAGCTCTTCTGCTAGGGATTTTGTCAAGGGGGCACATTTTGACATCTTTCGCACCTTCGTGCGAAGTTAATTACATCTTTCTTCAAGCTTGGCTAGAAGTATCCCTACCTGATGAGTTTGAAGGCCAAAGCCTGGCCGCCAGTGTGGTTTCCGCAAATCCCTTCGTGGATTTCCCTTAATGCGTAGTCAGTCTCTTGTTCGTCTAAGCACCTTAACAGTGGTAGGGAGAATCATCTCTTATACAAAATTCAATCTTTCACTATGTACCGAGCAGCACGGATCCTTAGTTTTCGAGCCTCGATCTGGTCATCGGGCTCCTTCCCCCTTCCAAGTATTGGATTATCGGAGTCATCCAATTGTTGTGCTGCTCGGTATTATATATGGTTTTTTGCTCCAGGGCTGAGATTTCGATCATGCTAATATTTACCGACCCAATATCTTCTGCTTCAGGGCTGAGAGCGTCGGCTTGAGTGTTTTTGGTTCTTGGAATCTGCTCTGCTCGAATTTTTCTGAAATCTGCTAAAGCGACCTCTACCGATCTTAGGTATCTTGTCATTTTGTCATCCCTCGCCGCATATTCTCTAGAAATCTGGTTGACGACCAGAAGAGAATCGTTGAAAACTTCGAGGTCGTTTGCTCCGAACTGCTTGGCCATCTCTAGTCCGGCTAGGAGGGCCTCGTACTCTGCTTCATTATTTGTTGTCGGGAATCTGAACCTCAACACCGAGCAAACATGTTTGTTGGTGGGGCTGATGAGCACGATCCCAGCTCTGGCTGTCGTCTGCGTGGAGGGCCCGTCTACGAACATTTTCCATGGTTTCTCAACTTTTTCCTCTTGGAGTATGATCACGGGATTGAATTCGGTGATGAAGTCTGCTAGGGCTTGGCCTTTGATTGCCTTCCTTGGAGAATAGTGGATGTCATATTGTCCGAGCTCAACTGACCATTTGAGTAGACGGCCGGAGGAATCAGGTTTTTTGAGTACTTGTTTCAGAGGGAAGTTCGTCAGTACCTCGACTTGGTGGGCCAGAAAGTATGGTCTCAACTTCCTGGCCAAGATGATCAAGGCGTATACCAGCTTTTCCATGGCTGGGTATCTGAGCTCGGCGTCATGGAGGGATTGACTTACATAATAAACTGGTTGTTGGACTCTTTTTTCTGCTCTGACAAGGACTGTGCTTATTGCATATGCTGAGACTGCCAAGTACAGTTGCAACTTTTCTCCAACCTCGGGTTTCACGAGTACTGGGGCTTCCATCAGTGATCTTTTGAGATCTTCCAGGGCTGTTTCACATTCGTTGTTCCACTCAAATTTTCCATTATTTCTGATCAGTTTGAAGAATGGTCGGCATTTATCCGTTAATCAGGATATGAATCTATTTAGTGCCGCCACTTTTCCTGTTAACCTCTGTACGTCTTTCACCCTTTTTGGTGGGGTCAGCTCCATGATTGCTTTGATCTTTTCTGGGTTGGCTTCAATCTCTCTCTGGCTCACCATGTAGCCTAGGAATTTTCCGGATCCGACCCCAAAGGAGCATTTTTTGGGGTTTAGCTTCATTCGGTATTTTCTTAATACTTCGAACATTTCTTCTAGGTCAGTGACATGGTCCACCATCTTTTTGGACTTCACCAGCATATCATCTATGTATAACTCCATTGTTTTTCCGAGCTGGGTCGCAAACATTTTGTTTACCAGTCTCTGGTAGGTTGCTCCAGCATTTTTTAGGCCGAAAGACATCATTTTGTAACAGTATTTTGCTCGGTCAGTGATAAATACTGTGTGCGCTTGATCCTGTTCGGCCATTGGGATCTAATGGTAACCCGAGTAGGCATCCATAAAGCTCATGATCTCATGCCCCGTAGTTGTGTCGACGAGCTGATCTATGTTCGAGAGAGGGAAACAGTCTTTGGGGCATGCTTTGTTGAGGTCGGTAAAGTCAACACAGAGACGCCATGCACCATTTGGCTTTCGTACCAGGACTGGGTTGGCTAACCAAGTGGCATATTTGCACTCTCTTATGAACCCATTCCCGAGCAGCTTTTGGACTTCTAGCTCTAGTCCTTCATATCTGCCGGGACTCAACCTCCGTCTTTTCTGAGCTATTGGCTTGGCCTTTGGATCGATGTTCAGGTGGTGACATGCGTCCGTTAGTCGGATGCCTTCCATATCTTCGTGGCACCAGACGAAAACGTCTGTGTTTTCTTTCAGGCTCTGTCAGTTCTTTTCCAATCTTAAGTTCCAGTTCTAGTCTGCTTTCATCCAGCTGGATTACTTCTAATTCTTCGATGGGTGTTGCTCTTTTAGTTGGGACTTCCTTCCTTGGGTCTAAAGTCTTCCATTCATCTTCACCTTGGTCGGTATTCTCTATCTCCACATCTTCTTTCTGGTCGACCGTACTCGAGTTCGTGATAACCATTGAGTTTCCGGTCGGGTCATCAATCAATTCCTCTGCATTTGGTTGGACAATCCTTTGCTCAGGTTCTATAATTATGAGCTCTGGTTCTAGCTCTGAACCTTGAGATCATTCGATGATTTCCATAATGCAATTTTCTGGCGCTATTATCTGTTTATCGTCTGATCTGGGCCCTGTTTTCTCTAAGATGTTCAGCTCCCCTGGCTTCAGGCCTGATTCACATTCCTGTGCTGCTAATTGGTTACCTCGGATGACGTAAACGTCGTTGCCGATTGGGAATTTAATGACCAGGTGGTGAATTGACACTACTGCCTTTAGCTTGGCTAGGAGTGGTCGACCCCAAATTACGTTATAGACTAAGTTACGGTACTTTGAACTCAGTTGTCGTGTGGACAGTTTTGTCTCCAACCCCGAATACGACCTTGAGCTCGCATGTTCCGATTACGCGTGTGATTTTTCCTCCGAAACCCTGGATTGAATCAAAGTAAGACAAGAGGTCGGCTTCGCGAACACCCATTCTTCGGAAGGTGTTTAAATGGATTATGTTGGCGTAACTCCCTATGTCGACCAAAACTCTGTGAACCATCGTCAGACCGATATTTAGAGATACCACCAAGGCATCATGGTGGGGTTGTACTCTTCCTTCAGCATCTTGCTCGGTGAAGGTTAGTGGTGGGTGGATCGGTTCTGACCTTGGGGGATTACACTGTTGGTATCCGTTTCTTGTCTCTCTGATCTGCTCCCTCCTCATTCTTTTTGACAACCTCTGTTCGCCGTAATTATTATTCACAAGGGTGTGAATTTCGCGAATGGTACCGAGCTGAGGTGGTGGAGGTGGTTGTTGTGTTCCTTGCTCGGAGTTCTTGACGTATTCCTTCAGATGTCCTCGGTTGATTAACTTCATAAGCTCGATCAGAAGAGCCCTGCATCTATCTGTTTCATGTCCTGGAGACTTATGGTATTGGCAGTATCTGTTCTGGTTCAGCGTGGCTGGGTCGGCCTTCATTGGCCTTGGAGCTGGCAGTACATTCTGGTCTTTTAGCTCGGTAAGAACTTGTGTTGGGCTGACCGTCAGAATGTGTTTGACCCGCTCGAGCTCTTCATTCTGGAATACTCTAAATTCTCCTGGAGGTTTGAAGGATTGTGTACTCCTCTTCTTTTCTTTCCACTCAATCCTTTCTGAGCTTGGTTTCTCCTTCGGGATAGCTTCTTCTGCTCCAATGTAACTCTCTACTCGGCTCAGAAAGTCGTGGTATGTCTTTGGGCCATGCTCGTGGACATTCCACCAGAACCTGGTTTTTGGTCGGAGGCCGGTCATTATAGCCATCAGCACGGCGTCATCAGATACGTGTTTCATCTCCAAAACCAGTTTGTTGAATCTACTCATGTAGGACCTCAGTGACTCTTCTCTGCCCTATTTTATGTTCACCAATCTTTCCTTCGGGTGGATCTTATCTTTGAGCCCATAAATTGAGTGATAAAAAGGTTGGTCAACTCTTCCCATCTGTTTATGGAAGAATCAGGCAGCAAGCGGAACCATCTTTGAGCTCTGTCTCCTAGTGTTAGGGGAAATGTCTTGCACATGAGCTCTTCTCTGACTCCTTGTAGCTTCATCCATGAAGCGTACTTGTCTATGTGTGAGTTGGGGTCGGTTTCACCGTTGTAAAGACCGATTGGTGGTACCTTGAATTTGGTCGGAGTGACCCGACCAGAGATTCGATTTGTGAAGGGTGAGGTTTTCTTCTGCCTTTTCTGCTGTTCAGGTACAATTCTCTTAGCTTCGATTTCGGCCAATCTCTGTCTGAGCCTCTGCTCCTCTTCATCTTTCCTTTCAGAATACCTGATTTCTGCTCTTTGCTTAGTTCGTTGATAATCGTTTTCGAAATCCAGAATCTTTCGAGATTTTCTAGCCTCTCGAGCAGAGGTAGGGCCAATCCGATCAAACACGCTCCTTGTTTTGGTTGGATATTCTATCCGGGTCGGGTAAGATCGGGATTGTGTTCGACTTTTTTCCATTGTTCTTTCGGCTCGTTGGTCGTCCATGATAGTTTTCCCTCGGTCGTTCCGTTTATTCTTCGGTTCATCTGAAGACTAAGTGTCCTCTAGATCGTGAGCTCTGGGATTATTTTCCCTAGCTTCAGCTTCCTTTAGCCTTTCACCGAGCTGAACCATCATTGATTTTATTCCCTCCGAGGTCATCTCAACTCCTCTGGGCTCAGTTATTAGGGGAATTCCCATCGAAATCCTTTCCCGTGGTGTGTTGATTGGTGATCTTTGTGTGTTATATTGACGTTGTTGGTCAGGTCTGTCTTGAATCTCGTTATCTCCCATATCTTCGGTTGCGTGAATTATCACAGAGCGGAGGTTCGCCCCTCCTTCTAGCGCCAAATGTTGATGTCAGATTTTGTAGAGTACAAAATCCTAGCCTAACACCAAAAATCTCGATCCGGCTCAAGTAAATCGAACTGAACAAATGATATGAAAATCGAATAAAGTAAAAGAAATGCTGTGCCTGGTGCCTACTCGGGCAAATTTGCTAGGCTTATTCTAGTCGGTCAGTTGTGGCCGTCCAGAACGTCTTTATATGAATTGAGATGAAGTAACTCTCTAATTGCTTGAATACAATGATTTCAGAACTAGCCCTCTCTTTCCAGAGGGTTTAGGCCCTATTTATAGACTAATTCTAAGACATAAAACTTGGAAAGTAAGGAATAGATCCCTTGATTTTAGGGTCTGGATAAGGAAAATCCAGATTATAATCTATCTAAATGGGATATGATTTGATTGTAGATTTGTTTCATTCTTTGAACTCCTTCCTGAGATAAACTAGCTCGGCCGCCCTCCTTACGCGGATCTTCTGGTCGGGTCATCCTTTAGTTCCTGGTCGAGTCAGCCGACTGCATCTGGCTTTACGGGAATACAACCTCCCTGTCTGGTCGGGTCGGTTCCTCCCAACTCGGTGGAATGCCCGGCTCGTCATAACATGCTCGCGGCTCGGGTAAATTTGACGAGGTATAACAAGTTTTATTTATTTATTATCTAATGAAGTGGAAATGTGGAAATATTATTTGACATTTTTTTGGCCAAAAAAAGTAAAGTGAATTACATAAGTATAAAATTCTCACATCATTTCGAAAATTGAAAACTAGGAATGTTAGTACCACAATCACGAAATGTCATCGAAAACTACAAAATCCAATGAAAAAATGACTAAAATTAGATAATTTTTGCAATTATTGAACTTGATTTGAAAATTTAAAATAAGGATGACCAGAATTGAACATGAATCCTAAACGGGATCATAAAATGATTTTTTTCCCATCAAAATCTAGAAGAACATAGTTGTCATGATTGACTAAAAATAAGATCTAAGGTTGTATTTCGATTGATGGATTTAAAATACAATATTTGAATTGAATAATTTCAAATCTATTAAAAGAGTGATTCAAATACATTCCTATTGCTCAAAATAAAAATTATGAATTTTAAATTTATATCAATACAAACACCACTAATAAATTTATTATAAATGGCATATACTAAATACACAATCCATTCTGACAACATCACCAGCCAAACAATTATTTTAATTGTCTTTTTTAGAGACTCGAATTATTTATCGCGTCATTACTAAAAATAGACATTGGTAAAATATAATTAGATAAAACTTTATATATGAAAGAGGGTTAATTTCAATTTTGGTCTTATATGCAAGGTCCGTTCCAATTTTTTTGACAACCAAGTATATGTTTTTCAATTTTGGTCCTATATGTTTCAATTTTTTTTCCGATTTCAGTCAAATTTTCCAATTTTGGTCCTTTATGTTTCAATATTTTGCAATTTTAGTCCAATTTTGATCGGAATTCCCAAAATCGCTGATGTTACGTGAGATTTCCCGACGGCCATCCGACCAATATTGGATTGAAATTGGAAAAAATTAAAATATATAGAACTAAAATTGGAAAACGTATACTTGATCGTTCAAAAATGGAAATGATCTTACATACATGACCAAAATCAAAATTAACTCTAAAAAAATATAGCACTCAAACTCAAAACTTCAAATCACTAACTCGTTGACTTGTTCATTCTATTCTAATCAAATTCTGAATAATTCAAACTTCAAGTACACTTTTGTCCTCACATCAATTACTAGTGTTTTGTAGGTTGACCAACATTTTCAACGAATAAGAAAGTTTGTAATCAGATAGGATGAACCAGACATATTTTCTATCTTATATATTATTTTATTTCGTTTTTCATTATAATAATTCATCCAATAAATACACGAACAATATCGTCAACACATATCTCATATATTTAAGAAATTGAACAGTCGATAAAACCATCACTCTCTAAAAAAAGGTAAAAAAAAAGGGTCCAACGTTATCTCTATTTGATTGTCATGATTTTAAGTTAAAAAAAAAAAAAAGAATTAATGACTTTTTTTCCAACGTTGACCCCATCTTGTTTTTGTACTATATTTTGATTTAGTAAAATACATTAATTATGTTTTTTAAATACTATGTAATATGGTCATTTAATATACCCCTCTACCACAATTATGTTTTCTTAATACATTAATTATGTTTTATGTATGTAAAAATATGGAGCTGTTTCTTTTCTAAATGCCCAAATATGTAGTTCATTTTTATGTAGAGTAACATTTATTTAGCTCATTTAATAATATAGAATTTAATCTTAAATTAAAACATAAAAAATCAATAAAAATTAAATATTAGAGAATATAGTACTCATTAAATATTGGTATGAAAGCAAACTGACTAATTTAGTGAAAAGTCTAAAATCTGTGTGTGTATATATATATATGTATGTATATATGAGAGAGAGAAAGGGTACATACATGATATAACTATTAAATATTTCTTAATTCTCATAAGGATGAGTCTACATACACCCGAAAACTTACTAAACACACCCCATTTGAAAAAAAAAATGAAAGGTATAAAATCATAAATTTTAGGGTGTGTTTAGTATTTTTGAAGTGTGTATAGCCACTCCCTTCTCATAAAACAATATTGAGTGACAGTTATTTGAAAACCGGGTGAGTATCTTTTAGCGCAAGTTGAGTAGTAAATAACTCAAAAGTAAGAAGAATCACAAGTCATTTAATCCCTTCCATAAGGTTATCAAGTCAAGAAACAAATCTGCGTTGGAAAATTTGCAATTGGGATACTTAAATGCACATGTAAAGGGGTTTGACTTTTTCCATGAAAACCCTCACGGTAAAGGCATAAAAGTCTCTCATGAATATTAACATCATCATCAAATTAATAACAAGGAAAAAAACACTACCCTTTTAATTGAGCCCTTCCTTTTCAATTGTGAGCTGTAGAAACATACATAGGATGATGATACTTTGCATGTTAAATGACCATCTCATCCAAAAACTTAAACTATTTACAAGAAGTATATGATTTATACATATGGAATTTAATTTTAACGTGTTTCCTTATGTGCAAATGAAAAAAAAACCACTTAATATCCTATGCGAAAATACGTGTAGGAACAACTTAAAGTCATGCATTGCCTCATATCTAAACAAACCAATACTGTCATTTAATATCTCACGTATCAAAGGAATGGCAGTGAAATTTGAACAATGAATCTATAGTCAGTCTGAACTCTGATACTATATTAAATGGCTATCTAGATAGTAAGTATCATCTATACATTTACCTATAACATTGTTAACATTGTACTGTATTTTTTGTCTGTAAATACATTTGTGAAATCTGATATTGTTTTCATAATAGCAGGTGCTCACGGAAAATGTGTAGAATAACAATCTTCTTTGACTAAAGAGAATGAGAGAGAGAGAGAGAGATTGCATCCATCAGAAAGATCTAGAAGAGATTACATAGAAGAAAGTCATAGGTAGTTTGCATGCATGTACATAGGAAGTTTCCAATTTGTATTAGAGACAACATTTATTAGTGCAATTAAGGGGGCATGGAGCAGGTCATGAGAGCCCATGTTCTATATATACTAGCTAGTAAGATTAGCCAGCTAATTTCACCAACCTTTTGAACTTGTACATATACTAACGAATTGTTACAATCAATCATGGGCAATGCATCCATCGTTTCAAACACTAATCACGTCGTATCGTGATATATATATATTTAAATGAAAAATTATATTGAGGAAGATATTGTAGCTAGTTTATATATATTATGTTATAATTAGATAGATACATATCTTCATACAATTCTAAGGGAAGAGTTGCGCTAACTAAAACTATTAGATGATTAATTAGTTTAGGATTGGTAGAATACCAATCGCATATACATCGTAACATATGTATTGTTAATGTATTACACATGAGTATTGTGATCAATGTTTACATCAATATAAGTATCATATTTATAAATCAATGGGTTAAATTCAATTTTAGTCCATTTAAAAAGCTACTGTCCATTTTTCGTCTACCATGGAAGCGTTTTTCAATTTTAGTCTAATTAAGCCAAAAATCGTCACTATTTGGTCCATTTTTCGTCGGAATACCACTCTCGCCGGCGATTGTATTACAATCGCCCCCAATTTTAATTTTCGCTCCACTCGCGCTTATGTGGCATATTTTAAATGGGGAAAAATTCAATTTTAGTCCATTTAAAAAGCCACTATCCAATTTTCGTCCACCATGGAACTTATTTACAAAATCCAATAAATTAAATAAAAATATAAATATTATTTTAAAATTTAAAAATGTTAAAATGAAATTTTTTTTATAAAAAGTATAAATAACATTAAGAAATATTTAAATCAATTTAAACATAAATAATAATTTAAATCATAGTAATATTCCGATTTTAATTAAATTTTATGTTTTTAAAATATTATTTGTATTTTTAAATAAAAATCTATATATTATTAAAAAAATCTTAACAATTATTTAAAAACATTAAGAAAAATTTAGATAAATATTAAATTATAATTTTAATAAAAATAATATTCAGATTTTGAATTTAATTTTTGAGTTATAAATTATAATTTTTATTTTAATATAAAAATCTAAATATTATTTAAAATTTTAAAATATTTAAGATGAAAAAATTATATAAAAATTGTAATAAGAAATATTTAAATCAGTATTAAAATACTAATAATAAAGTAAATATAAATTAAAATAAAAAAAAAAACTAAAATTCGGGGCGATTGTATTACTATCGCCGACAAGAGTGGTATTCCGGTGAAAAATGGACCAAATAGTGACGATTTTTGACTTAATTAGACTAAAATTGAAAAACACTTCCATGGTTGACGAAAAATGGACAGTAGCTTTTTAAATGGACTAAAATTGAATTTAACCCATAAATCAATGCCGAACACATAATAATATGATCAAAAAGGGTCATTTTCCTCGATCAATTTATGTCTAAACACTATATATGTACATTATTTGGAAAATTCAAGGTTGTATGAGAAAAAATATATATATGAGTAAGTCTTTTGTGAGACCGTCTCACAAAATTTTAATGTATTGTGTGAAACAGATCAATCCATAACCCAATTATTCACCACCAAAACCCTATAATTCATATATTGTTTGTGGGTGATGGGGCTCCATCTCACGGAAACTATCTGTGAGACCGTTTCACATGAGTGTGCAAATTTATTCATGTCCATAGATATCTCATCTCCAATGTCCTCTCTACACTCGTACATAGGATGGATATTTTGTTTCGGGTTTCGTGTATCCAATCTGACTTATAGATAAATCAATCAGATTGATTTTTTCTTTATCTAAAAACTTCGGGTAATGGGTACCCAATACCCTATCTTATATTTTTTAGTCGGTTTTTAAGTTATTATAAAAACTACATATTTGATCGAATATCCAATTATTTGTTTAGTTTTAAGGAAAAAAAAAAAAAACATTACATATGCTTTGGATTATGAGTTCTTCTATTCTACTTTAAATTATAAATTATTGATTCCTTTGTTAATATAAGTTGTAATTGTAAATTTGTGATATTTGTACTATTTTGATTAGTTACATTTTTCATAATAATATTTGTTGATTTAAGTCATTTATTAAAATTGGAAGAAATATTTGTTACCCCGACGTACCCAATAAATTCGAAAAATTCTGGTACCCCATATTTCGGTTATGTCGTGGATTTCAATTTTAGGTAACCAAAATATCGAGTACTCTGTCTCAAATCCGATCCGATACCTACCCCTACGCATACACCCAAATTAAAAAAAAAAAAAAAGAGATAAGAAAAAAGAAGGAAAAACTAGTGATATTTGTTAATAAGTTTCTTGGCTACGACTTATCCAGCTGGTCTTTGCTTTAAAGATGAGAAACGTCCCAATTAATTGACAAGATCATGTGCATTCAAGGAGGATCTTGCATTTGATATATTATACACACACAAAGTTTGAGTATTAATAATACTCATGTGATCCTCTGAAATTGTATATATAAATACAAGAACAAGTGTTGCTGTAAACAACCTGAAGTTGGCCTTGAACACCCAAAAAGGAACCTTTGGTAAACACCCTTTTGTTTATTAATGTATTAATATGGTAGGGTTCCATGCATGCTTATGATTGGCCCATTCTGTGTCAGCTTGTGATCTTGTTTCTTCAGTTTCTTTTATTGGGAATGGGAGGACATGGATTTATTCACATCGATTAATTCATCTACATTCCATGAACTCTTTTATTACTTCTACATTTCTTTCTTCTTCACATGGGTTTCAATTGGGATATTGTGGGGTTAAATCAGATGGTTCAAAAATCAATGCTAGCTTGCACAATATTCATGGTTTAAGTTCTATCTTAATTCTAATTAGATTGATCATATAAAATTTATAATTAAATGACAGTATAGAAAATAAATTGTAAAAATATACAATTTATAGCTTATTATTTAAATGAAATCGATTAATTTTTAATCTATTAATCCATTGATAGTAATTAAAATTTCACATCATCATGATATATAATGTAATAACCCAACAAAAATTTATATATGTTCGTATGTTGTAGGTCCAAATATATAACAATTTATAAATAGGCCGAGGTATAAATATATTAATATGTATATAATAATAATAATAATAATAATAATAATAATAATAATAATAATAAATATCCCATATAAACAAAATATAATGTAGTATGCATACTCATTAAGTTTGGCGATAAATTAAGGAAGCCCAAATTAATGTAACATGTTTTTTAAGATTTAACCTCAATAAAGAAGAAGAAAAAGAAGCAGAATAATAATAATAAAAAAAATTCTCATACCAAGTTGATTTGTGGTACTAACCATATTTATGTTAACTAATTAATTTAATTATTATTGTTTTGTTTTGTTTTTCTGTCCGAGTCAACTTTTTCAATCCAATCTATGTGTATGTTTGGATTGGGACATGCCCATCCGAATTTGGGATGAGCCAAATCTCAATCCTTGTTTGTTATGGGATGGGGAAGGATTTGCAAATCTCATTTTTACCTACCTTTTTTACAATTCCTAATAAAAACATCTATTTTTTCTACAATTCCAAAAAAAAAACATCTACTTTTTTTACAATTCTCAATGTGATGAAGACATCTTAACTATAATCATACCCTATATAATCCCAAAACATACACAAAATTTTCAAAATCCACCTTTTTACAAAATCCAATTAAATTTTAAATTCGAACTTACGAAATCCACCTCCGCCCCAATCCAAACATACCCTATTTGTTTTGGATCATGAGAATACAATAATGAGAGGCTTAGTCCAATTGATTGATACAGAACAAAGTCTTGAAAAGCCCAACAATCATATATGGGCCTAAATTTAATGGACTTACCCTTTGTCTTTGTATACTCTTACGATTGGATTGGCATTCGATTTTGGGTATCAGATCCAACCCGATGGCATAATATCTCATCAAATTTTGAGGAATCATTTTAGGCTTTGGATTACCCAACATTAGCTGGATCTTAAATTATCTTATCGAGATTCAAATTGTTATATGTTACTCAATTATTTGAATAATTATTTTAGAAAATAGAAAAAAAATTATTTTAATGGAAAGCTTCTTTTACATTTTTAATTACAACGCCATTGCCAAAAACATGTTTTTCCAACACATCTTCAACTACCCTCATAAACCACAAAATTTACCATCATAAGATTTTGTTCATTATTAAGCGATGGTCTCATATACAAATATTACAAGACAAAAGGTGCAATAGTGTCGTTAAACAAGAAATTAATCATTTAAATCGTTATGCTAATGAATAATGTCTCAAATTCGAATTTCTAACTATGGATTGTAGCATTAAAAAAAAAAACTCCATTCCTTTAATTTTAACTCATTTGAAACTGAAGAATGTATGTACGTATGTAATTCTTTTTTTTTTTTTTTAATACATGTAAAATTAATGCATGTACTATAGTATGGGATTTTTGATATAACCTAGAATAAAATATTTGCGTAATATCTTTTAGAGAAATTATGTTATTTTATTTAAATACTTATCTAAGATGATTAAGATTAGGGTAAAGTATGTGCGATGTATTAGGGGGAAAAACCTAAATGTGTATTTTTAAGAAAAAAAAAAAGAATAATTTGACTCAAAATTTTCATGAAAAGAAAAATAAACATATCGTAGATTCTTCAATAATATGGGAAACTTTTTATTCTACCGTATGTTTTCATTTACTATTTTAAAAATAATCACTGTGTTATGAACGTGTATCAACTATCAAATAACATTATTAATAAATATGTAACGTAGAATAAAATACAAACGAAATAGTAAATGTAATAGTAAATGCGGACCAACCCTTTTTATTTTCCTCTTTTTCAACTTTTTATTGCACATGCTAACTATGATTGATTTAATAAAACAAAAGCAAAATGATCATAAAAGTTATATGCCATGTGCATCTTGTGCGCGCATGAACAATTATAGAGTTCTTTTAAGTTTTAAATATAAAAAATATTGATAGATGATACAATCTCTCTTTTTTCGTTGAGGTTTTAATAAAAATAATATTTTGATATATATATATATATATATATATATATATATATATATATATATATATATAACATTGTAAATATGGAAGTTGGAAAGCCCGTTTTACACTTATAGAATATTCTATGTACATATATTTTTGTATATTTAACTCTAAAAATAAAGTGTTTATTATGGAAAAGTATAGAATAATTACTTAGATTTTTATTTTATTCAAATAATTAAGTTAATTAGATTTGTCAATATTTAATTAGTAAAAATATATAAATTATAGATTAAGAGTCGAACTATTGTGAGACCGCTTCAATGATCTTCTTTTGTGAAATGGGTCAACCCACATTATACATTAATTTGTCAAAATTATTGATCTGATGGATGGGTAAAGAGGTTTTGTCTCACAAAATATATTTGTAAACTGTCTCATATAGGTTTTTGTGAGAAATTAAATATCAAACTATTGCCTTTACATTTTATGAATGAGCGTTGAAGTCTATACTAACACATCAATTCATCAATCCTTTTTTTTTTTTTTCTTTCAATGAGTTAGAGTAAGTGGAAGGGAGGGAGACAATAAAAAAAAAATAAAAAATCTTGTGTGATCCAAATTCAAAACCTGATTATCATAATCTATATATTTATAAAGGTGAAATACTATTTAAATAATAAGTCCTAAGTTGTCGTGCTTCATTAATTTAGTTTGGTTGCTTTAATTAGCATCAATCTTGACATTACAGGGGAAAAAAGTAATAATAATAATTCCAACTTATATTTTGATTTTTGACAAGAAAACAGTTATTCATTATCTTAGTCTAGCGAATGCTCGATATACAGGGTAGTGTAGATCATAAAATAGGAGACGCATAAATTTTTTATTGTTGTGTCAATGTATGAACGATTTCATTTGTTTGTCTTAAATTAGAGAAATATTATTTTGTCTTAAATTAAAACACTAAAACAACAAGATATAATAGAATCAAATTTTAAAAAATTTCGACGATCATCTCATGATGACATTCAAAAGTTTTTGCATCCATCTCAAAAATGATACTGTAATGTCCCATGCCTCAAGTAAACCAATACTCCAAACAAACCTTATCAGATGGTAGATCGTGACGAGATATATTGTCTAAATTAATTTTGTAACACTAATCAAGTACCCATCATTCTCTTATTATCCTAGAAAAAAGGTTAAATCAATATTACATTTAATGAAAAAGTCATGAGATGTCTTCCAATTACCTATAGACAAAACAACTTGCTATTGGGTCTTCATTTCTTTTCAATACAAGCTTACAGATATCAAGTCATTCAATCAAAGTGTCATGCAAGAAAACGCATTAATAAGGCAGAGCATTACATACACGTTACTTAAACAATTTCTATCCACAAATAGTTAATTTATTTCATCCTTATAGTAGAGCACGCAAGAAACCATGTTATATTTCATATTTTATGATAAAATCACTATATGATAGATATATTAAAATAATATTGAATCATTGGCAACTCTTAATATATCCACGTATAATGTGTAGTGATCACATTTTTTGAAATTATATAATATGAATAAATGTATTTGATATTTGATACATCAGTAATAGATCAATCGTAGGTAGTTAACCAAAATTACTATTAAATGTAATAGAAGATCTGATGTATCAACACGTTTAAATTAAAAGTGAAAAACACATTAGTGGTTGGGTGGGGAATTTGGTAAGCTGAAAAGTGGGGATAAGTATATTAGTTAATGGAAGGGGCCATAGCCCACACATGAAACCCGTAAGAGAGAACATTGTTTGTCTCCAAAGGAGGACAGGTGTGTTGGTATGATTAAGTTCAGCCTTTTGGGCCAAAATATTGTTTTAAATTTATGTGGGCCCAATTCCATGAGAATTTTTTTTATTAATTATATGCAAATTTATTATCATAATGATTTTTTTTTAGTTTTAATCGTAATCTATGACATAGAGTTCCATATTTAATTAGACTCATACAAAAGTTCAACCTATATAGAAATCTACTACCAATAGCTTGACAATCCCATTACCCTCTATTGCTCTATCCTTTATTTTTCCTTTTGTCCATATTCTCCTTAAATTTTTTAAACTCAAGTTGATCAAAACGAAATAATTAAATCGGTAAAGTAGCATGAAAATTCATATTCTTTTGGGTGACTCTCCTGTGTCCCAGGGACACGGGGTGTCCCCAACCCGCCCTGCAGGTCCCGTATATATTAATTTTTTTTTTCATGTATACATTGAAAGTATTCATGTGATACCTAAAAGAGATATATTTCAGGTATCACATGTATACATTGAAAATATCCATAAAATACCTTTTCAGTTATCCATATGTATACCTTCAAGGTATCCATGAAATATATTTCATGTGGATAAGGTATCCATGGCCACATGTATACATTGAAGGTATCCATGGAATACCTTTTAGATATCCACATGTATATCTTTAAGGTATTCATGGAATACATTTTTTTAAATATCACATGTATACATTGAAGGCATCCATGGAATACCTTTCATGTATCACATGTATACATTGAAGGTGCGCGGGCGGCGTGGGCGTACAACGTGGGCGCGCGGTGTGTGAGGTGCGTGCGCAGCGTGGGTGCATGGGTGTGCAGTTTGTGAGGTGCGAGCGCAACGTGGCAGGGTATACATGAATTAAAGGTATGTGATACCTGAAGAGTATATGTGTGATAACTTTAGAGTAAATATGGGATAACTATCAGGTGTGCGCGCATGGGCTCATGGGCGCGCGTCCAGGGCGTGTGGGCGCCGGGGCGGGTTGGGGACAGGGATCTAAGATCCGTGTCCCCGGGACATATAAGTTTTTGCATATTCTTTTAAACATCATTTGGATGGACGGATTTAAGGAGGGATTTAAAATTCACATAGAAATTTTATTGGTGATGTTTGGATAAATGCGAATTTAAAGTAGATCACTTTCATTTTGAACTTTTTTTTTTGAGCAAAATGAATGAATTTCAAATCCATTTTAATTTAAGTGAATGTGAAATTTATTCATTTCAAATCCTAAATTTCAAATTTATTTATCCAAATGGAACAACGATAGAGGAATTTGAAATTCCTAACCGTAAAACTATCGATGGTGTTTGGATAGATGTAGATTTCAAATTCATTTATTTTAAATCCTGAATTTTAAACCACTCTATCCAAATGGAGCCTAAATTTGTTTTTCAATTCAATTAATTCTTACATGCACATTTTCTTATTTTAATCGATTAATCCAGTTAGAAAATAAAACGTGGATGGATTAAGTTGTGGGCAATATTAGATGTACAGTTTTCATGTTTTCTTTGCAAGGTATCAAACTAATTATTACATGGATATACGAAATGCGTTCAACAGGTTGCAATTAATTTTTGTTTTGGTCCAGTTTTAAGGCACGAATGCATTTAAAAAATATTTGTCTAAAAGGTTCACAAAATGTTTAAATAAAGTGTATTATATTTCAGGAAAAATATATTAGTTTTTGAAGTAAAAGTAAATAAGTAATTCTATTTATGTAAAAATACAATATTTTAAAAAGATCATACCTTTAATTAGTTTCAAAAGAAATAATATGTAATACTTGAAAAAACAGAAATAATTTTCAGGCAAGTTAAAATATTACTTTTCGAAGTAAAAATAATATTTTTAAGTCAATTAATATTTTTCATATAATGGAAACATGTGGGATTGGACTTGAGTATAATTTAACCCGTTCATTGGCCGTGTTATCAGTTAACTGACTGTGTCGATCCATCCATTTTTTTCAATATTATACTCCATCCCACAAATTAATATTCGTGAAACAATGTTATACAAGATTATGCCATAATTGTTGATATCAATCAAATTGAATTACTAGAGTAAACAATTGTATAGAAAAATAATAAATAGCTATCAAAATTAATTGGTTTGTATTAATCAAATTACTTGTAATATATACTATATAATTTATATAAAGTGAAAAAAGTAATATTTTAAATTTCTTTATAGATATTGGGTTGTTGAGTTTTTTAGTTTCCAGGATTGGAAAAAACACTCTTACAACCTTATATAATTGCAAAAATTCGTTTTCACCTTGATATTTCATATGGTATTTTAAAATAAATATTACATGTTATTGTAAAGACGACATCAGTCATTGACACTTAATGTGAATTAAAAATAATTAAATATAAATTTAATAAACACTAAATTAAAATAGAGAATCCATTTTTAATTCAATATAAATTTAATAAACACTAAATTAAAATAGAGAATCCATACATTTTTCTAAGTCATACTAAATTTAATCCAAATTTGTCAAGGTGAAAAGTGTGTTTCAACATAATAATTACCTGATTTGGTTCCAATTAATGGATACCAATTTGCCACCTTTACTTACTTGGCTTCTATCAAAATTAACAGGTAAACGTTATTGACAATTGCAAGTTGAGGATCAAAAATAGTTTTTTAGAACATGATGGATGTAAAAATCTATTTTCAAATTTTATAACAAAATAATTATTTTTGAAACATGATGAGCGTAAAAGTGATTTTTTCGAGCACCAAAAATTAATAGGACAAAAAAAAAAAATTAATTACTAAAAAAATCACGAAATTTAATTAATTTGTAATTTTAACCAAGTTTTGAATATTAGCAAATATACATGAACTTTCATATTCTTTGTAATTTTAATCAACAGAAAGTTCTCGAATATGGTTGACATTGATGTGTAAATTTAGGGTAAGTCTCTTGTGAGACCGTCTCACGAAATTTTAATGCATCATGTGAGACGGGTCAACTCAATCCAATTATCCACCACTTAAACCCTACAATTCACATGTTGTTTGTGGGTGATGGGGCTCCGTCTCTCACATGAGTTTTTATAGTAAATTTATCAAGAAGAAACTATTATCGGATAGATTGAAGTTCATGTTATATTTGCTATACTAAAAAATTTGATAAAAATTACAAATTAAGTAAACCTTAATTAGTAATTGAACCATATTTATTACTCAAATTCGTATTCTATATTTCAGTCCAATTCGTATTTTGGAAGTACAGAAACAAATAAATCACTGATATTTATAAGATTTGGAGTATATAATAACGTAGGCACATTCCTGTTTTATTAAGGTTTATCTGCAAAAGTGTATTAATTTACTTTATTTTCTGGGTACGATGTTTCATTGATTTAGAAATGTAGTTAAATAAATGAAATATGATATACATATATCAATCATTTATTATTCGTATAATTTCCTACTATATCACAATCTTTACCTGAATTACAATTTTAATCAAATTTTTCAATGTCAACAAAAAACAACATGATCTTATATATGAATGTGCAATTTTTCAATGTTTATTTTTCAATATCATATAGTCTCAAAGGACATCCCTCGATACAAGAACACAATTTAATCACAAAGTAAACAATATTGAAAACTGAAAATTGTCAAAATTGCATCTCTATATATAAAGTCATAATATTGAAAAATTTGTTTTAAATTACAATAAAAAAAAAAGTGTGATTTCATCGACAATTTAACCCCTTCATAATTACAATATCAACTATTATAGCCATTTCTTTTCAATTTTAATCACCTTTTTTTGTTTTCAATAATTTTAATATATTATATTCAGTTATTCTGTTTTAAAATGCAAATATATAGGTTATGGTGTTTTCTGTATAAGAATTGACGATAAGCATTAATTAGGATTCTTTACATGCATTGGTATGTCATGAGTTGGAAAAACCAATATTTGCAGGTTTATGAATTAATTTATATCAAAAAAAAAAAGAGTTATATAGATATATTACACATTAATACAGTATCACACTTATTAATACAGTAGCAGTGGGTTCCACTGGATATGAATTAGTCCTCATCATTCGTGATTCACTTGTATTCTTGCAATAATTTAATTTAAGGCTTTCAAATTATTATTTTTGGCCCACATAAATAATATGAAAAAAGAAAAGTAAAAAGAACTCCCAACATTATTACATTTTTTTGTCAATATATCAATCCAAACTTTTGGCACATATAGTTTTGACAAATTCTCATAAGAGATAGAATTTGATATTTTGTTGGTGCAAGTGGTAGATTTAGATGGACTGAATAAAACATTATTATAAAATTTTAAAACTTTTCATGTGTTACATCAAACCGAATTATATATCCTATGATTGAATAAAATTTTTTCGCAAAAACTTCTGTCTCCCAGGGAGATCCGTGTCCCCAACCCGACCCTGCCCAATGCGCGCCCCCACGCGCCCTGGACGCACGCGCGTGGACACCTGCCGCGCGCCCATGTGCGCACCTGATAGGTATCCATGGGATACCTTCAAGGTATACCATTGAAGGTATCCATGGGCTAGGTATCCACATTTATACCTTAAAGTATCCATGTAATATCTTCAAGGTATCCACATGTATACCTTGAAGATATTCCATGGATACCTTTAAGGTATACGTGTAGATACCTTGAAGATATTGCATGGATACCTACGTGCATCTCACCACGCCGCGTGCACACCGCGCACCCATGTGTCCACGCCGCGCGCGCACATCACAAACGCGTGCGTCCATAACGCGCGCCCACGCCATGGATACCTTGAAGATATTCCATAGATACCTTCAAGGTATACGTGTGGATACCTTGAAGATATTTCATGGATACCTACACGCATCTCACCACGCCGCGCGCCCATGCGCCCACGTCATGGATACCTTGAAGATATTCCATGAATACCTTCAAGGTATACATGTGGATACTTGAAAAGGTATCCATGTGGATACCATGCGCCCACGCCATGGGTACCTGCGTGAGCCCATGCGTCCACATCGGGCCCGCACCTCACAAGCCGCGCACCCACGCCGTGCACTTTCATCTGAAATATGTGTGATACCTTCAAGACATCCATGGGATACCTTGAAGGTATACATGTGTTACCTTTTTTGTATATATGAAAAAAAAACTTGAGTGAAAAATAATAATAATAATAATGTGGGGCCCGCGAGTTGGGCTGGGGACACGGATCCAAGAATCCGTGTCCCAGGGACACAAGAGACACACCCAAACTTTTTATGTGTTGCATCAAACCGAATTGCATATCCTATTGTGTGTTGTAGTTTCATGCTATGGATCCTAAGATATCTATTTTTACAATACAACTTATAACAGTTTACAATAGACGTACAACGTGCTTTAATTCAATTTACTATTAGTCAACTATAAGTGTTTACAATTTACTATTAGTCAACTATAAGTTGTTTATGAAAATATAGAGTTATGCACTGAAATAGTAAATACTTTAAAAAGACTTGAAAAAAATAGTGTGTATAGTGCGCTTGATGCAATACTAAATAAAACAAAAGTAAAATTACTTAAACTTTTTTCAGTATAAAAAACATAATTAAAAATTATGTAACTTTTATGTCAATCGAGTATAACTTTTATGTTATATTAGTATATGTAACGTCCAGTGACGGATCCAGGATTTCGACTCAGGGGGGCCCAAGTTAATTAATAAAAAGATACAATAATATTAGAGAAAAAAACATATATATATATATATATTGCAATTTTGATAAAATCAATGTATTACAACATTTCTCTTCTAACATTTCTAAATACATCTTTTTCAATGTATGCAACTAAACAATCATTCAACAATGTATCACTCATTCGATTGCGAAGAGAACTCTTAATGATCTTCATTGCCGAAAAAGCTCTTTCTACTATGGCAGTGACGACCGATAATATCAACGAGAGCTTAATCAACAGATAAACCAATGGAAAAACAATGTGCTTCCTTGTAGAGACCATCTTCTGAGCAAGTCTACCTATTCCATTTACTTCAGAGAAGCTTTTATCCAAGCACACATCAAAAACAAAGTTCTCAAGTTGACTCTCAAGTTCATATAAAGCAACTGCAGAAAATTCAAATGAATAGTTTTTTGCAAGACGAAACAGTTTGCTTTTGTCAAATGCAGCAAATGAGTCTCTAGGATCAAAAAATGCCATACATAGAAGCAAGTCGGTGTTCACTTCATCAAAACGATGATTTAGCTCTTGAGCTTGCATGTCAATCACATAATAAAATAACTCAACTTTGTAATGATGAAGATTAGTGAACCTTTCAATTCTACGCCTTGATCTTCCCCGAGGTGCATATATATCTTCCATGTTTAATAAAACTATCTCATTTTTGCTACAAAATTCTGAAACTTCAATCAATAAAGCCTCCCAACCATCTTCTCTCAATGCTTGTAAACGAGCTTTGGATACTTTAACAAGATTCATTGCATTAACAATATCTTGATCCTTTCTTTGGAGAACTTATGATAGTTCATGTGTGATTCCCAAAATTTTTCTCATGAGATGTAAATCAAATATAAACTCAAATTGAGTCACGATATCTAGCAAATCAATTGCATCGGCCCTTTGTGAATCATCATTGCCATTCTCTCCAACATACTCAAGAACATCAACAATAGATGAAAATAAATGCATGAAGTTAATGACAGTACCATAATGAGAACTCCAACGAGTATCTCCCGGCCGCTTTAATGACATTTCTTGATTCAATCCTCTCCCGGTCTTGACTTCATCATTTGCAATGCCTTCAATGATCTTTTCCATTTGCTTTTCTCGAAGCATATCCTTGCGCTTGCAAGAACCTCCAACAAAATTACATACATGTATCATAGTATTGAAAAAAGAACCAATACTTGTATGTTTTTTAGCAACGACAACAAGTGTAAGTTGGAGTTGATGAGCAAAACAATGAACATAGTAAGCAGCATAATTCTTCTTGAGGAGTAAACTTTTTAGACCATGAATTTCACCTCTCATATTGCTAGCTCCATCATAACCCTGACCCCTCAAACTAGAAATACTCAAGCCAAAAGTGGAGAACAATGATTCGATACCTTTCTCAAGTGAAACTGCAGTTGTGTCACTAACATGCACAAGACCAAGAAAACATTCAATAATACATCCATTCTTATTCACATAACGGATAACCACTCCCATTTGCTCTTTGATGGACACATCTCGACACTCATAAACTAAAATGGAGAAAAAATCATTTTTAAGATCTTTAATGATGGCATTAGTAGTCTCAATTGCAGCTGCACTTATAATATCTTTTTGAATCGAAGGAGATGTAAGCTTGAGATTTTCAGGAGCATTACGCAACACAACATTGTTGATTTCTTCATTACATGAAGCAATAACTTTCAAAAGCTTAATAAAATTTCCTTGATTCAATGATTCTTTGGACTCATCATTTCCTCGAAAAGCCAATCTTTGCATAATGAGATAACGCACACAAACAATTGATGCATTCAACCTACAACGATATTCAATTTTTGATTGCTCTGATATCTTAGAAAAAGATACTTCAATGTGTTGACCTTGATTCATCAAATCTTGACAAGCTAATCTACATTTATTATGATCACTGTTATGATCTCCAACATGATCTCTCAATCTTTCTTTCTTACGTCAAATATTAAACCCCTCAGACACAAAAGCATCATGTCCTCTTTCACCACGTCCCGTAGAGAAAAGATAACAATATAAACAAAATGCCGCATCTTTTGTTATGCTATACTCCAACCAATCATTAAATTCATCAAATCAAGATGCAACAAATTTACATTTTCATTTTCCATCTATTTTTTTGAGGAAAATCATGCTCATGTGGTTGACATGGACCTTTTAGTAAGTAAGCTCTACGAACCTGTTCAATTAAATTAGGTGGATAGCTCACTATAATGGGTCGTAGTCCTGGATCACTCGGAAGATTTTCCATATCAACTTTATTATTCTTATCTTGACTCGATGATAATTGAGGTTGAAAAAATGGTGCATTGACAGAAGATGATGATGTCTTCATAGTAGGTTGTATTTTTCTGAAATATCTTTCCATTATCTATAAAAATAAGATAAATATTAGCCGACCATAACCAATTATCCAAAAATTTGTTGTAATCAACATTAACTAATTTTGGTCAAATCATGTAAAAACATATATGAACCAAAAATAATGCTTTTGAATAACACCACATTCAATCAAGAAAGCTTGATGATCTAAATTATCTAATCCAAAAGAAGTACAACAAGTCCATTGTGAAACAAGATTTCATTAGCCTACCCAATGACAAATCATCTTATAACTTATCTCTATGGATGGCCCAACAGAAAACCAAATAAGAATCTGCCATTTTCTAATGAAATAAGTTTTAGCCATTCTAAGATACAAATGAAAAAGTGGTAATCATATGGAAAAGAATTTTCAATGAAAGATCATTGCTCTAAAAGGATAAACCAACAACTTTTCAAAACCAAGCACCATATTACATGTTAAGTTAACAGTACAAACTAGCTTTCGACATATACTAGACCATCCCATTCAACAAGCTATAAGCAGAACATCAAAACATATTCAGGCAGAAATCCATCCCCTCCCTCCCTCACACACACATAAATTACAATCAAAATTACAAGCACCATCATAAACTGAGTTAAATAAAACCAAGTCAATAAAAAATCTCTAGAAAAATCCTCAAGCAACAACAAACCACACGAAAACAAATAGAAGATCAACAATAATAATGAAAACAAAAAAGAAAGCAAATAAATAATATAAAGAGAACATTTTATCTTGAAATTTATGGAAGATCAAATGAGAGAAATCAAAATTAGGGTTTATGTGAGAGGGAAAGAGGGGAAATTAGGGATGAAGATGAAAAGGAAAAATAAAATTCTGAAATTCTGGCTACTTCCCGTTGAGAATCTGCCATTTTTTTTAATAATAAATACAAAAAGACGAAAATACCCCTATATTTTTTCAAAAATTCCAGGGGGGCCCAGTGCCCCCCTTGGCCCCCATGTACCTCCGTCTCTGGTAACGCCCCCCTTCTAGTAGGGTAATTACTTCTACTAAATTATGTTTAACTTTCCAACTAATAAAAATATGTCATAAGAATTCATAGAATTATTTTTTAAATAACGAAAATAATTTTGTTAAGAAATATATTAGAGTTTTAAAACGGTCTAAAGCATCCAAAAATAATTAAATAGTTTGTGTAAAACTTTCGTAAAAAAAAAATCTAATCAAAAGTCTTCTTAACATGCAAAATTAGAAACACTAAAATATCTGAAACCAATTCCGAGGCCGTCACCACCAATCATGCTTCAGCACTGCTACCTACTTGCATCACATATTACATTTTCCTTTATCTATAGTATGAGGTAAATACTATAAACAAAATGCTTAGCAAGTACATCACATATCCCACAAAACACTTTTCTTTGAAACTTTTGAAAAAAAAACTAGAAATTAACTGATAAAAAACTATATATATAATATTGTAAAATAACATACTATTGGCCTAGACATGGTACCAATGCGCGCAACTTCGAAGAATCCGGGGTAGCTAGCCACCAAATTCAAATGGAGCAACTAATAACTAATAGGGTGGTCTAAGAGCCTTTAACTTCTTCTAGTGGGTAGTCTAGGAGCCCGGTATTAGTCTCTTAAAAAATATAAAATAAAACTTTATATTCATAAATACCAACCCAAAATATTTTTCTCACTTTTCGTAAAACAAGATTGACTAGCATCTTGTACTTGATATAAAATACATAAAAAACACATCACTTAGCAAATAATCTTTATACATTCATAGAATAACATAAATAAAACTCACAAAGCACTTAACTTGGCAAATCATTAAAACAATATTCACTTAAACATAAATAAGCATTCACGTAAATCTTGCGTCAATATTAAACAAATCAAAACAAAACTACTCATACTGCAGGTGAGAGATGTGCTTACCTAAAGCTCTTAAAATTCACAACACTTCAAAATCCTTAAGTATGTTTTAAGCTTCCTTAACCGAATCTAAACATAATTAATAGATAAAATACAATTAGTATCTAATCTTTTAATACCTAAACTAGTATTAATCTCTTTCTTTTAACAACTATTTGTTCCTTTTAGTTTCAAACTTCAGTAGGACAAATATATGTATGAATACAACTAAAAATTTCCTATACCTTTTTAATCTATAAGTTGAATTTTATATATATCCACTCACTGTAATTGTCACGCCCCCGTTTTCATACTTTAAAATATAAGAGTTTGCCTATGGACATGCAGGAAAAAGAAGGAGAAAAAACATATATTTTTTTATAACTTACAGATGAAATAAACAAGTAAGAAAAGAATCATACGTTTTAAAGGTTACAATAAAATAAACAAATAAAGTTTTAAAATGACATACAGATCAAAAGCAGTTGGAAACAGTCAAGCATGTGAATTCTTTACATATTTGATTTATCAACGTAATGTCGAAAGAAAACATTCAAAACTTTGTAGCGGAATCATAACAGGATCCATCCAGGAAAACAAAAAAATAGTTTTACAAACGTAAAATGTTATAAAGTATCATTTGAAAATCCATCTTAATTTAAAATAGAAGAGACACTGGATACGACACCCCTCTCGCTGTGTGTCTAAACTTTCATCGTTTCCTGTAGTGTGAGTACAGATAGGGGTGAGTGCGTTTGAATACACTCGTGGGAGTAATTTCCATATTTAAATTATATCATTAGTTAAACGAATTATAACATATAAATCAGCACAACAGGTAATCACAACACGTAAAATGCATTGCACATATCAATCCCTAGGTGTGGGTATTTCCTGTCTTACCCTGTATTCTTGGGTGCGGGTATTCCCCATCTTACCCCGCAACCGGTTCCAAGACCATGGGTGCTTTTACGGATCACCAGTCCCTCTTTGATGAACATGGACTTCCGTCCTCGTATGATATTTATATAATATATGCATGAACATCTATAACACAACACGTAATCTGAGGCACATATAGTTCAACAATTCATAACGATCTCAGGCATATCATTTACATTGATTTACATGCATCATTATCATTATATATTAAATACATAATCAAAAAGGGCGTTTAAAGTTTATAAGTTACCCCCACCTAGTTAGGTTGTGTTTTTCCTCATGACATTAGAGTTAGATCTTAATTCGTTGGCTCCAAACGTGAGCTCTATTTCTACGATCGCTTCTAAATGCGAAAGTCTACATAAGCAAATATAATCTATTAGTTTCGTGTTACAGCGAGAGCTTCGATTTGGCACATAAATCGGCCCAAAATGGAGAAGAAATAAGGTGGAGAGGAAGTGAGAGAAAGGGCCACGCCTTTGCTGGCCGTTTTCCGGCGGCGGTTTGACGATCCGAGCCCGGATCCATGATGGGCTCGGCAAGGGCTACGTTTTGATGTAAAACAAGTGAAAATAAGGGAGGGGGTGGCCGCTCCGGCGGTGGCGCCGGCTCCAGCACAACGACGATGCGGCGGCGCTCCGGCCACCGGCCGCCGGAAAACAGAGGGAGGAATAGGATGAGAGAGGAAGTCCAAAATTCTTTACCTTGGTGAATTTTTTTTTGCAAAGTGTGGTTAATTCCTTGTGTGTTAATATTTTAACCTTCCATCCACATTACTTGAGACATGGGCTTGGGCCCCAATTGGACCTCGGGCCTCCAATTGGCCCGATTCTCGTTTCTTTCTTTTCGTTTTTCGATTACGAATCTCTCTATCACGTCATAAACTATGTTTTCGATTCAATTATGCTTTCGATAATTATAATCATAGGCTCTTCAAATTAATTACGTTTTCAATAAATTTAATCGTACGTTCGATTAATTAAAGCATGCATTATTCCGATTAATCTGAAACGCACATAATTAAATCACATAATTAGGGGTTAAATTATTTAATTAGTCAATTATGCATCGTTTCGTCCCAAGCATTACAGTAATACAGCATAACTAAATATAACAGAAAATAAATAAGCTGGAAAAATAGCAACCAACTTCCCCAAACAATTAAGCCGACTAATTACTATCTATTAAATTTAGGTTAGCAATAATTCTATTATTGGTCTAATTATTTATTCTTAAATCCAATTTAATGAAAACTGGCCAGCAACACTAACAATCAGATTAATCTAATTAAACAACTAACCAAATTGATATATTTAATTTAATATATATACTAAATAAAGTAGATTAAATAAGTTTTTTAGAGTACTGGAACAATTTAATTAACCACGCTAGCAAATTCATACTCCTGTACTGCATATATACTTGTTATTAATGAAATAGAAAATCCATTATAACACTTTGTTTAATTAATATCATATTCTGCATTGAAAAGCAAATTTCTATACTATGCAAATCAACAATTAATAGATAAATAATACTCAAGTAAATAGGGTTAGTCATATATAATTACTCTTCTAACCTGAAGACAAAACCACATCTTATTTTTGATAAATTATTTCACCACAAACATGTGTCTGCCACTACACCACAATGCATATGATTTTTTCCCTACTTTTATATTTTATTTATATTCAAATCTTAAATGGTTACATTAATATTGAAAATCAAATAATTAGTTATATTCCTTTAGATTGTATGACATTATCTTATGATAGAACTTGGAACAAAGAAAAATCACAAGTTAACAAGTTTGTTTAATAGAATACTCTCTGCACTAATATTCCGAACACAAAAATCTTAAAACTCAAATTTTACAAGGACATATGAATTAATTTATTACTCCTTGCATTCATATTAAATTAAAGGTGCAACAATAATGTCTAATGATTTCCTAATCCACATATTCCATTTATAAATTACTTTCTTTTTCTTTAATAGAAATTAACAATAAATTATTTGAACTGATTCCCACCTCAATAAATAATTATGGAAGCAAAGAAAACACAATATATTTGAAGCCTTACCAATAGGTAATCGTATGTATGTGCCTATTCAGCGGCAGATATGTTTTTTCTTGCTTTGACTATGTTTCCTCTTTTCTTCTTTTCAACAGGCTACAGTTTCCTCTTGTTTTCTCTCAATTCTCTCTTTCTCGTCTTTTTAGTTACATATTTATTCTATAGATTTCACCTTATATTTATTTATCTAGGGTTTGTGATTCTCATTCTTTAGGAGTTTAAAAGCATGTGGACTCCTAGTGTTTCTCAATTACTTAACTTACTGGCCTTATCCCCACTAATTGATTTAAATTCTAAAATCATATATCTAATCTAATAGAGTTATAAATCCACTAATTATTCAAGGATTCTAAACACCTCACATAACTAATTCACTATAATTTAGTATGAGGCCATGGTAAAAAAAAAAATTCTATTATTCATAAAAGAGATTTAATTTAAAAATTTGGGGTATTACAATATAACTTTTACATACATTTATCATAACCTTTAAGTGATATTACTTAAATTTGTTTTTATTATAAAAATTCATATAGTATGGGTTAACCTATATGTTATAATAATTTAACCTTTATGTTATATTAGTATAACTTTTACGTACAAATATCGTAAACTTTATGTACTCAAAGAATAACATAAGGTTATATTATTTTAACGAAAACGTTAAATTATTATGCATAAAGATTATATTATTACAACATAAAGGTTTTGAAAGGTATTATAGGCCTGACATACACTGTAAAAGGTTATGTGAACATAACTAAAAGGTTAGGTTCAACAAACTAAAATGTTAGACAAATATAACTGCGAAATTAGAGTTTGGATTAGGGTTTGGGCACGTGTGGGAGCGTGAGGTACACGTGAGATGTATGAAATGCACTCCCGGGTTAGATCGACCTAGTTGCACGTGCACCTGATGCACATAAATAATTATGTAAAAATATTATTTGTATAACTTAAAGGTATATATATTACTCACATAACTTAAATATAGGGTCATTCTATAGTACATCAGTGGTATTAATACATTAGTGGTTTCAGTCATTAGATCTTTGGTCATTGCATCCTAATCCTTCATTTTCATTTTAACTTTTTTACCTACTTTAAAAAGTTACCACAGTAAAACCCAAATATTCCCCCAACAAGTCTAATACCGCAGACAATGTAGTCTATATCTACATTCTCCGACTATTGTATTTAGCTGTCAATAGCAACCATAAAACCACAATCAAATCTTTTGATATTATGCATCGTGTGATGACGAATCATTTGAGACCCATATTCGATATGTGTAATTTTACCGTGATGTAATCCTTGTTATTAAGATCACACTGCCCGACTAAACTGCCATTAACACAACCCCATTATGTATCTTCAAACATCACAATGTTAGTTGTCAATTATTGTTTAGTATGTTTTGTTTACAATAATACATGATCACAGTTAAAAATTATTGTCGCATACATTTTGCTTGTATTGGTGTTGTGTGGTTAATTTATATTAATATTAGTTCATACATTGCATTAAAAATAAAAATCACTGCAGCATCGACTGCATCAGATTCTATCAGATGTTGGTTGCACCCTATTTTATCTAATAAAAGATTGTATATGATTTAATAATGCATCAATTACGATCCATGTTATCATAATCTTTTGATTATACATATTTTTTAGTATCTCTAATGTCACGCCCCAAAATCTTTTCGTATTTTATCAGAGTTTTACTTGCGGGCGTGAAGAAAGAAGGGGAAAAAGACGTGCATGAAATAAAATAGAAATCTTTGGGAAAAAGAACATACGATTTTATGTATACAAATCCTCGGCGTCTAGCCGAAATAAAACCATTTTACATAACAGCGGAAAAACATCAGGATCCTTTACAAAGAAGAAGAAATATAGTTTTCTTTTACAAGCGAACAACATATCCTTAAAAAGGTAAAACCGGAAGATAGACTCGGCTGATAGGGCACCCCTCTCTCTACGCGTCAAGATTCTCTTCTTCTCCTGTAGTGTGAGTACAGGTGGGGGGTGAGTGCGTTGAATACACTCGTGGAATTAATCACCAAGTTTTTAACATTATTAAGCAGATACACAGATCCAACATATATAATAGTTCAGCAATGAGACACAGCACATATAATGCATTGCACATATAATACGGACACATAACTCTAAGAGTACTCATCTAACATATGGTGCTTTTATGGGCCACCAGTCCATTGGTGCTTTTTACGGGCCACCAGTCCATCCAGAACGAGATCATAGACCTCCATTCCGTTGGTGCTTTTTACGGGCCACCAGTCCATCCCAGAACGAGATCATGGACCTCCGTTCTGCTAGTGCTTTTTACGGGCCACCAGTCCATCCCTAACGTATGGTGCTTTTATGGGCCACCAGTCCATCTTAACATATGGTGCTTTTATGGGCCACCAGTCCATCTTAACATGACTTTGGACTTCCGTCCACATATATCATATTCATAATGTATGCACGTACATAGTAATCATAGCAAATAATCACAGCACGTAGAGTTCAACAGTTCATATATCAAATATGGAAAACATTAAACAAATAGAGTTATTAGGGTTCAGAAGTTACCCCCACCTTGTTCGGTGGTTACCACGTGAGTCGCTAGTATCAAAGACTTGGTATCTTGATTCCCACTCCAACTGATACCAACCCAACGGATAGCCTACACAATTTTACAATATTTCTTACATCATTAATACGCTTAAAACTTATATTTAAAAATGTATAAAGATAGCCGTAGAGAAGAATCGTTCGATAGAGACGAGATAGATCGATAGATCAAGAGATTGAGGTCGATGAGACAAGGGAGAAAAGATCAGTTCAGCAACTGATATGATAGAGGAAAGGATTAGGGTCGCTACGGAAAAAGAATGAGCTCGATCGGAGTTGAAACGAGCTCGAACGGAGAGTTTTAATATCGAAGGGTATTTTGGTAATTTTGGTCAAAAGGTTGACTTTGACTGGGCCCCGACTCCCGGTCGACCCGACGTACAAAAAGACTCGGTCGGGCGGGTACAAAAACTCGACGGTGCGCGCTCGGCATGCACGACGGCACCCGACGCGCGCACAGGATCCCCTCGCCCGCGCGTGCACTGATTCCCCGTCGCCCGCGCCCGCGCGCCCGTCGCGCGCTTGCTGCTCCCGTCGCCCGTGCGCGCTGGATCCCCGGCGCCCGCGCGCCCGTAGCGCGCTTGCTGCTCCCGTCGCCCGTGCGCGCTGGATCCCCGGCGCCCGCGCCCGCGCGCCCGTTGCCCGGCGCCTCCCGGCGTGCACACCCGGCGTCCGGCATGCGCACCCGGCGCGCCCAGCAGCACCAGCCACCACCACCGGCGGCGGCGGCTCCGGCTCCGGCGGCGGCGGCTCCGGCGACGGCGGTTTCCGGCGGCACTCCGGCGGCGGCGGAAAATAAAAACGTAAAGGAAAAGAAAAGAAAGAGAACTTACGTGTTCGCGTCGCGAGCGTCGCTCGGGTCGTCGGCTTTGAAAACGTATAAGTTTTGAAAGTTGTGAGCCCCTATTTATAGATTTTGGAATTTACCTTTTTACCGTTGAAAAGTTACCATTTACCAAAAATATCTTCATTTACCTTTCATTAAAATATTATTTTTATTTTTACCTTTTATTGTAATTTTACCCTTTCCTTCGTCAGTTGAGCTACGGGTCTCCGATTGACCCCTAGTTTGTTTCTATTTTCTCTTATTTCTGATACGAATCTCTTGGTAAAATCATATTCTAGGTTCCATGTCACGAAAAAAATACCCATCTAAAACTAAAACCGGCGTTAGCCAAGTATCTGTAACGCATGTACTGAATTAAACAGTCAAAACATACGCACATAATTATTAAGTCGGGGTTCAAATATTTAATTATTCAATTATGCTCATTTTGACCCGGGGTGCTACATCTAACCATTGTATAAGATTTGGTTACAATTAATGATACCATAATTTTAGCAAATATGGATATGAACTTCGATTTGGATAGATTTTAGTATCTCAAACGAATTACTATTACCAATATGAAGATTTTGATTTTGTAACGATTTGGATTTGATTTGATACGTGGTATATTCTCAAATATATTATTACTAAATTACTATATTAAATTGACGAAATACATATTTGATTTCATCTTTTAACCAACATTGTTTTGGTTAACATCCAAAGCAATGCTAGCATCGATCCTATTCAGATGCAATAATACATGATTACCATTAAAAATCATTGTTTCAATCTATAAAATTTTCAAAATTTCATTTTAAATATGAAACTTTGAAAGTTCCACCTACAACACATACATGAAATAAGATCGAACTAATAATTTGTCATTGTTGCATCCATTTAAAAATCATGTGGTGTGGTTAATATGGTAATGTATTATTATTAATTGATTTGTCGCCATGCATTCAAAATCATTGTTGCATTCATTTAAAAATCAATATTGCATACTTTTTGGTGTTGTGTTGTTAATTTGGTAATGTATTGTATTAATTCATTGATACATGCATTCAAAATCATCATTCGACATCCATTTCAAAATCATTGTTGCATCTATTTTGTGTTGTGTGGTTAATTTAAAAATTTATTGCATTCAAAATCATTGCATCGATTGCATCCTATTTCATCCAATATTGGTTGCATACTGTTTCATTGGATATTGGATACATCCTATTTTATCGGATTGCATATGATTTATAATTTACCACAATCTTTTAATTATATAGATTAGGATTTGGATACATTTTTAATATCATCATCCATTGTATAAGATTGAATTAAAATAATTGATACCCATGTTGGTATCTCAAGCCTTTTTTAGATTTGAATTTGATTTGAATGAATTTTCGTATCTAGAGTGTTGGTCCCAAGTGGTCAAAGGTTTAGAGGGGGGTGAATGAACCTCTATCGATTTTTGAACTTTTTAAAACTTTTCTGTAAAATAGGTTGTTGATTCAACAATAAATGCAGTAACCTGGCCGAATGTTGATTCAAGTTCCTGACTCGGTATCAGTATGCAGCGGAAAATACTTAGATAAAGTTTCTGTTTTGCAAAACCTGTTTTCTTTTCAAATATGATTTTAGTAGAATCCTTTCACAGAATGCTTATGATATATGCAACAGGATATATATGCAATAAATATAATGCAACAAATAAATCAAAGGCATATAAACACTTATGGCTTATAGTGGTTCGAAGGTCGTGTAATCCTTCTACGTCCACTCTACTCCTTCTTAGAGGAGGAACTTCGTTAAGTCAGTTTGATTTACAAGTCTCAACTTTACAAACCTCTTCCTAACAAGTTATGCCTACTAGAATCCCAGATTCCTAGGCCAAAACCCACACAAGGTACACAATCTCACACAGGGTCTCAACTTTACAAACCTCTTCATAACAAGTTATGCCTATTAGAATCCCAAATTCCTAGGCTAAAACCCACACAGGGAAAATAGCCTACACAAGACTATATATTTAACAAGGATCTCAATCCTATCAACTAAGTTACACCAAACTAAAACAACCTAGCGCACACAACACAATAGTTAAAAGATACAAAAGGTTTCTTCAACTGTTGTAGCTCGAATGCTTGAGTAAACTGCTTCGAAGGTTGAGTGACTGAACTTGAAAGTTTGAGAAATATGAGAGCTTAAAAAATGCTTGAGAGATTTGGTAGTTCAATAGTCTTCACAGTCTCTCTATTCTTCTATTTATATCGGTTGGAAAAATGTCCGTTGAAAAGAGTCATTGTCCTTGTCATGTCAAAAGTGATCTTCAAATCTTTGCAATTAATGCGTCTGAAAAATGCGGCTACTGATCCTTGTCCTTCTCTGACCCGCATTAATTGCGCCACACTTCGACTACAGTGCTTCTTGCAGAGCCGCGGATCTAGGTGGCATCGTCTTATTGGCTTGACACATACTTTTATCTATCGGATCCTTGGCAGGAGCCATCCTCGTACAACATTCAATTAATCATTCCTCGTCACTACAAGAAATCACACATTTTGTGACGAATATTTTTGCGACGATAAAAAAATCATCACAATTTATTACTTAAAGGCGACAAATGTTATTTTCATTATTAAAATACTAGAAATTGTGACAAAATTTTATTTTGTCACCATTGATAATTTTATTCGTCACTAATTTGTAAATTTCATGACGACATAAATTATTTCGTCACAATAATAATAGGTGACGATGTTAATAATAATTGGTGACAAAATTCGATGTCATAAAAATATATATTTTCATGACGATGTTATTTTTCGTCTTTAATTATTCTAAATAATTATTTACAAAATTATTTCGTCACAATAATAATTGGTTACGATTTTAATTATAATTGGTGACGATATTCGATGTCGTAAAAAATAAATTTTTATGACGGTGCTATTTTTTGTCATTAATTATTTGAATTAATTAGTGACAAAATTCTTTTGTCACGATAATAATTGATGACGATTTTAATAATAATTGGTGATGAAATTCGATGTCATAAAAATATATATTTTCATGACGATGCTCTTTTTCGTCATTAATTATTCTAAATAATTATTTACAAAAATTTTTTGTCACAATAATAATTGGTTACGATTTTAATTATAATTGGTGACGATATTCGATGTCGTAAAAAATAAATTTTTGTGATGATTCTATTTTTTGTAATTAATTATTTGAATTAATTAGTGATAAAATTCTTTTATCACGATAATAATTGATGGCGATTTTAATAATAATTGGTGACAATATTTGACGTCATAAAAAATATATTTTTATGACGATGCTATTTTTTGTCATTAATTATTTGAACCTATTACTAACAAAATTGTATCGTGAGTGCATTAACATTTTGGGTTTTGAACATTCATATGTTGGCCATTGAAATCGAGTTAATTTATCAAAATTGGAAATCAATGACTTATATTAATAAGTAATGGTACTTTATAAAAAATAACAAAATTTATAAGATAATAGAAAATTGAAAAATATCAAAAATTGAAATAAAAGAAATGCATGCAGGATATTATTACATGAAGCACCAGTGGTCTAGTGGTTAGACTACCACCTTGGGCACCCAGGTTCAATTCCCAGACAATGCACAATATTGACGTTAGTGATGTGTGCACTGACATCAGCGCTGTGATGACGTATCATGATGACATGTCACGACAACGCTCAAAATCTAGGATGACGTGTGCGCTGACATCAGCGTTGTGATGACGTGTCACGATGACATGTCACGACAACGCTCAAAATCTGGGAAAGACAAATTTTAGTGACAATAAATTAAATTCGTCATGTAAAGTTACATTTTTAGTGACGAAACACGAGGTTACACTTTTAGTGACGAAACACCATAATTAGTGACGAAATTTGATGTCAAGTGTGACATTTTATTTGTCACTATAGATGAGATGATATAGTGATGATGATCTTTAGCGTCATCAAAAGATGACTTTGGATGACGAATTCAAATAGCACCGGGAAAGATAAATTTTAGTGACAATAAATTAAATTCGTCATGTGAAGTTACACTTTTAGTGACGAAACACCATAATTAGGATGAAATTTGATGTCAAATGCGACATTTTATTTGTCACTATAGATGAGATGATATATTGACGATGACCTTTAGCGTCATCAAAAGATGACTTTAGATGACGAATTCAAATAGCATCACAATTTACCTAATATGGCGCACTTACAGTGACGTTCTTTGTGATGAAAATATTTCGTCACCAAACACCTTTTGTGACAAAAAATGGTGTTTTTATGATGAATTTTGTTGTCGCGAATTCTCAAATTTCTTGTAGTGCGTATTGTATTGAATGAGCTTTCTGTAGGTGCCAACTTTCTAATCTGAGTCAGTTTTCTAATCTTTGAAACTCGTAGACAACTTTCTGATCTATGTCAGCTTTCTGAATCAGACCACCTTCCAGTCTTCCAATCAGTTTCCTGGTTTATCTGCGTACTGATCCTTCTTCTTTTTCTAAGTTCAGAAACCTGTTCTACACAATTTTCTTTATCTTTGCAAAGTACGTCCTTACAAGAAAGGACTTAGAAGAATAAGCTCAAAACTAAGATTCCACTTATAAAATGTGAAAAATGGGTACCCTAACTTTTTCTCTCTAAAGTTACATTGTCTCATCAAAACCTAATTAAAAATATCCCAACATAGAGAATATATGACTTCGATTATGATGGATTTTGGTATCTCAAAGCTATTTTTAGATTTTGATTTGATATGCATATTCCACATTATATTCACCAAAATATTATTTGGGTAAAATAGAATATTAAATCTATTAAATACATATTTGATTTCATTTTCTAACAATCATTGTTTCGATTACCATCTAACACAATGGCACAATCGATCATACCTCATGATGTGGATGTCTTAATTAATACACGATTAATATTAAAAGAATTCATTGTTTCAATCTATATAAAATATATATGTTATCATTTTAAATATGAAATATTATATTTAAAATGAACCAATATTTTTGTGGTAATTCATTCACAATGATTTGGATTTATATATGCAAAATACTCCCTCTGTCCCGGCTCAACTCGCCTACGTTGACCGGGCACGGAGGTTAAGAAAATGTTGTTGACTCCTTGTACTTTAGTTATTATAAGTTTTTGCACCTTTATTTAGGGGATGTCATTAGTGTGTTAAGTAAAATCATTAATTTAAACACAACAAGCAATTAAAAATAAAAATACAAATCAAAGTGCAAAAATAAAATTACATACACATCAATTAATTTAGGTTTGTGTGAAGTCAACCAACAATTTCCCACCAATGCAGTTGACGTGGGAATTTTTTTTTCAATTTACAAAAGTTCCATCCTAAAATATATTAATCTAACCAATTGAAATACAAATGCATTAAATGCATTTCCAACAACCTCATACAAAAAAATTTCAAACAACAGATTGGAAAATGACTTGCAACAAGAAAGGAAAAAATCTTTCTCCATCTCAACGACTTCTTATAGCTCAACGGTTCTCATAAACAACAAAAACGGCATTTTAAATAATGGCATCACTGCAGAAGTCACAACATCATTTGGAGTGTCTGTTCATACTATCCGACTCATATGTCAAGCTGCAAGAAAACAAATTTAAGAGGGACTACCTATTTCTTTTCTAGGGGTAAGACAACAGCCAAATTCATCTCAACTTTTAAAGTTGGATGAAGAAGTTGTTAAAGCCATTCACTTCTCCAAAAGAGGCACAATCAGAAGGTTAGCAAAAGAGTTTGAAGTCAGTAAATCACAAGTGGGCAGGTGGGTAAAATCGGGCAGACTTAAAGCACACACTAATGCAATTAAACCAGCTTTGATAGAGACAAATAGGCTGATGAGACTGAAATACAACCTATGTTTCTTACACAAACACAACAACATAATCAGATAAGTTTTCAAAGCATGCATAACATTGTCCATATTGACGAGAAATGGTTCTATATGTAACGAGCAAGTGAAAGGGCTTATAAACTAAGCTCAGAGGATGATCCTTATCGGGCATGTAAAAGTAAGAGATTCATCCCAAAGGTAATGTTCATGACTGTTATGGCAAGGCCACAATACATAGACCAATGGGAGTTGTTGTTCGATGGGAAGATTGGAATTTTCGCACTCACACAACAAGTCCCCGCCATCAGAAATTCAGCAAACAGACCAATGGGTGCAATGGTTACAAAACCAATTGACTCCATAAACAAAGAAGTCATTGAGAGCTGCATTTTGGAAAAGGTAACTCACCATCAGAAAAATTTCATCATTGAATGTGTTTAGTAAGTCTCCTAAAATTGCCCTGATGTTTTGATTAACTATTGGGCTAATTTGGTGACATTACTAACACATTTTATGGTGATTTGGTTGCTGTTTTTTTCATCACATGGCATAACAACAAATAATCCCAGCAATTAAGGCAAAGTGGCCAACAAATGGAAGTAAACAACTCATTATTCAACAAGACAATGCTAGACCTCATATAAGCAAATTAGATGCAGATTTCAGGAGGGCTGCCACAGAAGATGGTTTTGATATTAGGTTGATGTGTCAACCACCTAATTCACCAGACAGTAATGTGCTGGATTTAGGGTACTTCAGGGCAATTCAATCCTTGCAGATTGAAACCCGAATCTTCAATGTTGATGACTTGGTTTCTAATGTTCTTAAATCATTTGAAGATCTTGAGCATCAAAAGTTGAACAACATTTTTCTTTGACTACAAGCATGCATGGTTGAGATATTGAAGGTCAAGGGAGGAAACAATTACATGCTGTCTCACATTGGAAAGGCATCAATTGCAAGAACTGATTCTTTCACTAAGTCATTGCCAACAGCCATTCAAGTGGAGGAGCAACTTGTAAGGGACACAATTGACTTTCTCATTGCAAATGAAGATGCCACAGAAACTTATGACATTGGGCGCATTTTAACAGATTTAGGGTATATGTAAGTAGGCTTACCAAGCTTTTGTCATTTAAACTTATTGTTCACAGTGTAAACACTAGGGGTGAGCATTTTTCGGTTAAAACCGAAAAACCGAACCGAACCGAAAAATACAATTCGGTTCGGTTATAAAAAGTTCGGTTCGGTTTTCGATTTTGAATTCCATAAATTTCGGTTATTTTGGTTCGGTTCGGTTTTGAGGGGGAAAAACCGAAAAAACCGAATTAAAAAAGAAAAAAAATTAATTATATATTTTATATTTATATTAATGATAATATTGTGGGGCTTTAGTAGCCCAACTATCTAATTAGTAGCCCAACTAGCACATTATTATTCATTTATTTACGTAAGAGCAACTGAGCAAGTGAGCTCGAGTTTATGTAGTTCGACATGAAATGTTATTTGTGGACTATGTTTTAATTAGTTTTTGTTGCAATGTTTCATTGGACTATGTTTAGACTATATTTCATTTAAGGTTGCAATTGAACAAGTAGGTTAAAAAAAATTCACAGAAAATTCGGTTATTTAGGTTTAAAACCGAACCGAACCGAATATTTCGGTTCGCTTTTAATTCGGTTTTGAAGCCCTATTTGGTTCGGTTTTCAGTTTTTTCGGTTCGGTTCGGTTTGGTTACCGAACCGACCGATGTTCTCCCCTAGTAAACACACATGAAGTGTTCATTTTGCTTAAACTGTAAACCGTTGAAGTTTTAACTTTTGAAATTTGTGATTCTCTCAGAAAAATTTCATAATTGGGCATCCAACACCTTTCTTGTTTGGAAAACAGTGAAATTGCATGAACAATTAACGTGGGCAGCTTCATAAACAATCAAGTTTCATATTCCATCATTTTGCAGAGCCACCATCAAACAAAAATCATCATGCAATTCATCATAATTCAAACACACAACATATTAGTCATCCAACAACCTTTCTTGTTTGAAAAATAATGCAGTTGCAACAACAATTAATGTTGAGCAGCTTCAAATAAAATCAGTCTTCAAATTGCATCATTTTGCAGAGCTACCATGAAATAAAAATCATCATGCAACTCATCACATTCAAACACACAACACATCAGAGACCTCATATCAATTCGAATGGCAACATCATCAGTCTCGTGCAAATCATGCAACAGATTGAATTTCCCACAAATCATGTAACAATTTCCCACAATTTCACAAATCATTTCACAATAGATTGATACCATCATCAGTCATTTCCCACAAATCATCAAACAAATCACGCAACAATTTCCCACAATTTCAAAAATCATTTCACAACAGATTGCTACCATCATCAGAGTCATTTCCCACAAATCATTTCACAAATCATGCAACAATTTCAGAGGGGCAAAAAAATGCATATAACCTGAGAACTGAGGGAACCCAGATCGCCAAACATTCGTAGAAAAAACGCCTCATTTTTGGAGTTTGAGAGACATCAGATTGAAGGGGTACCTCAATCTTAGGAGAGCATCCCCATCCTCCTCTATTTGAGTTTCGGCCACGTAAGATTCCTCTGAATCACAAACGAAGCCCTCTTCCTCGCTCGAAGATAGAAACTCCATCATATGGCGATTTCAGGGGGCCGATAATTTCATGTAAGGGGCGACGATGGTGGGAGGGGCTTGAAGAACAAAGTTGGATTAGAGGGTTTGTGTTGCAATGGTGGAAATCAGGGTTTGAAAAACAATGAGGCTTGAAGAACAGTTGTGGAAATCAGGGTTTGAAGAACAAATGGGAGGGCCTGATTCCATCACTGCATACACAACAATTAATTAGGGTTTGTGTTGCATTTGGTTAGATAACTTTAGTTTAGTTAGGGTTAGTTAGATTATCTAACCTTAGTTTAGTTTAATTAGGATTAGGTTATTAATTAAACATAAATTAATTTGACAAATCCAAATTTTGGATGGCATTTTTGAAATAATAATGAGATGAAGGGATATTAAGGTAAAAATATTTTTGCCATTTATGGGTTGGCAAGTTGAGTTGAGACAAATCGAAATGACAAGTAGACAAGTTGAGGTGGGACGGAGGGAGTAATTAATTTACAATGATTAATTAAATCAATACAAGATTTAATTCACATGCAAACGAAATGCATGTAGCAAAATCAATATTTTCGTGGTAATTCATTTACAATGATTTGGATTTATATTTACTAAATAATTAATTTACATGATTAATTAAATCACTACAACCGTTGGTGTGGTGTGATTCAAGAAAAATCAAATGCATGCAGCAAAAAGAAATTAGTGAAAAGGCCTAAGTGTATTGCAACCCAAGATTTAAAATAAGTGCAAACAGCTCACGGACCAAAAGATAAAAAATTACCTTGTACAGAAATTACCGCAGTAAAAAATATTGATGTATTAATAACACTGATGTACTATAAAATTACCCCTTAAACATATTACCTTGCAAAATATAACTAAAAAGTATTACATAAAATTGGAACAAAAGTTGAAAGATGTGAGCGCGAATATTGGAGCGTATATGGGCGTGTGGAGGCAATATGATTGTGCATGAAAACAACGTACATCAGTTATATAAAAAGTTTTGTGCTAAAAATATATCTATATGTTAACTTTATATATATATATATATATATATATATATATATTATTCTTCATAAAAAAGATAATGTAGTAACAAAAATTATATTATACGTTTCCATGATGGCCTTTATCATACCATTTTGACATTAATTTCAATTTTCAATCAACGGAGCAAATGCGGATTTTGTCAATCCAACCATTTCCATTTTTATAAATTTCTGTGTATATGCATGTCTGCCATTATATATCAGCTTTTGAGTATAGAACTTGGGACCCACCTTCCAATGGTAATTTTATGAGACGAATCATTTAGGGCACATATTTATATAGGTCATGTGTGTGGGATTGGGAATCAATAATTTGATCGACTCGATTTGATGGTGCTTTTCACATGCCCCACGCGTGCTTCATGCACCTACATACACCGTCTCACATCTTAGGTTCGTATTCAAATTCTAGTCTCTTGCGCCTAATTTTTTAGTATGTTTGCCTAACATTTTTGTTATGTTGGTCTAACATTTTAGTTATGTTCGCATAACCTTTATGTTTTTTATAGTTTAACCTTTTCAGAGTGTATTACAAATCTATAATATATTTTTAACCTTTTTTTTAATATAATTTTTTATGTTTATAATAATTCAACCTTTATGCTATAATAATATAACATTTATGTTATTCTTTAAATACATAAAAGTTATGATATTTGTATATAAATGTTATACTGATAACATAAATGTTAAATTATTATAACATGAAGAGTTCAACCATACTACATGAATTTTTATATTGAAAAAAAATCTAAATTATTCACTTAAAAGTTATGATATTTGCATATAAATTTAAAAAATAAAAAAATCTGGGCGTGGATTTGGGCCGGACCCGACCTGACTTGCAAGCACCCAATTGCATGAATCATGATTCGTGCACCTGGTTTGCAAGAACACTACTCATCATTTAGTAATCAATAATTCATAATATAAAATTGATTGCAAATTATGTTTGTATTACGGATAATACTGGAGCTCCATCTTATAAAATTATATTTGTGAAATTGTCTTATATAAATTTGTGTTAATTTTTAACATGAGATTGATACAAGAATATTTCACCTCATCAATAAAAGAATTATGTAATAATTAGCTATGTAAAGAATCAAATTAGTGGAGAATGAACAAATTTATTTGAAGGAATTTCTAATTTTCGGAAATGCATGAATATTCAAAGATACCATGCATCTGGAAAATCCAACATCATAAAATCAAAAGATTTAGGCGCGATGAATTCTTAGCTCTTGTCTTGGGGTTTGATATGTAGGTAGATAGATATGGTATGGGTAACTGGGGGTGCGGTTGGTGAGAAACAAATTGTGGAATCTTAGATAAATTTCCTCTAAGTTTCAATCATTCTGTCTCTAGTCTCCATCAACTTTAACTTCACATTTTGGATACATACAATTGGCATATTTTAGCCAATACTCTTCGTTTGTCCTTAATTACTTTTACTGAGTAAATTGTCGGAAAAATCACCATATTTATTTTAATTGTAATTTTAATCAAATTTTTTAATAATTACAAAAGTAACATGTTAATCACCGATCAGACTTTGATCTATTTCTTGCTAACATGTCCACCTGGATACGTCAACCGTCAACACAGATATTCGAACAATAATTTCACAACGTAAAAAAAAAAGACTTTGTTTCTACAAACATATAAGCGAGCGAAATGTTGAATCTGAATGTTGATGTCGTTTTCTCAGTTGTGTGCGACGATGAGGTTGGTTGCCGCAACACGACCATTGCCCATTTTGTGGCTTCCACCACCACTAACAATACCGCTATGGATGAGGTCGACCGCAATAGCTCCGCGCTCAAAAACTCTTTCTCTACTTTGAATTCCTTAATTCTCAACCAAAACTTGATCAAGATTGAACACGACGTGAATAATATACTATGTAAATAATATATACATATATATTTGTTTTTTTTTTCAATTTATATCTCATCTCAAATATAAAAAAGTATCAACCACTTGCATATAATTATAAAGGACCTGTCATTCTGATCATACAGTAATATATCTAAATTTTAATTTTTAAAAATTAATATCGATTTTGAAATCAACTTTTGCCTCATTATTTTTAATTCTAATACAACGTGACACAGAATGCTTGAAATCATTGTGTACTAGCTCACAAGTTCCAATTTCATAAATCCTAATTTGAGATTTTAAAAAGAGATTCCATACTGAGGATCAAAAAAAAAAAAAGAAAAAAAAGGTTAATTTCAATTTTCATCCGGTGTGTAAGATCCTTTTTTTTTTTTCAATTTTAATCCAATTTTAATCGAAATTTTCAAAATCGCCGATGTCATTGAGATTATCCGGCGACCATCCGATCAAAATTAGATTGAAATTGAAAAAAAAAAAGATAGAAACATACAAGACCAAAATTGGAAAAATAAAACATATAGAAGCAAAATTGAAAAATTGTATAATTTATTGTTAAACAATGGAAAGAGTTTTACATATGTTACCAAAATTGAAATTTAACAAAAAAAAAAAAAATCACAAATTACATTCATTAATTCAAATTGAAAAAAGAGATGGCTAGGGGAAAAAAAGCACACGTGAAGACACTGAACATGCTCTTTTGTACACTAAAGTACGAGTGAAACTGTCAATTTACAAGCAATGAATTTGTGTTGTACAGTACCAATGATGAAGAAATCATAATTTATATATATGTGTGGGTGGTATATATCTTGGATAAGGAGTTGTCAATATATGTACGTACTTTTGGGTGAAATAATTTCCATGTTTTACTCAACTTGTTGGCCATCATCATGATATTTCGGGCTCATTATTTGTGGCCACGATATATATACACATAATAACTTGCATATATTGCTTCGATATATATAGTCGATTGCTTTTTATAATTATTTTTTACGTTTTGCTATGGCTTCACCTTCTAAAAGGTTAAATCTCAAATATGTCTCGCTATAAATGAGTAATTGGTTATTGTTCGAGTTTTATTATATAAGTGAAACGGGTCCACCCACAAACTACACCCAATAATTCACATGTATGTGGGTGATATAATGAGATTATACCTTACGATAACTATCCATAAAATCGTCTAATATAAATTTTTATGTAAATAAATTCTTATATTGGCAAAACATAAAACAAAGTTATGTGGGTTTGACCCGGAAATTTTTGATTGTATTAGCTACTTACTATAATGTAAAACAAATTATCTAAAGACTGACTTAAAGAAATGGGAATCTATTTGGTAAAGGTCAGACAGGTTTTTGAAATTCATAACAGCTCATATAAAATGGTCTCATGTGAATAATTATCGTGAAATGGGAAAAAGTCTCATCATCTACAAATATGAAATGAATTGTAAGACTATCTTTATTGGTGACATGCAAATGAGTGTCACCATATGAAACAAAATTTTAGTAAATAAAAAAAAAAAAAAAAAGCATCCAAATGTCATGAATGTCATTGACATTGGTTGACCAATGTCACAACCTTCACTTTTTATCTACAAATGACACAAGTCATCACTTGATTAGTGATGTGATATATATATATATATATATATATATATATATATATATATATATATATTTGATATAATTTAAATTGTTGTTATTGAAAATAATTTTATTACAAAAAAAATTAAAAAAATAATCAAAATTTATAAAAAAAATTTCTCAACAAATAGAGTCCAATATTAACATAGATAAACTCATAACGCTCTTAAAAACAACTTGATTGATTATATTTGACAAAAATTTGGTATTGATAATTAAATATATAATTTGTATATTTTATATTTGTAATTTAGTATGCATCTATTTGTAACTTGATTTTTTTTTTCGATTTCATATTCCAATTATTGTAATTTTGATTTAGTTATTGTGTTTGTATGTTATTTTAATTGTATGGTAAAACAATTTACTTATTATAATTGCGGAATTAATATATCAAATATATTTTTATCTATTTCTTACATCTTTTAAATACAATAAAAAAATTTACAAAATAATATACAATTATTAAATAATGAGAAAAAAAATATTGGATTGGGTTGGGTTGGGTTGGTTTGGTGTCGCTAATAAAATATAAAAATGTTGGAATTTGGTTGGGTTGTGGATTGTGTAGGTGGAAAAAAGAGAAATTAATATTTTATTTATGGATTGGGTTGAGTGAGTGTCACCAATAAAGATAGTCTAAGATTGCCTTTATGGGGTTGAAATTGAATGTCACCACAAAATACCAAATGATAATAATAATTAAATAATATAAAGTGAGGCTTGATATCATGACATTGACCAATATCACAACCTTGCTATTATATCCATAAATGACACATGGCATGATTTCATTGGTTGTGATAGATGTTTTTTTTTTTGATATAATTTAAAGTGTTGATATTGAAAATAATTTTTATCAAAAAAAAATTAAAATATTAATCAAAATTCATAATTTTTTTTTCTCTACAATAGAGTCAAATATTGACATATTTTCTCACCAATTCAAAATTTATTCTCTCTTGTCTCACAATCTCAAATTCTCTTTTTCTTCATCAAATTTCTATCATTTCCTATTATGGATCCAAACAATCCAAATTATTTTTAGCTTGATTTTTTTTTTCGATTTCGTATTTCAATTTTTGTTATTTTGATTTAGTTATTTTTAAATGTATGGCAAAACAATTTTTTATTATAATTACGAAATTAATATATCAAATATTTAAATGTAATAAAAAACCTCACAAAATAATATACAATTATTAAACATGAGAAAAAAAAATATTGGATTGGGTTGGATTGATGTCACTGATAAAGTATAAAAATGTTGGAAGTGGGTTGGGTTGTGGATTGTGTAGGTAGAAGAGAGATAAATTAATATTTTATTTTTGGGTTGGATTTGGTATGTGTCACTGAAAAAGATAGTCTAAGATAAGAGTTGTGGGTTGTGAGTTGATCAGTCTCGTGGAATTAGATTTATGAAACAGTCTCACAAAATTCCTATTCTTTGAAATTTATGTGAGTGGTATATGACATATGTTAAAGATTTAATTACTTTTTATTGTTAAATTATCACTTATATCTATTAATTAAAGAATAGTACTCATACACCAGTAAGACGATATTGCCCCGTATCCAGCTCTTTCTCCGTAAGACGATATTGCCCCGTATCTAGCTCTTTCTCTATAAGACGATATTGCCCCGTATCAAAGTGCTCACGGTTAACGGCAATTGTCCCCAAGATACAACGACTTCGAGCTTAAGGATTACAGCACAACAACTACAACGACTTCGAGTTTAAGGATTACAGCACAACAACTCAAAAGCTATCGGTGAACTTACTCGATACTCGAGACTTTCTTAATGACTCGATACTCGAGGCTTTCTTAATGACGACTATTGAAAAGTATGTTGGTTAAGTCGAGGCAAGAGCTAGGTTCTTTCTTCGTAAGAAGATATTGTCCCGTATCCAAGTGCTCACGGTTAAAGGGTCACACCCCTTCACACCTAGCTCGGCCCGAACCCGGCCCGGCCCGACCTGCGACCTGGTTCGATCCGAACCCAACCCGAGTGCCACATGCGGTTTGGATGGTGCGTGTGTGCTTAGCCATCTAGGTCAAAAAAATGGCACTAGGTTCCACCATAAAGGAGCACACATGATTATCTCTTATACATGTGATAAAGTGAAACTTTTTCCACCAATTTTCCAATGTGGGATAACTTCATCTTTATCCCATTTTCCTTCACTAGAAGGATCCAAGTTGCCAATTTTGTGTATTAATTTCTCATTCAACCGAAATTGGAAATTCGAAAGTAAATACACTACATTCATCTACACGGAACGTAGATTCCGATTTAACAACTTATTTCCATTTATTTAAAATGGAATCAACATTAAAATTTGATCAAAGATTGATCAAAACCAACATTCTCTTCCAATTTCCAACACTCTTAACAAAGCTTCTCCTTCTCCCTTGTGCTCCATCTCCAGCACGCTCCAGCACTCCTCCCTTCTACTCCAAGAGCATGTACGTTGCATGTGGTTATAACCACAATCCCACACCTCCATCTCACCATATTGTTAACTATAATCAATCTTCATTAACTGCTACATTCATATAATTGGTTATAACTCATATTTTGGGATCCACAATTCAATACACTAATTTTATAATAAACAATTAAAACTATCACATAAATAGCAACCAGATATTTTATTATTTATTTTCATTTTCCAACCACATGGACAGACTTTTTTCAGTTAACCTGTGTTAATCAAGTTGGGGAGAGAAAAATAAATTTGGATTATATCCAACCTTGACATTGAGTATTATGCAGTTAAGTGGATTATAACCCTATTTTTTTGCTAGCAATGTACATGCTTTAACACTCTTCCTCCAATTATTTTTTTTTCCTCTTCTTTCTGAACTTCATCTTCTTAATTCACCTTTTTTTTTACCCTACGATCAAGATTTAAGCTTCCATGATAGTTTCAACGCCTTTATGACCTCGAAAGCTTCTGTTTTGTTTCTTTTTCTCTATGTCTTCTTTTCTCGAGAGAGTTTTTATATTAATTTATGTATAAATAACATAATAAGAAATCTAAGAACCCTCATTTATATGTGTAGGCTTTCAAGCGAAAGAAAGATCTTAGGACTTAGGATTTAGAGTTTCACGAGGAATCACCACCAAACGAGGTAGGGGTAACTTCTAAACCCTAAACTTCATGTTTCTGTTAATAAATGTATGAATGACGATAAACGAACACATGTTATGTGAATCTATACTTATGAAATGAACCCAAATCGTTATGCTACGTGGACCTAAAATTTGTGAAATGATTCTTTAACGCTATGGAATGTTGAATCCTATATGTCGTGCTTACGTGTTGTCAATTATATGAACGTGCATGGATATCATATCATGTTATAAAGGGACTAAGGTCTAAGATCATGCTACGGAGGGACTAATGGTCTGTAATGAAAGATGTTAACGGGATAAAAACCGTTTATAGGATAAGACAGGCTGCTCCCGCACCTATCTACAGCTACGTGTCATGAGTTTATGTGTTGTGTTTAATTGATATGTTCATGAATGTTATTTATTGTTACTGCTTAATCAATGTTAAATTTGGAAAGTATCCCCACGAGTGTATTTAAAAGCACTCACCCCCACGTGTATTCATGCTATAGGTAATAACAAAAACGAGAAGGCGTAAAAAGGGAGATGTCGTATCCAGCGGCAGATACAAGAGGACAAGGGGTATAATTGTACCCCAAATTGAAATTTTTATATATATTTTTTATATTTATTAAAATAACCTTAGTTGATATAATAATTACCAAAATGTCATTACAGTCAAATTGAAAGAGAACAAACAGAGAGGCAACAGAGAGGTAGATTATTTTGGTTGTTCTCTCTCTCCCTCTCTCGGAAACAAAGGCGCAAAGCTTTGCCATTTTTGAGGTATTTTTATTTTTAATTTATTTACTTATTTTATCTTCATATTTTATATATATTCTTATTTATTATATGATTTAGATTATTATTTACTGGATTTGATGTTGTTTTTATTAAAAATTTAGAATTTGTGTTTTTTCATGTTTATGAATGAAATTTGTTGATTTTGTGACAAATGTGTTGTTATTTTTTTATGGCTTGTAATTGTAATTGTTAATTTACTATAGAATTGATTTTATTCTTATTATTTACTATCAATTCAATTAGGATGAAGAATACTCCTAAATCAAAGAAAATTAAAGACAATGGAAAAGCAACCCGATCTTCGACAATTTATGTTTAAGAAAAAAAAATCTCAAAGAACTTTTTATTCTTTACAAAGAGATATCGAAGTTCCTCAAGAAGATGGTGAGTCTCCTTCTCAATCACTTAATTCACCCCAAATTCAAGAAAACAAAATGGAATCAAGTAGTTCAAGGGAAAGTAGAGTAGCATTAGAAGAGGAAGAATTTTTATATGATGTCAAACTTCTTCCCCACGATCCAGGGAAAAGAATAAATATAATTGATTATTCTCCAAAACAACGAAATGCATTAAGAAGAGCATATATTCTTGAAGAACCATGTCAACCAAAAAATCATGACTTCCCTCAAGAGAACTTTGAGGTATACGTCGATTTAGCGTTTCTTGGTTCAAAAAATATGATTGGCTTGAATATAGTATCGAGAAAGATGCAACATTTTGTTTCGTTTATTATTTGTTCAAGAATGAAATATTTCTTAATGTGATGGGAGATGCATTTGTTAATGGAGAATTTAGATCATGGAATAAGCCGGATAAGTTTGAGAAGCATGTTGGTGGGGTTAAAAGTGCTCATAACCTTGCTTATGAAAAGAACGTGAATTTAAGAGACTCAAAAAAGAAATTTATTGTATATGCTTTTGATAATGCAAGTGATATGATTCGAAGTGAGTATGAAACTCGTTTGAAAGCTTCACTTAGTTGTTTGAGGTATCTTTTGTGCCAAAGGTCGGCATTTCGTGGGCATGATGAAAGTGAAGAATCAATTAATAGAGGAAATTTCCTTGAGCTTTTGAAATGGCTAGGAGTACATAATGAAGATGTTAGAGATGTTATTTTTACAAATGCTCCAGCTAATAATCAAATGACGTCTCCCTTAATTCAAAAAGATCTCATCAATTGTTGTGCAAAAGAAACAACTAAGAGCATTATAGAAGAATTTGGTGATGAATACTTTGCTAAATTGGCTGATGAGTCAAGTGATATGTCTCAAAATGAACAATTAGCTCTTTGCTTGTGTTATGTTGATTGTAAAACAGGAGTGCTAGTGGAGCGTTTTGTTGGACTAATACATGTTGGTGATACCATTGCTTTGACACTTTAAAGTGCAATTGTATCTTTACTTGTGGAGCATTCATTAAGTCCATCGAAGATTCGAAGGCAAGAGTATGATGGGGCGAGCAACATGAAGGGTGAGATTAATGGTCTTAAGACTTTGATTATGAAAGATACTCCATGTGCCTACTATATTCATTGTTTTGCTCATCAACTTCAATTAACACTTGTTGTTGTTGCTAAAAAAACAACCATTGTGGTTGGCTTTTTGAAACACTTGCAAATTTGTTGAATATAGTTGGAGTTTTTTGTAAAAGAAGAGAAATGATTCGAGTAGTTCAAACTCAAAAAATTACTCAAGCCTTGGAAATTGATGAACTTGAGAGTGGGTCAGGTTTGAATCAAGAGGTTGGTTTGAAAATACCGGGGAATACTCATTGGGGGTCTCATTATAAAACTCTTTTGAATGTTATCCACTTGTTTTCTACAATTGTTGAGGTACTCATCATGGTTGGGGAGAATGCCTTATGTTCAGAAGATATAAAAACTCAAGTCATTTTGTTCTCATTAGAGTCGTTTGATTTTATGTTCATGGCACATTTGATGTTGACTATTTTTGGGTACACTAATGATTTGTGTCTTGCTTTGCAAAGAAGAGATCAAGATATTGTTAATGCTATGTCTCTTGTTTCTTTAACCAAACAATTATTGCAAAAAACAAGAGATTGTGGATGGGAAACTCTCTTGAATAAGGTCACTTTATTTTGCAACAAGTATGACATTGAGGTTCCCAATATAGATGTTCCTTATAAGGTAAGGGGACGATCAAGACGTTTCGTACAACAAGAGACAAATCTTCAACATTTTCGGATTCAAGTTTTTCTAGGAGTGATTAATTTACAATTTAATGAACTCAGTGATCGATTTGATGAGGTGAATATGGAATTGTTTACATGCATGGCTTGTTTAAGTTCTAAAGATGGTTTCTCTTCTTTTGACAAAGAAAAAGTGATTAAACTTGCCACATTTTATCCATCCAAACTTCACTACCAGAATTTTTGCTATAGACAACACTGGAAAGATAACGGTTTCTGTTGTCTTTTCATATTTAACAACACTTTTTAAGAAAAGCGTTGTCTTTTCACAAAAAAAGCGCTGAAAGACAACGTTTTTTTTGTGAAAAGACAACGCTTTTTAAGTGGCGTTGTCTTTCAGCGCATTTTTTTGCTGAAAGACAACGCTTTTCTGCAACGCTTTTTCATGCGTTGTCTTTCAGCGCATTTTTTCGCTGAAAGACAACGCTTTTCTACAACGGTTTTTGGAGTGTTGTCTTTCAACGCTTTTTTTTGCTGAAAGACAACGGTTTTTTAAAAAGCGTTGTTTGTTATAAAATAAATAAATAAAATTAATTTTTTTAATTATTAATTGTGAATGAAGAACATCTCTTCAATTTTAACTTAGGTTTTTTCAAATCTCCCAAATCAATTCGATTTTCCTCTCTTCCATCACCCTACCCCTGATTCGATTTCCTCTCTACCAAATCAAAGAAGTGGAAGAAGATTGAAGAGTTTGATGCACGCAGATCTGAGCTGGAATTGATCAGCCTGAAGAGGAAAATGCAAGAATATCTGATGTGTTTCGCAATCTCTCTATGACGGGTCCGTTACCCACTTCTGTGGCGAAGCTCTCAGGCTCTTCCCGAATCATTCTGTTGGAGAAAGACTTCTATTTTTACAATAACTTTAAAGATTTGAAGAACCCCGTTCTGACAATCCACAAGCAGTCGGAGAACCTGTTGAAGAAAATTGGGGCATCGGAAAACCTATTGGGGAAACCGATGCCCTTGTCGGATGATAGAGATGTCGAATTGGATGATGATGTGGAGTTTGATTGGTTGGTGAATGTGAACGATGAAATTTTCGACAGGTTTGATGTGTCATTGGATGAGTTTAAGATGGTGCGGAAGAAGGAAGAGGAGACTGGTGTGAGAACCATGAGAGTTGATGAAGAAGAAGATAATGGGTTTCAGATGGTTTATGGGAAGAAGAATGAGAAATTGATGGAGAGGAATGTAGAGGGGGTAGTGAAAGGGTTTCAAGAAGTGAAGGTGGCGGCGAAGCCCAAGCCAAAGGTTCCTTTTCACGTACCCAGTATTCCCAAGCCACAGGATGAGTTTAAGATTATTGTGAACAACTTGAATCAGCCATTTGAGCACGTTTGGTTGCAGAGGAGCGAGGATGGGTCTAGATTTCTACATCTTTTGGTTTGTTCTTTATTCTTTATGTTTCCATTTTCCACTTGTGATTTGTTACTTTTCATGGTTTCTTGTTTTGAGTTTGGTGAATGATAGTATCTTTGATGTGCTTATTCGAAAACTGAATTGTATTGCTTTGATTGCATGTCTATTCGGAAATGTTGTTTGACAAGTTTATCCAATTTACCAATGAAGGTATTCATTAATAATTTACCAATGTGAATATCCAATTATCCCAATCTGTGAGATGATAAAAGAGTCTGATAATTTCTTATTTACTTTTATCTTTTCATAAAGTAAATTTGATCATGAGCTTTGGCAAAATTATAAGTTTGTCTGAAGTTATAGTGTGATTGTCTTTTGTATCGCAGAATGATCAGGAAATCAAGACTTAGGAGTGAGGCAGACAATTGCCTTTATTAGGATATCTTTAATTCTTTACAAGGATTTGGTTTGGGTGAAAATTCACATTCGAGATGTCAGACTGCATATGCATATCCGCTGACTCTAGTTACTTGGAAATTTGAGGCTAGATATGTGTTTTACTGCAGCCTTTAGATGCTTGTGCCTTATGCCAATTCAATTAAACATCCTTTACCTCAATATTCTTCTATCCTTCAACCATAAAAGCTAAGATTTATTTTCACTATGTTATTTTAATGTGTTTGGTGCTCCTCCTGAAGCAATGGGGTTGTAACTTATGCATAAGTAATGTATATTTGAACTCAAACTCTTCTATTTGTTTTGAGTGTAAGATCTTTTTTTGATTTTCTATGAGTGTCCATTGCCAAATAATTTGTGTTTGTCTACTATTTTGTTTACCTGTAATTATTAGTTTAAAATCATTCTAGATAAGTATCTTAGAGAGAAATGGATGTTCTAGATATGATTGCTAAAGTTTATTTTTTCAACTTTCCTAAATGAGTTATAGAGATTTTGGTATAAGTGTAATGGATGTCCTGCTGTTGATGGTGTTAATTATACTGGCACCAAATAAACAGCTACTATATAAGTAAGTAAATAAATAAATAAATGGTACTTTGATTGGTACATAATCTGAACCTTAGCATTGGCTTTATGCTATATCAATTCTTACAAATTATATACTTATCTATTTTCTGCTCTGTGTGTGTATTTAAAATCTATTTTTCGTTATACTTGCTATTCTGTCGAGTTTGCAAGAGAATAGGTGAGAGTCTTTCTCTAGAAAAAACCAATAAATATCTAGTTTACATGAAGTTGAGCAACATCGCTATTATGTCTCAATCATTTCGGGAAGATGAAAACGCCTTCAAAGTAACATCTACACCATTGTGTCTCAATCATTTCGGGAAGATGAAAACGCCTTCAAAGTTGACATGATGAAAAATATGGCAGTCTATGCTCTGCTACACATACTCTGCTAGAAAACTTTGTTGTTCTTGTAAATTGCTATGAGAACCTGCTTAACACCTAGAGTTGTATGTCATCCGTTGCTCTTATGTTGATGTGGTCCTTAACCATAGAATAATAGTCCTTTTGTCTAGAAAAAAACTCATGTTTACAGATTTTTATATTTTAGAATGTAAAATCTCTTGCAATGCATGAATTTCACTTATACACCTCCATTTAGTCACGAAGTTCATCATTCCAAAAATATATATTTTTTTTGAAACATGACTATTTTTTAGGCATTTTTATTTTTATATATTTTTGAAATTTGTTTTCTATAAGCTTTGGGAGTAACTGATGACAAATCATTTGATATGCATTTTATTTTTTATTATAATCTTATTGGATACTGTCCTAATGGAGTGAATTTGGCCAATATGATATCATATTATCCGTTTTAAAGCTCCTAGATTTAGAGGTTTGGTGAGCTTGGGAGTTGTAAGCATATTTCCATTAGATGCTCTTACAAACATCATGTGTCTCAGATGGGTCACATATTGGTTGTCGACATTTGTTTCTTATAACCGTGCAAATTACCCCCTAAACTTTCTTTGTGTCATAGCTATAGATGTGGAACCTCATCTTTTAGTGGAGTGCTTCACTGTCTTTTGTACTTATTTCCCTTTTTTTTTTGGTTGTTCACTGTAGCTGAGAGGGCATTGATGGAACTGAATTTCACTCCTCTCAATGGGAAACACATTAGGATTATGTATTCTCATAGGGACCCTAGTGTACGCCGCAGTGGAACTGGAAATATATTATTAAGGTATTGTTTCTTAACTCCTCAAAATTCAGATTGATGCATTGTTGACTTTATTCCCAAGAAACTTGCCAATGAATTGAATGAGAGTACTGGAAGAAATGATTACAAATTAACATCTTGAATGTCTTTTTCATGATAATTTTGTATAATTAGGCTTTTTCATAATGAAGTTGACAATTCTATATGTTTTTTTTCAAAGTTTACGCATCTTAAGTGCTAGAGGGATGAGATTGATGAAGTTTGTGTTGAATGGGCGGAATGCGTTCAAGAACATATCAATGGGTAGAACAAGGTGACTAATGTATTTTAATTTGCAATGCTTTCTTTTGAATTTGTATATACATATTTAATATTATCAGCAAAGTTATAAGAGTTATAAATGTCCTATATCCCATTTGTGCTTGCATTTGGCAGGTTGTGGACAGCGTAGCTAAGATGTGCAGCGCAAAGTTGGTTGGCGATTTGGTTTTTGTAAAGATTGTGAAGTCCCTCAAACAAACTAATCCATTTTGTTGAATTTACGATTTGAATTTATATACATAAACTAGATACATTTGTAGTGTTATGATAATTAGATATATATTTGATGTTTGTTTGGTCCATGTTATGAGTTTGATCTGATATCCCATGCATATGTTTGAAGTGTTATGAGTTTGAAGCATTTATGAATCATATGTTTCACATTTTTGGACGTTTATATGTTCAGAAAAATGCAATTTTATATTCAAATTATTATTATGATTATTATATGATTGTAGGGTAGCAAATATATCTAATTTGGGAAAAAATATGTGAAAAAAAGACAACACAAAAAAGCGTTGTTAAAAAGAAATGACTACGCATAAATGTAATGGTATACAAAAAGACAACGCTTTTTAAGCATTGCAAACACAGTTGCTAAATTGAAAAATACAACACTTAATCACAACGGTTTTATGCGTTGTCGTATCTAGAAAAGACAACGCTTTTATAAGCGTTGCAAATATTGTTGCCAAATTGGAAAATACAACGCATTTCTGCAACGGTAAAAAGTGTTGTTGTATCTAGAAAAGACAACGCTTTTAGTGCGTTGTCTATCAGCGTCCACCTACGACAACGCTGGATACAACAACGCTTTTTTTTCTAGAAAGACAACGGACAAAGTCCGTTGTCTTTCAGCGAAATTCTGGTAGTGCTTTCAAATATTGATTTGATGACTCTTGAATGCCTAACTCGATATATTCATTGAAGATATGCAAAAAGATGACAGGTTTCGGGATTTGCACAATCTTGGTGCCCTTTCGAAGATGCTAATAGAAACGAACAAACATGTTACTTATCCGGTAAATTTTTTACTTATCAAGTTGGTGTTGATTCTCCCGGTCGCTACTACAGGTGTTGAAAGAGTGTTTTCAGGAATAGACTATGTCAAAAATAAATTGAGGAATAACATGTCAATTATTAAATGATTATTTGGTCACTTTCATTGAGAAAGATGTGTTCTTGCAAATTCATGATGATGATGTCATAGATCGTTTCAAAAAATGAAGAGTCAAAGAACCAAATTATAGCTTATAACTTGAATCTTTTGTAATATCTTATGTATTTGATTATTTTGGTTGTAAGACTTTATATATGAAACAATGTTTATGCGTAATTTTTTTTTCTATTATCTATTATTTACTTGTTTCGTACCCCCAATTTAAAATTCCTGAATACGCCACTGGCCGTATCAAGAAGTGTCTTTATTTCCTTTCAACCTTAGTATTCTGATCAAAGTCCGTTTATTCATTTTGTAAAGCTAAACCGCTTTTCTTTTAATGGATCATGTATGGAGTTTTCCGTTGCTTAGATTTTAAACGTTTCTCCCGACTTGTGTCGATGGTTTTGATTATGTAATATCGAAAGTCTTAAAATTTGTAAAGTTTCTATATGGATGATCTTTTATCGCTCGTTATTCTGTAAAGTTTTGAATGCATGTTTTCTTTTCTCTCTTGTTGCACGCCTGCAACGAAAACACTAATATTTTTAAGTTATGAAAACGGGGCGTGACAAAATGAGTATTTGCAACAACAAAATGTTGTCGTAAAAATCTTGATAATTGTCGCAAAAATATTTTGCGACAAATGTTGTCGCTGAATTATTATCGCAAAAGTCTTCTCGTAAATAGTTTTTTTTGCGACAACATTGTTGTCTCTAATGTATTAGCAACAACTAGTGGTGCCCGGTTTAACCGAACCGCCGGTTCCGGTTCCGAACCGGCGGTTCGAAAAACCGTGGAGGGTCAAACCGGAACCGAACCGTGGGAATTTCGGTTTCGGTTCCGGTTTGTAAACCACCGGTTCCGGTTTGAACCGCCGGTTTGGACGGTTTGTTTTTTTTTTTTTTTTTAATTTTTTTAAAAAATTTTTAAAAATTAAATTTGCATATAAATATTACAATTATATGTTATATATTACAAAATAACAATGTTTTTTGAGTAAATAATTTGATATAAATTAAAAAATAGAACTTACATTTACAAGTTACAACAATACTACATTACAACTTATAAATTATAATTTCAAAAATTAGAAATTACAATTTAAATATAACCAATACAAACCATAAACCTAAAAAAATTACAACTTATAATACAAATTAATAATAATAATAATCAATACAACTTAAAATTAAAGAGTAAAATAACATAAATACATAATATTATTTATATAAAAATATAAATTTAAAAAAAATAGAAAAACCGGCGGTTTAACCGGCGGTTCGAACCGCCGGTTCGAACCGCCGGTTTACGGTTTGAAGAAATTTCGAACCGAAACCGAACCGTCGAACCACGGTTCACGGTTTCGGTTTGGAACCGAAACCAGGTCAACGGTTTTCCGAACCGTTGACCCCGGTTCGGTTCCGGTTTTCCGAACCGGATGGGCACCACTAGCAACAACAATATTGTTGCAAAACAACTTTTTTACATTATTTTTTGTGATAATGTATTATCTATTTATATTAACATTTTTTGCGATAATTTGTTGTCACAATAACTAAACTACTCATTATTCTTGTAGTGTTTGGAGTGATATTTCCTTAACTGGAGTGAAAAATTAGGTAAATGAGGATGTATGGAAACAAGACGAAGGACGAAGACAAGATTTGAGGGGGCCATGTTCTTACTCACCTTTATAATAACATTAAGGGCCCACAAATTGTAGAATTAGATGGCATCTTAGAGCTAAATCAATCACTTTTAAGCATCATATAAATAACAAAGAAAAAAGAAAAGAAAAAAATAGCAAATGCTTTCCCATCAAATTAGATAGCTGGCCTAATTGACATCGTGACATCGAAATACCCATCTTTTCACCTTTCAAGGCAGTTGGAAGATCATTTCCGACGACCCTTCATCTCATCTTCAAATTTTTTTTTTTTCAACATTACTAATTTGACTCTAATCAGTGATCATTGACCTCTTACGTGTAAATAATCTAGAGAAAGAGAGACAATATATGTCAGATCAATATATGTTTTGAAGGAGACCCTTAACCCAGCCAAGATATTAGTTCATGTGCACGATTTGTTAGTTTCATTATCATATTGCATGTGACGCATTATGGAAGTAATATCATTAATTAGAATATACGTAATTTAATTACATGACAAATCATTTTATTGCATTTTTTTTTTAATTTACGACATGACATTTTGAATTTATCACCTTAAATTATTATCTTATTTTATTTAACAGGTATTGATGTGCAGTCAGAAATGTGAAGATTTCATCATACTTAGGGGTGGAAATTGGAATGGAATATCCGATATCCGCCGAATCCGATCCGAAATTTTCCGATTTTGGAACGAATTTTTTTAATCCGAAATCCGATTTTTCCGAAAATTTTCAGATGGAAATCGGAAATAGTTTTAAAAGTTTCGGAAATTCCGAAATCCCATCCGAAATATTTCCGAAATGCAATTTTCGGAAATTCCGATTTCCGATCCGATTTTCGATCCGAATTTCCGATTTTCGATCCGAATTTCCGATTTTCGAAATTATAAAATATAGAGTGAGTAGAGACATTTGAGAATCGAACACGAGACCTTCCACACTCAAAGCACGAAACTTACCATCAAACAAATAGTAATTGTTGTAAATAATTCAAACATTTTATACTATATACTATTTGCTATAGAAGAATACTATATAATATATTTTATATACATTTACTATATAAAAATATTAATATACATATTATAGTATACTTTATAGTACTATATACTATATAATATATTTTATATACATTTACTATATGTAAATATAAATATACATAGTATAGTATACTTTATAATACTATATACTATATAATATATTTTATATACTTTATACTATATGTATATTGTATAGTTTATAGTATAGTTTTACTTTATACTATATACTATAGTTATATTGTAGTTTTTTTGTATTATTTTATAATATATACTATATACTATAGTTTATACTGTAATTTTTTAGTATTATTTTATAATATATACTATATACTATAGTTTATACTGTAGTTTTTAGTATTATTTTATAATATATACTATATATTATAGTTTATAGTATAGTTTTTTAATTATACTATATACTATATGCTATAGAATAATATTATATACTTTATGCTATATACTTTATGCTATATACTATATACTATATGTATGTAGTACAGTTTATAATATAGTTTTATTTTATACTATATACTATAGTTTATACTGTAGTTTTTTAATTATACTATATTATATACTGCATAATATATACTACATACTATATACTACATACTATATACTATATACTTTATACTATATGCTATAGAAGAATACTATATACTATATACCATATATTATATACTATATACTATATAGTATATGCTATATAAGAATACTATATATTATATAAAATAAAAAGTGAATATCTAATTTTAAAGGTAAATATATCATAAATTTCATTAAAAATGATAACATTATATATAATAGGAATAATGACAAAGAAAATTATACAAATTATAAAACAATTATTTTAAATATTGAAGGATTTCAAACAAAGCATTATCATAAATAATAATATAGATTTAAATATTCATTTGTTTTGAGCTTCCTAAAAGAAAAATAACTTAATAAATATGAATTAATAAGTATAATTACTTACAAAATGATAAAATGTAGAGTTAGTAGAGGCATTTGAGAATCGAATACTATAATACTATATACTATATAATATATTTTATATACTTTATACTGTGTGTAAATATAAATATACATATTATAATATACTTTACTATATACTATAGTTTATATTGTAGTATCTGTAGTTGTTTAATATTATTTTATAATATATACTATATATTATAGTTTATACTGTAGTTTTTTAATTATATTATATTATATACTACATACTATATACTATATGCTATAGAAGAATACTATATACTATATATTATATACTTTATGCTATATATACAATATGTATATAGTACATTTTATACTATAGTTTTATTTTATACTATATACTGTAGTTTATACTGTAGTTTTAGAATTATACTATATTATATACTACATACTATATACTACATACTATATACTATATGACTATATGTTATAAAAGAATACTTTATACTATATACCATATATTATATATTATATACTATATATTATATGCTATATAAGAACACTATATACTATATATTATATAAAATAAAGTGAATATCTAATTTCAAAGGTAAATATATCATAAATTTCATTAAAAATGATAACATTTTATATAATAGGAATAATGACAAAGAAAATTATACAAATTATAAAACAAGTATTTTAAATATCAAGGATTTCGAACAAAGCATTATCATAAATCATAATATAGATTCAAATATTCATTTGATTTGAGCTTCCTAAAAGAAAAATAACTTAATAAATATGAATTAATAAGTATAATTACTTACAAAATGATAATAGTTTATAATATAGTTTTATAGTTTTATTTTATACTATATATTATATACTATTCATATAAATTTTATAATTTTATTTTATACTATATACTATATACTATTCATATAAATTTTATAGTTTTATTTTATACTATATACTATAGTATATATTAAATATAAAATATGACTTAAAAACTAAAAGTGAAAAAAGTAAAAAAAATTTAATATAGTATTTATATACTATTTATAATTTTATTTTATAACTATAACTATATATTTTATAACTATTTATTTTATAATTTTATTTTATAACTATTTATTTTATAATTTTATTTTATAACTATTTATATAGCACATCAGCAGAATAATAAATCTCTCATGTCTTTGGTAGATATTATATTGATGTTAAATGCTTGGAATATCAGATTCGAGGTCGTATTATTTCTTAGGATATTAGAAAAGGCTATATATAGCTAATAGACCAACTAATTAATTCTGAAAATTTCTGAATTTCTGAATTTTTTAATTTCCGAAATTTCTGAAAAAAATTCCGAAATTTCCGAAAATTTCCGAAAAAATTCCGAAAATTTCCGAAAATTTCCAAAAAAATTCCGAAATCGGATGGGATTTCACATTTCCGAAAATTTTTGGATGGAAATTGGAATTGGTTTTTCATTTCCGAAATTTTTTGGAATTTTTCCGAAACACCCTATTTCCGATTCGATCCGTCCGATTTCCACCCCTAATCATACTTGATTCTAAATGTTTTATTTCAAATCAGCAATTTAAGTCTGAAAGTCCAATCATACGGCAAACTGTTAAAAATTTGAAGGTGGTGATTTGTAATGATAAAATCAAAATGTCATACTATAAATGAAAATAAGTTAAAGGTATATATATGATTTGTCATGTAACTGTTTTATTGTATTATAAAATTTATAAAAAGAAAAAAAAAATCAAGTGGATAAATAAGTACAATATTTAGTCTTAGACTATTAATGGATGCTTGTACTGGAAGAATTTTAAAGAGCATAAAAGTTCACAAATAATTTATTATTATTTTCTTAAAGCTCTAAAAAAATACAGGAAATCTCTACATGTGTCATGTTTGACCAGGTCATATAATATATATCTGACAATAATATACAGTATAACCTGCATTATATTTCTATAATATGACTCACATTATATTAATATTCTAAGAACTCAAGCAGTGTGTAAAAACATCAAAATTTAGTATGAATTTCCTCTAACAAAGCGCAAATTGTGTGCCAGCTCAAAGCTTGTTTATTAATATTTTTTTTATATATTGAATATTATTAAATGTTATAAATTTATTTATATCGTAATTAATCCATCATTAATTAATTAAAATTAAATTTATTTTAATATATGCATTTAAAATGTTAATAATTATACCATATATGATTTAAACATATATAATATTTTAATGGTTATATATAAAATAATAAAATAATAATATTTGGTGAATTAAAAATAATAATGACTATTAAGAATACTAGGAGTTTGCTCACGAGTTAACGAGCCAGATATTATTAGATTTGAGTTTATTTATTTATTTTAACAAATTATTATAAACAATTTTAAATGAAATTAATTTTATCGAATCGAATTCTAAATTGTTAACGAAGTTTAACACATCACATGCATTGTAGATATGAATTAATAATAACATTAGTTATATATATGCACATACCTTCAATAAATACAAGATTTTTTTAGAAAATAAATGGAAATGCCACTCTGTACGTGGACTTTTCTTAGTGGAGATGGTTGCTCTGAAATCTTTAATTGGCATATTAATCATTTACAATAATTAAGAAATAATCAAAAATATCAACTGCTTTCATAAAAAACAAAAAATAAAAAAACACTAAAAATAAAAAAAAATTAAAAAGGCAACTGCTACCAACTCTTACTTTTCCAAGTGGGAAGAACAGGATTTTCCCAATATAAATATACCCTTTTGTTAGGGTTAGGTTAAGGTGCTCTCACTTCAAATATTTCTTGATTCCATTCTTGAAAAAAAGTAAAAAAAAATTGCTCTCCAATAATTTCAAAATATACAGATAAACTGGATTGGTCAAATCTTGCAAAGAGTAGAATGAAGAAAAGGCAAGTGGTGATCAGAAAAGAAACGACACACAGAAGCTCAAGCAATGAGATTACTCGAACAGTGCGTTATGGCGAATGCCAGAAGAACCATGCAGCCAATATCGGCGGATACGCGGTGGATGGTTGCCGGGAGTTCATGGCCGGGGGCGAGGGCGGCACGGCGGCGGCGCTCAGCTGCGCCGCCTGTGGCTGCCACCGGAACTTCCACCGGAGGGAGATCGAAAACGAGGTCGTCTGCGACAGCTCCTCCCCTTCTTGAGAATCAGAGTTTGATTGAGCTAAAGGCAAATTAAAGGTCTGTTTTCTTGAGAATTTTTAATATTGTATCCATCTATTGTACAAATGATTTATGATCTTGTCAAAAGTGATGTAGATCAGAAAAATTAAGTGAGGAAGTGTCAGTTTAATTAAGTGAAATTAAACTCAAAGGAATTCAAATTGTATTATAAATCCATGATTGATCAATATGAATATTGGTTTTAGTTTAATTAATTCAATCTCTCTGTATGATTTAATTTAATATTCATGATCCCAATTTTGGGTCAACCCATCTTGATGAATCTTTTTTTATCATTCCCAACCATCAATTAAATGCTTTATCTCCTTGTTTAATTACCAAGAAGTAAATAAAATACATTTTTTTTTCCATAAAGTTGAAATCACAAGTAACAATACCTTCTTTTCAATACCAAAAAAGAACTAAAATTAAGGAAAACTAGAAGGACTGTATCTGGGAAATTTGATCAAGAAAATAAATTAACAAAAGCAAAAACACATATGGAAGCTTATCTTGATGAATTTCATGGCCAAGGTGTAATATTTGTCCCTTTATTACCAAATTGTTGTGATAAACAAACTGAATCCAGTTAAGGCTGAGAATAAAATAGGATTGGTTTTGGAGCTTTGAGGAACCAACAGACAGGATGTGCAAGAATTCCAACTGTTCAACCAATATTTTTCTTACAAAACAAAAGGGAAGACAACATATTACTATAATTTGAATACATGAATGATCATCTTCTTTATATTTATTTTTTCATTTAATCAACAAGATCAGGCCCACATATCTATTCATGTTTCTTGGCCATAATGCAGGTTTTCAAATTTGTTTAATCACATAAAGTTGACTAAAGTTGAAGCTATGTACGTACTAGTAGTTTCTTTAAATATTTGAATTGATTATCCTCATCTTTCTTGTATTGATGTGAGTAGTGGGACTTGTAGGTAGGTTTTAAAAATTCAAAAGGTTGATAAGATTGTAAAAGAAAGTAAGTGCGAGATTATAAAATTAATGACACTTTTATTTTTATATTATGTTCTAATATATATATATATATATATATATATATATATGTGTGTGTGTGTGTGTGTACATAAAAACATATTTAAAACAAGTATATCTCGAGATATGTATATATATTAGAACACACATGTGTTGCACGTGAAATATTAGTGTTATATAAATTTATTTATTTATAATAACGTCGTTGTTATTTATTGATATATTATTTTTCAAGGTATAAAAATTTTAATAATTACCATAATTCTCATGAAAATTCAATTAATAATTAATTGAAATTATAAATAAGTAAAGATAGTTTTAAATTGTCAGTCGAAATATCATGTGTTTCGTATTGTCTTTTCTTATTTATGGATTTCCAAACATTTAATTATATTTGAAACGAAAATAAAGCTAGTTGTTTATATAATTAGACCTTTATAATTTGCTTCAATAGGTTTTTGTACAATTTAAATGTTTATATGTAATATGTATGATTAGTTGGAGAAAAATCTTGGTTTTGCATTGTTTTATACATAAATATTATCATTATAAAAATTAAGAAAAAATATTATTATTTTGTTTGTAAAGTTATAAATCCAAAATACGGTTTCAATCTTCTTCAAGTTCATGTATTTGATTTTAGTCCTATAACTAATTGTAACAATTTTGTTAATTTTGTTTTTGCTAATACCTATTGATTTCTTCTTTTCCGATTTTATCTTATGAATGATCTAATCGTGGTTGGAATACCATCATTCACCAATTTGCAAATACCTACCTAATAATTTTTTTATGTAAGTTTCAAATTCATTCATATTTATTTGGTAGTCATTTTATAAATACTTCTGTAATTTCTGGATTTCAGTTTTTTGTTTATATTATTTAAATGAATTTCATTTTTTATAGAGTATTTAAGTTCTTTTTATGTATTCTCTTTCCCATTCAATTTGAGTTTAAAATTATGTAAATCAATATATTTAAGTAACATATAAGGGCTTTAAAAAAGTTTAAACATATAAAATTTAAAAATGTTAAATATAATTATATTGAAAAAAATAATAATTTGTAATCTACCTATATTCTAGTTTAACATTGATGATAATATAATTTGATTATTAAATTATTTAATTATATATGTTGCGTTTTTAAATGAACATAAAGAATTTCATTTATTATATTGGAAAAAAATTAATGTTGTTGTCTATAATATTATTCAACTCTTCCACCATTTTTCTAGTTTCATTATTTTATTTTACAAAATTTTAAGTATTAAGGTTAAGAAAGATCCTCAAATTTTCTTTTCAGCTATATTATTTAAAAAAAAAAAAACTCAATATCAAAAATTTCTCAAATAAATTTTATATATAATTTATTCAAAAGATATTCAATTATATATATATATATATATATATATATATATATATATATATATATATATATATATAGGTTTGGAAGTTTAACAAATCTTTTAAATCACTCTGCCTTTATTTTAGTTTTGTTCTTTTATATTTATATTTTACTTTATTTTTTAAAATTGAAATAAATTTATAATATATAAATAATTTTGATCATTTTTTGATTTTTCCATATGTGTCCAAGTGGTTGTAGTTATATGTGTGTGTTTTTGTTTATGTACGTGTGGTATACAATATATATTTAATTTTTGTATAATTATTATCATATTACACCAACATCATCATCATCATCATCTAGTTTAAATATTTTTGTTGATTTAAAAAAAAATTAATATTTTAAATCACATAAACTCACTTTGAGAAAAACTCACATAACTTTTAACTATTAAATTTGATATTTCTAAAAAATATTTAATATATTAGTTTGATCATTAATAATATAAAAAATAGTGAATTTTGTTTAGATAATGTAGTGATAGAAATATACAGTCATTGTTTTACAATTTTTAAATATGATAATATTAATTGCTAAAATTGTATGTGCTTAAATAAAGATTAATTTAATTGAAATCTTCAAACTTGTAATTAATGAGAATTGATTAAAAATGTGTATTCATTTTTAATATATTAACTAAATTGATTGCTAGAGTGATTTATTTAATATTTTTCAAAGATATAATTAATAACAATAAAAGTAATTAAAAAACAACATTTAGAGTTTAGGAGGGAAAACTTTTATTTTTAGAGTGACATGTGGCATAATGATTGTATATAAAGAGACATCTAAATGAGTTTTAAGCACCTGTTGAACCATTTTAAGTATATTATCCTAATTTTTCTCTACTTTTTGGTTCTACCCACATTTTTCTATTTATTATGATTGTTTCTTGTCCTACATAATGTAACATCATCTTAACATTTTCATTTTTTTGTTCACGTTCGTGTCTACTATCCATCAATCTATTTCGTAAAAAGTATAACATATTTTAAATTTTTTTACAAAAAAATCAATTAATATCAAACTAATCATTGAATATATTATTTGCATCGCCGGTATAAATCATATACTCGTCATCGTTTTTAATCTAGATACAGTTCTCATTTATATTTAACTGTACCATTTACTATAGAGTATGTTCAATTCTTTTTAGGTCTTTTTTTGTCCCACATTTTAATTTGATGAGTTTAAAATTATGTACATTTATATGTCATATAGAGACATCTAAAGACGTTTTAAGTCCTGTTGAAACTTACTGAAACCTTTTTAAGCATAGTTTCCTAATATTTTTCTTCTTTTAGTTCTATTCACGCTTTTCTATTTAATACATTTGTATCTTGTCCTACATAATGTAACATATTTATTCACTATCTTAACATTCTCTTTTTTTTTTTTCATTTTCATAAAAAGCATAACATGTTTTAAATGTTTATAAAAAATTTCTTTCAACTTCAAATGTATTTAGTAATTTTGTTAATTCTAAAAGTGTAGGAGTTTAAATTCAAGCATTCTCAATCCTGTTCTCATACATATGTTATATATTTATATAAATCTTTGTGAAAATTAAGTTACAAAGGAAATAATTGAAAAACTGACATACACACATAAAAGACATGTTATGTTTGCTAATATGGTATAGTTTGGTTAAAATTGCATAAGGAAAATGTTAGTGATTTTTTCGACTGTTAACCCAATATTAAATAGCGAGATCAGAAAGTCATTTAATATCAAAATTTTCAGACACTTCTATGTCTTAATGGATATCATTTTCGGGTTCAAATATGATGTTTTCCCTAAAAAGATTCTTAAATTTTTTCTTTAATGAATTTATTAATATTTCATTTCATAATAATTAAAATACAAAAGTTTGTATTCTTATGATATACTTAATATGAAACACAAATTTTAGGATTTTTTTCAATATACTGTAACAAAATCTCAATTATATTGACAAACCTTTTAAATTCTGTAAAAAAAAGAATTCAAATAGGAATATAATATACAAATTAAGTACTTTTGTACATGTGTTAAGTTTGAACAACATTTAAAAAAAATTCAAAGAAAATGGTGCAAGTGTCAAAAAGTAAATCAAAAAAAAATTGAGTATTTGATTCGTACATCTGCGGACTTTTGATTTTACCAAGATTTCCAGAACATTTCTTATCTTTTCAATTCTTTTTTTTTTTTTTACTAAAATACTTAGAAAAATTTAATATTCGGATATCTGATAATTTTCCTATTAAATATTATCAAGGCTCAACACTTTTATCTTCAATTCACAAGTATATAATCTTCTAAAAAACTTATAGATAGTAGCTCTGAACATGACAAATGGGAAAATTTCAATTTTAGTCCATTTAAAACGCTACGGTTCCATTTTAGTCAACTATGAAAATATTTTTCAATTTTAGTCCACTTAATCAAAAAATCGTCACTACTTGGTCCTTTTTTCCCAATTTTAGTCCATTCTCCGACGATTGTTTTACAATCGCCCCCAATTTTAATTTTCGCCCCACTCACGCTTATGTGGCACAACTTATGTGTCTGTGTCTGTTACAAACAACTTATGTGGCGCTTAATATCCAAATTGGATTAAATATTAAATAATTAAGAGAAAAGAAAGAATACAATATCAATTGAGCTCAATTCTGCAATTATCGTTCTCCCCCAAAATCAACTCAAAGCCCTAGTTTTCCGGAATAGAATCGATGTGAGAAATGTCCGATTGCTCCCAATCATCTGCAGCGCACGAGTGTCTGTGTGGACGACAAGCCATTTTGCGAACGGCAAAAACAGATGCAAATCGAGGGAAGAGGTTTTGGGGTTGTCTCAGATATAATGTAAGTTCGTGTTTTTGAAACAAGATTCAATTTATAAAACAACATTCATCTGTGATTATGATTTTAATTCGTGTCTTTAAAACAAGATTCATCTGTGATTGTGATTATGAGACGAGCTAATTCAGTTTATAGAAGGGGAAAGGGAAAGTGAGAAATTTTAATGTGAATTGTTCTTAATCGAAATCTGAAATCTATGATTATGCATTTTTATTTGGCAAATATTGATTGTTATCAATATTTGTTCATTATTTTGATATGTGACCCATGTATTCTGCAGAAAGGTGGAGGGTGCGACTATTTCGAATGGGATGACAATGACGAGTATGAAAAATTGAGAGAAACGTATGAGATGTTGAAAGCAGAAATGAAAGATCTCAAACGAGATATGAAGCTATTGAAAGAAGACGTTGAATGTATGGTTAACCAAAACAAAACTCTTAGAGATGACAAGAGGATGTGGAAGAATAAGTGTAGGGGGATGAGGATGCAATTCATAGCTCTTCAATTTGTTCTTCTTGTTTGTTGGTGGATTGCACGCTGAATTGATTAGTTTATGGATGTTTTTGTTAGTTTGGTTGTAAGTTTATGCACATTGAATTGTTAGTTTATGGATACATAAGACCTTGCTTAGGGCATTTTGCAGTTAATATATAATTTTGCAGAAACTTTGTATGAATTATGATGTATGAATCTTGCAAGTAATATATATGAGTTCCATTATATACAAGTAATCTTGCAAGTAATATTTTCCAAGTGTATGAATGTTGCAATTAATATATAATTTTGCAGAAACTTTGTATTATGATTAACTAACATATATGAGTTCCACAACTGATTATATATATGAGCACAAAAGTATAAACATGGTTCTTTATTTCATGGACAAAAACATTATCCAAAAACTACACAAAAACATGTTTATGAAGAACCAAAAACATGAACTAACACAATCCTTGTCTAACACAATATCTATGTACTTAATTAAAACTACATTTCCTGATGTAGCATTGACAAGTCCATGTATTTAATGTTGTTCTCCACCACAATCCTTTTCTCTTTTTCAGGTTGCACATCATCTGGATTCACCCAAGCTACTCTTACCCCACTCAAAGTGAATGGAGCAGGGGCTCGAATGTTTACTCTCCTTGGCACTGGAGGTGGTATGGAAGACCCTGCAGGTTCTTGTGATGTGAATTGTTCTTGACTAAATTGGGAAATGTTGATTTCTTCATGTGCACTGGACCTTTGACTTAGTGATTGAGAAAGTTGGTCATACATTGATGGTCCTTGAATGTTAGCTGCTTCATTCATCAGATATTCATCAATTTGATTCTCAATATCTGTCATTCCTTCATTGCCCACTTCATTGCCCATTTCTTCAGGCACAGGATCTGCACTTGGTGGGAGAACCTAACACAAACAGAAAAAAGTTAAGATGAGAAAATTTCTCAAACAAATATGTAGGTGATTGTGTGTAAAGACTTACGACATGTTTATGCATTATATCTTCTACCTCTTGTCTATCCTCTTGGACTGTTCCACCTTCTTTGTTGTTTGTTCACATTTGCATTGCCTTTACACTGTGAAGACCAAAAATGGAGACAAATATCTGTTAGCATGCTTGATTATGATGATTAAATAAAAAGATATAGTTTGAAAGCAATTTAAAAAAGAGCCACCTAATTCCCTTTTCTCTTCCTTATTCTGCTCAACCTTGTATGATTAAGCTGCTTTCCTTTCCTCTTTGTCCCTCTTATATTGATCATCAGGGTTCCCTTGTATGAGTTCCAAAGCCATCTTCTTTGCCATAAAGGACTGCTGCCTAGAGACATTGCATCTCAAGTCCTTAATCACATCCATTCTAAAGGACTTGAGTTTCCTACTTGGGTCAGATTGAAATCTTTGCACAAACCTTTCACCTAGCCATTTTGCTTTTAGATTTTTCACCTCATGAGTTGGTGCACACTGATGGTCAGATTCATATACATTGATTTGCCAAGTCTCAACATCTTCAAGTTTGTTTAAATGTATTTTCCAACTACACTGTGGTCCATTGCACCTTACATAGACCCTCCCCTTGTCATTCCTCACTATTTTCAGGTTTCTTTTTGTCATAATTGCATGAGATTGTATGGCTTTCCGAAACTCTTGCTTACAACTAAATAGCATTCCTAGTTGGAAGATGGGGTTCCATTCTGTTTTGGGATTGAATATGGGGTATGTTTCAGTCATGTTATCCTCATCACTCACTCTGTTTTCATCAAAACCAACAGCATCAACATCTACCACATCATCATCACTAGCCTCACTATCAGGGACAACATTTCTATCAACATAGACCTCATGTATTTCAGGTTCGTAGTCATCAGACAATTCATGGTCAGATTCTCTATCACTAGCATTATTCCCAATTTTAAAATCTTTATCTTCAGAGAAATCATCAGAGTGTTCATTTTCAGCCACACCTTCTACAGGATTTTGAGTTGGAAACATGTCTACAACATCTGCTTCTAAATATATATGCATTGTTCCATTTTCCAAATTTGCATTCAACAAATTAACAAGCTCTTCATCACTAACTATCAATTTAAACCCATTGTTCAAGATTGTGTGAAACCTATAGTGCAATGAGTCTCCACAAGCTCTATTAATTATGCCATATTCAGCCAATGCAATCAAACCCAAAGAATCAGGTTCCACATCCTCCAACACTAGTGTTTCACCCCCAACATACTCAGTCTTGGGTAAATTTCTAAATTCACCCCCTCCCAATGAAGTACCACAATCAATAATTCTTCAATGCCAACTGTTAAAAAACAATAAAAAAAAAAGGTTTCATATTCCCAAAATGAACAGTGAATATTATATTGTATAGTCACATGAAGCATATTCTATTCTATTCTATATCCAAAAAAGCATCCAAAACATATAGGGACCACACAAACAAAGTGAATAAAAAAACAACAACTTTCAATGCTCATCCATTCACCCAACAACCATAAATTATAAACTAACACATTGCATATAAAAAGGAAGAAATGGAGTGTACTCACATCTCATTGCATTTTCTTTCTTTATTTCCTCCCGCAGTCTCTCAACCTCCAATTTCTTCAATTTCTCAACCACATCTCCATTTGGATGAGGGATTTCTTCCAAACTCGGACCTGAGCACCGAATGTCCTCCTTACCATCTACGGGTTTTGGGGATTTTTCTGGATTTGGGGCTTCGGCGGGTTTTGGGGATTTTTCCTGATTTAGGGCTTTTGCCCGTTTTGATTTTCATCGGGGGGCTTTCGGTGTAACCTTCTTCGAGGCTTCCTTGCGCTTTCGGGGAGCCATTCTCAGGCAACGTTAACCGGCAATTTAGGATTTAGGGTTCCTACGTTTTCGATTTTGGATTCGGATTTCTAATTTTAGGATTTAGGGCTTTCTAATTTTAAGTCAACGTATTTTAGTATTTTACTTTTCATATTTTAAAAAAGAGTATTTTAGTATATATATAATTTATAAAGAGTATTTTAGTATATATATATGACTCAGATAATTTATAAAGAGTGTTTTAGTATATATATGACTCAGATAATTTTGATTGTTCGATAGCAAATCACGTGTTATCCGGTGAGAATTGGGGGCGATTGTATTACAATCGCAATACAATCGCCGTAGAAAGTGCTAAAATTGGGAGAAAATGACCAAATAGTGACGATTTTTTGATTAAGTGGACTAAAATTGAAAAATGTTTTCATAGTGAACTAAAATTGGACAGTAGCGTTTTAAATGGACTAAAATTGAATTTTTCCCCATGACAAATATATATGATTCTCTTATATTCATGTGACATTTAAATGTTTCATTCTCAACATTCTATTAATAATATTAATCAGTAATATTTCATTAAAATTACTTATTTTGAAAATTCATAGTAATTCTCAAAATAATTACAATTTGCTTTTAATAGTATTTTGGCATTACTAATTACAACCTTTTAAAAATATTTTTTTATTTGATTTTATAAATCAAATATTTTCTTTTATAATATATATATATATATATATATATATATATATATATCAACTATAGATAAGATTTTAAAAAAATAAACAATGGTTAATTACATAAAAATGCACAAACTTAAGATCAATTTCATTTAAAATATGAATTTGGACGTTAACACCATAAATCACCAATTTATAATTTGTATCATTTCGATACATGATTAGGCATTCGGGCTCAAATTGTTGATTGTATCAATTGGATACATGATTGGACTTTTGGAAATGATTGGACCACCGATCATTTTCTCACTCGTTGGGAAACATCATTTCTGGTCAATCTCCCAAAACACAAAATCTCAAAATTTTAACCAAAATACATGAAATTTATGCTAAATATCCACTTTCTAATACATATATATTAAATTCTAAATCAATTCAAGGTATCAAGTTCAAATTGAAATCGACTCTACAAAAAATAATTCGAAAAATCAAGTGTGTACTCATTTTCTAGGTCTCTTCCAAAATTATTTGTCGGCTTTTAATCTTTATTTGTTGAAATTTTTGCATAATCATTTTTGTTTTCATTGATGTTTGGTAGTTCAATTTTTTTTTCCTTTTTAGCATCTTCTTCACACTTGATTTCTTTTGTCAAATCGAGTTTGATTCGAAATTGATTCTTTACATTGGTTTTGGGTTTGAAATTAGATTTTAAATAGGAATCTTTTGAGGTAAATTAAATGTATTTTAGTTAGACAAAGTCTTGGGTGAGACCATCTCACGGATCCCATTCCGTGAGACGGGTAGGGTCGGGTCGAACATAAAAATTATGTAATACTTTTGTGTGTGTTATGTAATACTTTTATGTATATTAGGTAATACTTTGTATTATAGAATGCGTTTTGAGTTGAGTCAGACTATAAGAAAATATGTAATACTTTTATGTGTATTAGGTAATACTTTTGTGTATATCAGGTAATACTTTTGTATTATGGGATAATGACCCGAATTGGGTCGGGTCGGGTCAACAAAAAACACACGGATCCTAGGCGCCCAGGTGCTCTTCTTCATCATGCATGAATTGTATAATATGTAATACTTTTGTGTGTATTAGGTAGTACTTTTATGTATATCATGTAATACTTTTTGAAAATATCACATAACTTAATATCATGTAATACCTTTATATATATGAGGTAATACTTTTATGTGTATCATATAATACTTTTGTATATATCATGTAATACTTTGATCCGACCCTACCCGTCTCATGGAATGGGATCCGTGAGACGGTCTCACACAAGACCTACTCTTTTAGTTAAGTATCAGAGATTTCGTACTTTTTTAGAGTTTGAGATTGGAAATGGTATTTTCCAACGAGTGAGACAACAATCCGTGGTGATTTATTGAATTGAAAACTGAAAGCTTAATCATCTATTGAATTCATATGGATTAAAAATTAGTGATTTATATTATTACCGTTCAAAGTTCTTTGTTTTAAATGAAAATCGAACCTAAGTTTGTGTTTTTTTATGTAATTAACCAAAAATAACTTAAGAAAACAATTTTATATAATATCATATTTTAATGAAAAATTAAAGACATGTAGTATGACTTTCTTTATATATTCTTACTAGTATAGGGCCCGTGCAATACATGGGATTAAAAAACACTAAATTGCATGTATTAAAATTAATTAAAAAATTATGGATATTACGTATATATATATATATATATATATTTTTTATAATTTTGTGCGATACATATCATTTAGTTTAGCATTACATATAACACAATCTGATTAATGTATTATTTCATTATTAAAATATATGTTCTAAAAGATATTTTTCTCAATTTTTTTAAATTAAACGAATTAAAAATTTATAAATGATTTCTATATTTGAATTCTAGCATGGGATCTTTTTAAAAAAATTAACTAAAATTCATGTATTATTTATTAATATCTATTATCAACATAATTGAATTGCTATCATTAAATAGCCTTATTTAATTTGTAAAATTAAGATTAAATTAGTATGAGAATTTGTATGTTTGACATGTGTCACATGTGGTCTTACTTATATATATATATATATAAAGATGAAAATCGAACCTACGTTTGTGTTTTTTTATGTAATTAACCAAAAATAACTTAAGAAAACAATTTTATATAATATCATATTTTAATGAAAAATTAAAAGCATGTAGTAGGATTTTCTTTATATATTCTTACTAGTATAGGGCCCGTGCAATACATGGGATTAAAAAACACTAAATTACATATATTAAAATTGATGGTCCCAAGTGGTCAGAGGTTTAGAGGGGGTGAATGAACCTCTATTGGGAATTTTCCCAACATCCTACCTTGGGTCGGAGCCTAAAAAATTGGCTCTGCCAGATTCGAAACCGTGAGCGCAAAATTACATGAGTATAAGACATTAAAGTTGCACCCTATGCCCATAGGATATTCTTTTTGGTGTAGCGGTAAGCGCTTGATGGTCCAACACTTGGTATTAGAGCAGGTCACGAGTTCGAATCCCCTTGAAAGCACTTTGCAGTGGGAGTTGTTAGGGCCTTGGAACTGAGGGTGCTGACGCGTAGTGTAGGTTGCTGGGTGGCCGAGACCTAAACGATTCGATTAACTCTGAGATTTATAGCACTCACCCCTAGTTTTTATTGTTTTTCAAAAAAATTCAATATCGACATTCGATATTCATGTAAATTTAAAGTACACATAGTTTCATGGAGACACATATTTTGAAGCATATAGTGTATGAGATGTACGATGCATGGCTTAATGTATATATGTTTTGATTAAACAATTCATGAGAAATTTAAAATATGAGAAGACATCTTTTTAAAGATTATATATATAACTTGTAAAATGTATAATGATTCTTAGAAAAGTATGTATGTGGTGTACTTGAAAATGACTCAAAATAACAAAAAAGAGAAAGTCAAGATAAGTATTAGACTTTTTCTCCGTAAGACGAAATTGCTTCGTATTTAGTACTTCACGATCTATGACAAACGTGTCTAAGATACAACGACTTTCTAACTTAAAAATCTCAACACAATGAATTCAAAAGGTTTTCGGCAAACAAAAATGATATTTGGAACTTTCTAAAATAAGAAGAAAAGAGGACTATAATTAATAGAATGCTATGAATGCAAATTGTAGTGGAGTGAATGAAATGATTGAATGTGTGGTCTATTTATAGAAGTTGAAAAGGTGTGATATTTTTCCATAATAGACATCTTTTAGTTTGAATTGTTGTATTTCCATAATTAGATACTTTATGGTATGAAATAGTGTGTCTCACAATAGTTCGGATTGGCTGCATCCCTTTAACTTAGGTTGTATCAATTCAATTTAAACTCACAATTTTTCACACCTCTTCATACTTTCACACATTTTCAATTTAAGTTGTCAACTTCAAGCATTAATTTCTCATTCATATCCAAAATTGGATTTGAGAAAATAAATACTCTAAATTTATCTACTCAAAATGTAGATTTCAAATTTACAACTTGTTTTCATTTTTAATAAATAAAACACCATGACAAAATTGATCAAATATTGGTCAACATCAACTTTCCCAAACCAATTTCCAACAATGATTTGTGTTTGTATTCTTACAAATACATAATATCGTTTAGTTACATAGGAAATATATTTTAGTTATGCGAGTAATACATTTTAGCTATGCGAGTAATGGTCTTACATTATATTTTTGTAAAATAAAGTAATATCTTTATGAAAATGAAGTAATACAACAAATACTTTTATGTGATACAATAACTAATATAGTTTAATAAAATAATAAAATCAATTTTAAGTAAAATATGACAATACATTTAAGTAAATATAATAATATTTTTATGTCATATGGTCAATACCTTTATATATATGATATAAATAATAATCCTACATAATTTTAAGTAAAATGAGGTAATATCTTTAAGTCAAGGACAAAAAAATCGGTATCGATAGAAATATCAGTACCTTGATTTTGACGAAAATATCGATGGATATATCGATTTCGGTGGAAATATCGGATATTTTTAAAAACAATATAAAAACTTTGTTAAAAAAATTGAAAAATATATCTAGTATTTTACATAATATTATAAGTAACATTAATACATATATTGAACTTAAATTTCAAATAAAAAGATATGTTTACAACAAATTTAGAGATAAACTAAAAAAACGGACATTTTAAAAAAAATATATAAAAACTTTGTAAACAAAATTGAAAAATATATCTAGTACTTTACATAATATTATAAGTAACATTAATATATATATATATATATATATATATATTGAACTTAAATTTCAAATAAAAAGATATGTTTACAACAAATTTAGAGATAAACGATAAACTAAAAAAACGGACATTTAAAAAAAAACTTTGTAAAAAAAATTGAAAAATATATCTAGTACTTTATATAATATTATAAGTAACATTAATACAAAAAAATTAAATAAAGCAACCAAAGAGATTCAAACCCTAAATTCCCAAAGCACTATTTAACCAATTGGATAACAACCAAATACTATTAAAAGTTTTCATAAATTTAATTCTTATACATTTGCAAAGAAAATTAAAAACAAATTACAGAAAATCACAGCTACACTAACACAATATTTCACCGATAAATTGGCAAAATCACTGATATATCGCCATTTCCTGCAAAAAAAATCCAAATAGCTCGTCGATATCGAAAAAAACACGATATTTCGCCGATATTTTGGCGAAAAAAGATAACCCCCATTTTTTATTTCGGATGTGAGAAATTGGCGATATTTCGATGATAAATCACTGAAATATCGTGATTTTTCAATCCTTGTTTTAAGTAAACTAAGTAGTACATTTATGTTATACAATTAATACATTGATGTAATGTAACTTATACATTTATTTTATACAATACAATACTTATTTTTTCTCCATTTTCTGCAAATGATTATTGTGTTCTTTATATAAAATTTTAAAATTTGTTAGAAGAATAACAAATTATAATTCTAACCTCAACCCCAACTTAATGTATATGTTATCCTTTAATTATGTATATAGTTCTTAAATAATGTTGTTACTAAAGTTTTTTTAATTTTTCTTTTTTATATATAGTATTTAATTAATATTGTTGTTGCTGATAATTAGTTTAATATTTTCCTCCTATTCTATATAGTTTTTAAATAATTATGTTTTTATTTTTAGTTTAAAACTTGTGTTGGTCTCGTTAGTCCCAAGTGGTCAGAGGTTCAGAGGGGAGTGAATGAATCTCTATCGATTTTGCGAACTCTTTTAAAACTTTTCTGTATAACAGGTTCCTGTCCTAAGGGCAGTAACCTGTCTCGAATCAGCAACCTAACTCTAAGCTCAATCAGGTTCCTAACCCGATATCAGAATGCAGTGCAGCGGAATAAACTTGATAGAGTTCTTTTTGGAAACCGGTTTTTTTTTTCAAACATGATTTTAGCAAAGTCTTTTCTCAGGATGCTTATGATGTATGCAACAGTATAGATATGCAGTAAGTAAAATGCAGCATACAATCAAAAGCATGAAGACACATTTTGCTTATAGTGGTTCGAAGGTGGTGTAAGCCTTTTACATCCACTCTACTCCTACTCAAGGAGGAACTTTGTTAGGTCAGTTCAAATTACAAGCCTCGTTTTACAAATATCTTCCTAACAAACTACGCCTACTAGAGTCCCAGACTCTAGTCGAAGGCCACAACCCACAAAGGGTAAGTAAACTATTTCTAGACTACACACTTAGCAAGGATCTAATCCTCTCAACTAAGTTACACCATAAACAACCTAGCGCACACAACACAATGGTTAAAGAAAATAAAAGGTTCTTCAATCGGTGCGAAGCAGTTTTGATCTTTGATGGCTTCAATGCCTATTGTAGACTGCTCCTAAAAGGTTGAGTGGCTGAACATGGATAAGCTTGAGAAGCTTTGGAATATGTCTGATTTTCCTCTCGACTCTGTTCAACAATTTTATTCAGTCAGCCACACCCTTTATTTATAGATCTTGAGAATGTATCTGTTAAGAAGTATCTGTTGAAGAGAGAATATTTCTTCTTTTTGAATATAAGCAAAGATCTCAAGATCTTTCTTCATGGTCACATTAAATGCTTCTGAGTTGTTCCTGACATGTGCATTTAATGCGTCTATACTTTGCTCCTGGACCTCTCTGACATTCCTATAGACTTGTCAAGTCGGTATGGATCCATGGCTGAAGTTCATGCAGTGGCTGCTTGATGTCAGCTGGTTTTTCTCTTCTTATTACTGCATGATCTTCCTGATGCTGCTTCTTGCTGTCTCTAACTTGCTGACTTCAGTAGTCATTGGCTTCCTGCTTGTAGCTTTCTGTATCCTTCGTTGATCCTCCAGCATGTTGTTCCCACAGCTTGCTGTTCACAATTTGCAACATCCTATCTGCTTTAAATGCAGATGCTCCTTTTAGCTTGTTGTTCCCTACAGCTTGTTGACCCTTAGAGAATGTCTTCTTAATTCTTCTAAGGTTGGTTTTCCTTAATACATGGAAAATCATTACATGATCTTATTCATAGTGAGATAAGCTTATGATCATGTAATCAGTGGAAACTTTATTTAGCAAACTTCATTGTCTTATTACGCATAATGTTCTATCTTATCAAGATAACTATTGAAATACCCCAACAACTTGTTAGAAGAATAATAACTTAAACTGCTAACCTCAACCCCAACTTTTAAGTATTCATATATATATATATATATATATATATATATATATATATATATATATGTGTGTGTGTGTAAAAGTATGTGTGTTTTTTAAATTTAAATTGATAAAATAATTCATGATTGGCATTGTATAATGTTTCTCAAGTATGAGTATGCAAAAGCAAAAACAAAACAAGAATAGAAAAATTAATTCAAAGTTAAGTTGGATTTAAGTACATAATGCATATTTCAATTTGAGTCTCTCCCCTCAATTCTAACAACAACAACAACAAAAAAATTGTATACGCATCCACATATAATATATAAGTTTATATGTATATGAATTATATATATATATATATATATATATATATTATATTCCAAACAATAAATTTAAAACAGTATCTATAAGATCACATTTATTTATACATGTAAAGCAAAAGGAGTGATAATAATAAAATAAAAACATAAAAACTTAGAAAAAAAATTCTATGTCCTAGGGGCACGGATCTTAGATCCATGCCCCCAACCCGACTCGGCGCGTGGGCCACTCCCACGCGCCCTTGTTGTGCGTCCACACGCGCGCACATATTGGTATCGCACATTTGTTCTAAAGGTATCATACATATACTCTTTAGGTATCACATATGTGTAATACCTATAGAACAAATGTGTGATACCTCAAAACTACGCGCCCATGTTGCGCGCCCACACCGCGTAAGCAGTGGCGGATCCAGGATTATACATTTTGGGGGGGCGAATATCATAGATTCATAGGTAAGAAAATAAGAAAAATATTTGGGGGGCGAGTATCATAGTTAATATTTTGGGATATAAGAAAATATATGATATATAATAAGAAAATATATGATATATGATATAATAGGTATTTTTTGGGAAAATTTTTGGGGGCAGCTGCCCCCACTTGCCCCCCCTGTATCCGCCCCTGTGCGCAAGCACGCCGCGTGCCCACACCCGCCACGCGCGCACATATTAGTATCACACATTTATTCTAAATGTATCACACATATACTCTTCAGGTATCACATATGTGTAATACCTATAGAACAAATGTGTGATACCTCAAAACTGCGCGCCCACACCCGTCGCGCGCACCTCACAAGTGTAAAGGTATTACACATATACTCTTCAAGTATCAATACATTTAGTTCATGTTTGTAATACCTATAGTACAAATCTGTAATACCTAAACTAAAAAATAAAAAAAAACTGAGGACATGGATATATGCGCGGATCGGGTCGGATTGGGTCGGGGGCACGGATCCTAAGATCCGTGCCCTAGAGGTACAAGAGTGCTCCTCAAAAACTTATATGAAATGATTTAACTACTCACAAACAACATGTGAATTATAGAAAGTGAGTTGTGAATTGATTCGTCTCATCTAATGTGATTTGTGAAACGGTCTCACAAGATATTCTCACCAAATAAAAAGGGGAAGAATTGATGCCGCAGGTTGCGGATAGTTGTCCATTGTTAAGCATATTTGCTCATGTGCTTGCCTCACATGCCTTCCGCCTCTTGCGTCCAATTATTCAACTCTTTTTTTAATATTCTCTCTATTTTAAATATATATTTAAAATCAAATCAAATTAATGCATACTCATCTTATGATGTTCATCAAAAGTATATTTGGGCATTGTTTGATGTGTTCAGTTGATAAATCTGAGAACAAACGTGTGTCTAAATTGTCTCTAATGAAAAAAAAAAATGTGTTAGGTAATTGCACTGAGGTCTAATCTTATTATGTTGAGTCTTTGGCGTCTACACATTAGCATTTTACTTTTTTTTTTAATTATTATTATTGTTACTATTATCTATTTTACTTATTGTGTTACTATTTGCAGGCATTTTCTATTTTTGCTCTTATATGACTCAGCTTCGATTCATCATTTACCAAACACTTTAATTTGGATTTGATAATGATTAGGTCTTGTATAAGATGTCTCATGAATGTCTGACATTTCGTGAAATGAACGGGATTAATCCTATCAACGTTGGTCAACGTTCGTTGGATGCGGACTCAAAGTGAACTAGAATGACCATTAATATTTTTATGTGTATTACATGATAAGAATAAAACTATTACTTGTGAAATTATATTTTTTTTCAAATTAATAATAAATTTAGAATATTGGAATCAATGTATTAATGATACGCATAAGAGAATTACATTTATATATAAAAGTATTATATGATACATATAAAAGTATTACACAATATTCCTTGTCAAAATTATAATTTATCAAAAGTATTACCTCATATACATATGAATATTAAATGATACGAAACAAATTTTCTTCAAAAATAAAATAAAATTACATGATACGTAAGTATTATCTAATATATATATATATATATATATATATATATATATAAAAGTTTATCTCACGTGATCTAATTAAGTTGACCAGACATTAATCGAGTCAAATATCTAATCGACCCATTTTATGGAATGAAATCCGTCAAGCGATCCTATATAAAAAATTATCTTTCTATCATAGTTATTTCATCAATACCAAATATTTGATGAGATTTATTTTCTAGAAAATATGTATAATTGTGTTGGACTATTCACAAGAGTTTAGAAAATTATTATTATTAGAAAAGACAATTAAACTAGTCAATTTCCTCCTATGTTCATCTTTAATGGATACTGTTGTGATATTGGCCCAGCAAATTGTCCCCACTTTGGAAGCCCCTTGCCTAAGCCCATTATGGTTGACCTCTATAAGTGATTAGTTCGAAGTTCATGGTGGGTTAGTAGGGAAGCTGACTGTGGGTTACTGAATCCAATTATTTTGTGGTTCCATCATCGTTTCCGTGTGATGAGAACGTATCTCGAACAACAGATTTGTTGAATCGGAATGCGAGACGAATAAGTACCCAACATATATTACATTAGTATATTATTTAGTGTTTAATTCTTTTATATTTTGTAATCTGAAAAAATTAAATTAAATAGGTATATATTAGTAAAATCAGCTAAATAAGAAAAGAGTATATATATTTAAATATCTATTAGCAAATCAAATTTTATAATTAATCATTTGGACTTTGTTGATGCTAAGACTACCTTTATCAACCATGTCATGCGACCGGTTCTCGGATGAAGACAAAGAAGAAAAAACAAAAACAAAATTCACAAAATTCACAAAATTTTCCACAACCGGTTGGCCAACCAACCCAGGTTGTGCACACTTTCCAACAACATAGGGTTATCAAATTATCCCAAATTTTGCCACTTGTCAACCTATGATTGGTTTATATAATTTTTTTGATATTTTTTTATACACTCAATTATTTATAAAAAAAAAATTATCAAAATTCGTGATTTTTTTTTCTCTATAAATAGAGACTAATATTGATACATTTTGAATCACAATCTCAAATCATCTCTTTTGTGTACTATCTTCTATAATCTCTCATAATTTATATCATATTCTATTATTTTTCCTAATTTCTATTATGGATCCAATTAACCCAAATGTTTTAATTATTTATTTATTTATAATTTTTTATTTTAATTCTTGTAATTTTATTTTTGTTATTGAGATTGTAACTTATTTTAAGTGTATCAAATTTTTTTTATAATTACGAATTTGGAATATCATATAATTTAATATATTTCGTACACATTTTAAATAATAAAAAAATTGATTATAAAATAAATGTAATTATTAAATCATAAAATAAATAATTATTATAGATTGGGTTGGGTTATTGATAAAGTGTGAAAATTGTAGAGATTGGGTTGTGTTGTAGGTTGTGTATGTGGAGGAGAGAGAAATGAATTTTTTATTAAGAGGTTGAGGTTGTGAAGGTTGTTAATAAACATGGTCTAAGGATGAGAGATCGTGCCATATTTTCAGCTGCATTTATGGATTGGCCTTACATCCAATCCAATCCATGTGACTCAATTATTGATCCAAATCCCGATGTTCGTTTAGCAGTCACTAGAACCACGTGAGAATTGGATCAATGCCTATTAATATAGTGTTTCAAATCAATTACTTAAATTTTAAGTTATATTTGGAAATAGATAATGTGAGATTGAGGAAATTATGGATTTTGTAATATATGTGAATATTGAAAATATATGTTTGTTTGAGAGTTCAGTAATGTAGAATTATATTGTAGATGTCAGATTAATGCTAGAAAATATAGGTTGATATAATAATTTATTGTGATAAGATGAATTGATATAATATTTTATAATTATAAAAAATGCATTTAATAAGGATTAATGATTGTAATATATGTAGTAATGATTATATTCGAATTTTATAATTCGAATTTAAGTAAAAAAATATATACATTAGGATTTTGAAATTCAAAATCATTGTATAAAAATCTAAAAAGCTCAATTTAACCACCCTTCTAAACATTAATTAGCCTCAGCTTGTAGCCATAATTTTCATTTTTATATTTAAATTATCAGCCCCATTAAAGTTCCATCTACCCGTATCTATGCCCCAATTTGTTTGTTTCTATTTTTTATTTTTATTTAGTTTCGGAGTTTATATCTTTATAATTTAAGAATAACAATTTTGGTATTATGTAACGCGAAATTTGCCTTAATGATTCAGTTTTGAGGTTGCGGAATATATCAATGATCCACTTTTAAAATTGGATTTACTGATAGCACAAATAAGGTTATATCAATATCCCAAATAATAATAATAATAATAATAATAATAATAATAATAATAATTTTGATCTCTTAATGTTTTGAACTCACACTATCAAAGTTTAATATGCCTATAAAAATAATAGTACATGGAACAAATATAAACTAATAAAGTACACCGTACAAATTAAAGTAAAAAGAAAAAAAGAGCAGTGCAATAGACAAATAAATCAAATAAGAAAATGAAAAAATGTTCATTATGAACAACTTTTAATATACTTATCGATGATGTATATTGGTGAATATTGTCTAGGGAGTTGGGGCCTATAACTGAAATTAATCACGTATAATTAATTACACTCATAATGCAAAGTCTAGCCAATAAGGCAATAAGATTGACACTATAATCGATAGACCCCCTTTTATTTTGTCTTGAAATAAGCAATTTTTTATAATTTAAAAAAAATAAAACATATTATGACAATACTTTCAAAAGTTAATTTGAGCCGACTCAACCAATTCTTTAAAACTTCATTTGGTGGGAGAGATTTGAAATGAAAATCAAAGTGGAATCCACCCATATATATATATATATATATATATATATATATATATATATATATATATATACACGCCAATTAATAACATCTTTGAAGGCGAATTGTAACCTTTATTTTAATTTGGTATTTCATCTTATATTTCATTAATTTTAATTCACATTTGGTGTAAATTAATGATATCATCTTTACACTTAATATGTAGTGGTTATGTTTAGAACATTAGATGAAACATCAATATAAATAGAGGGTGTTGTTTGCTTTGAAGGACACATCATATACTAAAGTGATGTATCTTTGGTTCATCGATATAGACAACACAAATTAAAATGATAGATAAATGGGTTTCTCGTTTTTGCACCTTGACATTTTATGTCACCTCAAGAGCATATATACAAGAAAAAAGGCCCCAAACAAGCATCAACAAAGCGAACTAATTATACAAATTCTAATATTTATTATTAGGTAGACCAATAATTAAATAAATAAAATAAGGACCTCGAAGACCTATATATAGTTCAACTCCAGCATCTTTTACTAAGCAAGAATCACACATATATGTTTCTACAGTTAGATATCAGAATAAAAAAAGAAAAGAAAAAAACACTCCGTGTGTCCTCCTCGGGCGACATGGCTATAGCAAAGCTCACAACTCTTTTTATCCTTCTCGCATTCCTTTCCATCTCCACCTTCACTACAACGGTACACACTCTCTCTATCTCTCTCTCTATAGAAAATAGGATATTTAATTGTAGGAAAAATCACAACTTTTACTCGAATTGTCATTTCAAATGAATTTTTAATTCTCTATTGGCCAAATTAAATAAAATAACCTTATATATATTGTATGATTTTTGACATCGATTAATTTTGCATAAAAATGTTTACACATCCAGCTGCTCGGACATGTCAGCCGCCAAATATGGCAGTTTCATAGAGTTCAACTTCAAGAATTTAGAGAATTATTTTTTTAAAAAAAATTGGATGTGTAATTTTTTTTTTCAAAACTGACCAAAGTTAAAAAAAACATGCTACACATAAAGTTTTGTTAATTATTTTTGTCCAATAGTGAAAACTTTGGTTAAATAACTATTCAAGAAATGTTGTGATTTTTTAGACAATTAATTCTACAAAATATTGAATATATACATATTTTATCACAAAGTGTTCTACTCTACGTTGAAATAAACTCTATAAAAAAAAAAACAGAAATATCGAATACATATCATTATTATATAGTCTCATTCATTATATATAAACATCACAAAATACTGTAAGGGCTTAAAGAGGGAAGAGTTTTATTTAATTTGCATAATCTTATAACAAATATATTTGAACTTCACTAACATATATATGCATGACACATTTCTTCCAGGCTCAATTTGGTTCAGGCAGCTTGCAGAGCTATCGTAAGTCTAATATTAATACTTCATCATTTCTTTTATATTTTTACTTATTTTCATATATAATGAAATTCATTTTCTAAAAAATAAAATAAAAAGACGTGTATTAATTAATTGTTGTTGTTACATGTGAAATTACCAGAATGCCCCTCGGAATGTGGAAGAAGATGCAGTGAGACACGTTATAAGAAGCCATGTTTATTCTTCTGCAATAAGTGCTGCAACAAATGTCTTTGTGTTCCACCTGGCTTTTATGGCAACAAAGATGTTTGCCCTTGTTACAATAACTGGAAGACTCAGAGTGGAGGACCAAAATGCCCTTGAATTCATCCCACTTATTTTCACTACTCCAAATACATATATTATTTGGATAGTCTCTTTTATTTGAATTGATTTTTATAAAATCGCTTTTTTATTTGGATTAGAAATGTTACAGCTTTGTAGTGCTCCTATGGGCTCACGGCTTTTACGTGCCCTAATGAGAGCTGTGTGACATGAATGTTGTGTGTTACACTTTATTTAATGATTCCTAATTAAGTTAATTATTGAAATCTACGTTGCAAGTATATTTGTTCTTCTTTGGTTATTAGCTTAAAATCTGATATTTTGCCCAAGTAAAGAATGAAAGTGCATTTCAACTTCCATTTTCGGTATTTTTCTATTTCGAGTGGCCATCTTCTGGATCCGTTGGCTGATTAGTTAGTTGATATTTTTTTACTCCGTTTCTTTTGCAATGTATTATAAATATAAAAGTCTTTTTGCAGAGACTACAGAATTCATCTTTAATCACATTTTTAGAGGAGAGAGAAGGAGTGAAATGTCAATTGTCATTCCTTTTTTTTTTATACTTTTTATATTATTTTAATATTATTCTTGACACAGTTTAGTTTTCATTTTCTGAGTTTTAGAGAAAGGTTGATTTGCTCTGCAAACTGAGAGAGCATAACAGATTTTGTAGAGTACTGTTGTTGACTATTCATCCTCTGGTGTTTTCTTTTGCGATCAATAAAGTAATCCCAACTTTATTTTCCTGTGGATGTAGGCTCATAAGTTAAGAGCTGAACCACATAAATCTTGTGTGTTAAATGTTGTGGCTAATATTTTTGTGGTGTGTTGTTGAGGCATTGAATTGAATTGGGATGAGAATAATATTGAATATTTGGATATACCACACTTATCATATACCAAATTTGTGGTATACAAAAAATTTCGATAATATATCAGTATTATCAATTTAAAATTTTCAATATTTTGATATATATCGAAATATCAAAATATTTTTTAGTTAATTAAATATGTATATGGCAATTAATATATTAGAAAGATTAATATTTCTCATTTCGGTATACAAATAAATTTTGGTATACATGGATTTCGGTATGACACAATGAGTTACGTATCATATATAATTTTTGGAACATTAACGATATGCATATTGGTATACCGAAATCTTTAGTACCATATAGGATGTGAGAATTTCGATATAGTATATGTGGTACTATACCACACTTGCATTAAATCTTATGATTCCATTCTTTTAAGAAAAAATACTATAAGTACTCATAGACTTACTCTAACGATAAATACTTATCCCACATTAAGCAAGGCTTCAGGTTCAAGTCTCTCATCCCCTGTGGGAAAAATTCAATTTTAGTCAATTTAAAAAACCACTGTTCAATTTTCATCCACCGTGGAAGTGGTTTACAATTTTAGTCCAATTAAGCCAAAAATCGTCACTATTTGGTCCATTTTTCGTCGGAATACCACTCGACAATCGCCCCAAATTGTCACCGGATGACATGTGGTCTGCTATTGACCAATCAAAATTATCCGAGTCATATATATATATATATATATATATATATATATATTAGATAAGAAAAAAAATGTAAAATGTACATTTTAAATCTAAAAGGCAAATACTAAAATTAAAATCAAAAATCAAAAATTGAATCTAAAATTAAAAAAAAAAAAAAGGAATACCAAATCCTAAATCCTAAATCGATAACAAATGCTCTAAACCTAAAATTAGAATCAACAAGGAGACTTAGAGAGAAGACGATCTATCGAGAAAGTGTGGGTGAAAGCTATCCATCCCCGACGACTATTGTCTGAGAATGGCTCCCCGAAAGCGCAGGAAAGCCTCCAAGGAGGGAACACCGAAAGCCCCAACTCCAAATGATCCACCCCGACGAAAATGAAAACCGGCGAAAGCCCTAACTCATGAAAAATCCCCAAAACCCGTCGAAGCCTCAATGTGCAATCCACCAACAAACAAGAAGAACAAATTGAAGAACTATGAATTGCATCCTCATCCTCCTGCACTTATTCTTCCACATCCTCTTGTCTTCTTTAAGAGTCTTGTTTTGGTTAACCATACTCCGAACGTCTTCTTTTAGTAGCTTCATATCTCGTTTGAGATCTTTCATTTCTGCTTTCAACATCTCATACGCTTCTTTCAATTTTTCGTACTCGTCATTGTCATCTCATTCAAAATAGTCACATCCTCCACTTTTCTGCATAATTCATGGCTCACATATCAAAATCATGAACAAATATTGATAACAACCAATATTTGCCAAATACAAATGCATAATCACAGACTTCAGATTTCGATTATGAAATCATAAATTAAAATTTCTCACTTTCCCCTTCTATCAAATACCCCCATGCCCAAAATACAGATGAATCTTGTTTTATAAACCACTGTACAACCTCCAATCATCAAATATAAACATTCAAAGACACAAACTTACATTATATCTTAGACAACCCCAAAACCTCTTCCCTCGATTTGCATCTGTTTTTGTCGTTCGTACAACCGCTTGTCGTCCACACAAACACTCGTGCGCTGCGGATGATTGGGAGCAATCAGACATTTTTCCCACCGATTCTATTCTGGGGAACTAGGGTTCCTCATTGATTTTGAGGGAGAACGGATGATTTGCAAAACCCATTTTCTTTTCCGTTTTTTTCTTGGTTTTTAAATATGTTTTTCATTTAAAATATTAATTAATAATTTATTTAATTTGTGTTTAAAGTTTTTCATTAATTATTTAATATTTAATCCAATGTGAATATTAAGTTCACCTTTAAACATGCCACGTGTGATAAAATGTGCCACATAAGCGCGAGTGGGGTGAAAATTAAAATTGGGGGCGATTGTATTATAATCGCCAACGAGAGTGGTATCCCGGCAAAAAATGAACCAAATAGTGACGATTTTTGGCTTAATTAGACTAAAATTGAAAACCGCTTCTATGATAGACGAAAATTGGACAGTGACTTTTTAAATTGACTAAAATTGAATTTTTCTCCATCCCCTGTTGTAACTCAAAAAAAAAAAAAAAAAAGTTACATCTCCTTGCTAAAGAAAAAAACTACAAAACACAACATAGAAACACATTACCTATCATTTACCAAAAAAAATTAATGGTTGAAATTTTCAGGAGAGTAAATATGTTATTCTTTTTAGGATAGGACTTTGTTGATGATATTAGTGTACTCAATCTTATAAAATTGTGTTTTAGCACATCCCAAGTTACATGATAACAGTTTCGACAGGTTGGAGTTGTTATATTCAAATTAGTTAGACATAAACTTAGAATTTAGCTATAAAAAGTATTAATGCTAATTTTGATAGACATAGAATGAAACACCACACACCATAAATACATACATTCTATGCTAACAATGTGGTATTCAAAACCGCCATTATGAAACACCACAAACACAACACCACTATATAGACGATACAGAAACACTACATACTATCCATTTGAAAATAAACAGTAAATGTACATTATATGAAACACAGAATTTAACATAGAAACACAACCGAATTCACTACGATTTTCTTCTATAGAAAATGTTGAGACTCTTTCAAATAAACTAATATCTCTTCAAAGCATATATGCAATATTTTGTTTCACTAATTAAATCAACCACTTTGTGATCATACATATGCATCATATCCACTGATTGATGTTTCACCAGATTAAGCGTAATATTGCATCAATCAAATGATTAATTGATGAGTGTGAATAGGGACACTAGATCATTTATTTCAATTATAGTATTGATTATTTTTAATACATTTGTAGTTATAAGCATAGTATATAACATAAAAATATTTTCGGTCCCAATACAGAAAAATGGGAATTGAGTGGATATAGTATTTGAGATATAAATAAATCGAAAAATGAACAACCCTTCATATGTTGTTCGCCAGTGGGCCCTTAATAATATGGGCTTACTAAGTTGTTTATTGGGCTTGACATTGTTATCCAAAATGATTTCTTATTGGGTTATTTAGTTGCTTTATTGTAAACCAACTTAAATGGTTTATATACAATATTAATTAATATAAATTAAATTAATGTTAAAACCTAAAATGAAAATTTAATATTAATTTATATGAAATATTTTCACTTAAAAATTCTCAAAATTAATATAATATTATATATTTAAAATATATATGTTTCTTTAATTATATTTTTGTATTCATCCATTTAGTTAAAGTTATAATTCTTCAGATGTTTCTTATTAGTTCATATATTTTAAAATAATACTCAGATTTATTTGATTATTATTTTAAACTTACCATCTTTTTAGTTCGTTTGTTAATTTTTAGAATTGTGATGTAATATTTGGATTTTGAATGAATAAGTTCAGATTTACTATATGAAATTTTAAACTAAATTATAACTTTTGTATTTAAAGTAACTTTTCAATTTATTTAAATAATATATGATTTAAATTATGCATTTTTAAATAATGATTTTCAAAATTTACCCGAATATTTAAAATTTTATTAAACATATCTTTCAGATTAAATTATAAGTAATTTATATATTTCAATAAAAAAATTAAAAGTAAAATTTATGGTTTGGAGTAAATTATAAAAATAATTTATTTATTAGTTTTAAATAAAATTTTGAGGATTTAAGAATTAATTTTTGGAATATAAATATTTTTGTTCTTATTAAAAACAAAACCAATTTTGATTCAATTAATGTGAGTGTATTCCTTTAACCAAATGTATTTTTATTTTTTAAAATATATTCTAATTAATTAATGTATTTTAAATGAAAATGTGATTGCCACAGGAAATTTAATCGGTTTGGCCCAAAAGGTTTGAAATTGGACAAATATGTGCAAATCATGTGCACTTTGTGCCTAATTAATGTTTTCAAACTTAAATTAATCACCTAAATTTAGACATGCTCATTTGGTTTGGAAAATCAAAACCGAATCGAGGTGATCAGTTCGGAAAATCGTTGACTCGATTTCAGTTTGAAATCGAAATCGTAAACCATGGTTACATGGTTCAATTTCGATTTGAGATAATTTCAAATTGTACAACTGTCGGTTTAACCAACGGTGCCAAATCAGCGGTTAAATCACTAGTTTATTTATTTATTTTTTAAAAAATTATATCACATATAAATAATATTATGTATTTATGTTATTTTCCTCTTTCATTTTAAGTTGTATTGATTATTATTGTTTTTAATTTGTATTATAAGTTTGGTAATGTTTTTCTAGGTATATGGTTTGTATTTCATTATATTTAATTGTAATTTCTAATGTTTTGTAGTTGTAACTTGTAGTATGTTGTGTTGTTGTAATTTGTAAATGTAAGTTCTAATTTTTAATTAATATCAAATTATTAACTTAAACAAAATTGTAATTTTGTAATATATGAATAATAGTACTCCCTCTGTCCCGCTCAAATTTGCACGTAGGGACGGGCATTGAGGTTAAGAAAAAACTGTTTTTTTAGTGTTAATGTTGAATAGTAAAGGACAATTTTGTACATTTTATTTGCCATTTTTTGAGTGTGCAAATCTGAATGGGACGGACGAAAATGAAAAATGTGCATATTTGAGCGAGATGGAGGTAGTAATAAATAAAAAAACCAAAAAATGAAACCACCAAACCAGCAGTTTACAAACTAGAACCCCAACCGAAATCCCTACAATTCTGTTCCGAATTGTCCCTCAACGGTTTTTCAAACCGACAATTTCAAACCGGAACCGATGGTTCAAACTGATTGAACATCTCTACCTAGATTGCCAACATTTCAAAAATTGTAGTTTTAAATTATTGTTAGCCAAAAAAATTACTAATATAAACTGCACAATAAGAAAACCAATTTGTACAATGTGAATTTAAATCAAGTATTATAGTAAGCTCGATCAACAATAATCCAAAGTTACTCATCATCCCTTGCAACCTTTATATTTTTTTATTTTCTATTATTCAATACATCAAACTTTGTCTAACCAATTTGAAGTTAGTATTCTTACGCTTTTAAATTTGAACACTATTATTAAAACGAATGCATCCCCACTTCCAAATTAAATTAGTTAACTCGTCAATAAATTAGTTAATTCAGTTGAACCTACTATATATATATACACACACACACACCTTAGAAAGAAAAGGTCATTTGTTGACTATTCCACCTATTACGCAAATAAATTATTATTCTTACAACTAAACAACTTAATAGGACACAGAGAGAGAGAGAGAGAGAGAGAGAGAGAGAGAGAGAGAGAGAGAGAGAGAGAGAGATGCATAGTGGCATTAGGACAACAAACACAAGAAAAGTCTGTTCAACCTACTCCACCTCTTTCTTCATGATTCATATCACAAACTTACAACCAAAGGGACGCAAACTTATAAATATTTTAATATCCAAATCGTAATAAATAATTTTTTATCTCAACTTTAATTCATATGTTATCATTCATAATTTAAAATTGAAGTGGGAATTTCAATAGTCAAGTACCCTCTTTTTTGGACATAGGCCCTGAAACGAGGGGCCATGGAAATTTTGGGAAAAGCTGTGTATGTAACCATGTGAATATACTTCCTTCTACCTACCAAGGTATTTTTCTGGTCACCTTTTCTTTTTCTTTTTAATTCTCTGTTATTTTGAAGAATACGATGAATCTTGATCGCCAGATTAAAAAACAAAACAAATAAAAATTCTTGATAATAGTTTTATGGACCTGTTTTACATGTTCTGTTTCTGGGATTTTCATTTATTATTATAATTTATTTTCTTGACCCTGTATAGAAAATTTATTACTCTGCCTTTTCCTTTTATTTTATATCTGCAGATTGATTTTTTGGCGTATCCAATTATCAATTTTAGGAAAAATAAAATAAAATTGGCAACGGAGGATATTTTAGTTTTGAATTTAGTTTGACTGTTGAGGGTTGGTGAAGGTGGTTGAGTTTTGTTGATGAATAAATGAGTTTTGTTGATGAATAAAATATCGAGAAGGTATAACATTGAAAATATATTTAGAAAAGAAAAGAAAAAACTATAAAGCCCAGATTTTTGAGTTTTGCATGTGAGCTTGGTTGAGTGTGTTTTCTTTCTTCTTTTACATCCTTAAACATTGCTAACAATGGTTTGTAAGAGAAAATAATTTAGTATCCATTCCTCTGCCTCTCATCCTAAGTAGGAAAAAACATAGACTTTTATTCTTGTATAGATATGGATACAGAGAGTTGGGTTGTTATCCCTGAATTAGTGAGACGTAAGCCTGGAATTGAGTTATGAAAAACACATAGTGTTCATCACATTACATAGGTTTTTCAGACATGTCTTTGTTTCCGGAGAAGAGTATTCTACCCTCGAGGCTTTTTTCGTGCCTAATAGCCTCGTCCATGTTTCTTCTCATATCCTCTACGCTATCCATTCTACGCTTCAACAACAACTCTTTCATTACAAACTCTGTTCTTCAGTTAATATCTGTGAACGATACTTTGATTAGCCCAACAACGAATACGCGACGAAGTCCTGTCCAAAGCCCTTCTTTCTATGATGAAAGTCTAGATAAACAAGATACCAAGATGGATGAGGTGGGCCCTCAAGCTTCTAATATGACCAACGAACATTCGTTGAAACAATGTGACAAAACCCGAGCTCTTCTTAGGGTATATATGTACGACTTGCCCCCCGAATTCCACTTCGGGTTGTTAGGTTGGGAGGGACATGTTGGTCAAACATGGCCGAGCGCAAGTGATTTAAAACGAATACATTACCCCGGTGGGTTAAATTTGCAACATAGCACCGAGTATTGGCTTACACTCGATCTTCTTGCATCAACTAGTGTAGATGTAGTTAGGCCGTGTAGTGTGATAAGAGTAGAGAGTTCTAGTGAAGCGGATGTGATCTTTGTGCCCTTTTTCTCGTCCTTGAGTTATAATCGCCATTCTAAGCGTCGTGATAGGCAAAAGGGTAGTCTTGATAGAGTGCTTCAAGAGAAATTGGTTAGGTTCTTGCTTGGTAGGAAAGAGTGGAAGAGATCGGGTGGGAGGGATCATTTGATCGTAGCGCACCACCCTAATAGCATGTTAGTCGCTCGGAAAAGGCTAGGTAAGAGCATGTTTGTGCTTTCCGATTTTGGGAGATATCCCCCGAAAATAGCTAACCTTAAGAAGGATGTCATTGCTCCTTATAAGCACATGGTGAAGACAATTCCGAATGCTGACTCAGCTTCGTTCAACGAACGGCCAATTTTGGTGTATTTCCAAGGAGCAATTTATCGAAAAGATGTAAGTTATTAGCGTTTATATTGCATATATTAGTGATGTTTCTGTATGATCTGAGTGTGAATTTTTGGTCGAAAAATAGGGGGGAGTGATTCGTCAAGAGCTATACTACCTTCTTAAAAACGAGAAAGATGTGCATTTCACGTTCGGAAGTGCTCAAGGAAACGGGATAAAAGACGCGGGCAAAGGGATGGCATCGTCCAAGTTCTGCCTAAATATAGCCGGAGACACGCCTTCTTCGAATCGTCTCTTTGATGCCATTGCTAGCCACTGTGTTCCTGTTATAATCAGTGACGATATTGAGCTACCGTTTGAAGATGTTCTTGATTACTCGGAGTTCTGCGTATTCGTACGAGCAAGAGATGCTGTTAAGAAGGGCCACCTTCTAAATCTTCTGAGAGGCATCAAACAGGAGAAATGGACCAAAATGTGGGAAAGATTGAAGAGTATTTGTGGACACTATGAATATCAATTTCCATCTAAACCGAATGATGCTGTGGATATGATATGGCAAACTGTCGCTCGCAAGAGAAAGAGCACAAGGCTGAATGTCCACCGTAAGAATAGATACAGCAGATCACAGCTCCTGTAAGTTCTCTAGATCAATACAAAGAATCAGTTTTGGTATACGCTATTATATACTCGTTTTTACGACTTCTCAACATCATGTAAATGATTTCAAGATTTGAGGTTTTTTAGCAATATTGGTGGATTTGAAGCTAATCTGACTTGACTGCTCAAATCCCGAATTTCAAACCACTCAATCCAAACAGAACCCAAAAGAATGTGTGTTATCGAACTTTCGATTAAACGATATACATATTAACAACAAACATGAACAAACCATTGAAAGCTGAGGACTATTTCCATTCTAAAGCAGGCAACAAAATAGCTAAGTATTTGAGCTATGGTTAGAGTAGTCTATACTATACGTTGCAGGTTTTTCTTTGTAGCTGCATTTTCCAGCTCATTATGGACAAAAGTCATGGATTCAAACAAATCAAACAATCAATACAAAAGAAACCTATACTGAGAACATCAGAAGAAGCAAAAAACCGTTGTTAATCAATGATATGTTTGTTGTGAATAGGATCCGATCCTCGACGAACTCTCCTCTTTTGCGATTCATCGGGGTCGAGAGTCGTTGCAGGGGATGGCGCGATATCTAGTGGCACATTCAAGTCTTGCCAAGAATCGGCTTTTAGCGTCCTAGAACTTCTTACCCTTCTCAGAGCGAGATCTACGCTTCTCAAACACGAGACATTCGTCGACAAAAACCCGACACAAAAGACTACAAGGATGATGATTCTGTAGGTTGAGCTGCCCATTTCTGCTAAGGGGGTTGAAATTAACAATGATGTAAGAATATGAAGTATGTGTTTGTGTGTTGCTAATGGCTCATTTGTATGTGGGATTAAAGCAAAAAAGGAGAAAGTAGAGAAGATAGATTGAGCCCAATCATAAGCCTGAGATGTAAGCAATATATAAGGCTGTTTTAGAAGACTCTGACATGTTTGAATAAAAGTACTTGGTTGGAAAACAACATACTTGAGAAGCCAAGAATCTTTGCATTTGTTCCCTCTCATTCTATTCCTTGCTCTTTTTAGACCAACGTTCAATCATGACCAACCCCTTCAATCTCAAATCAACATTTTTTTTCCACGTCATCCGCTTTCAAAATATTGTATTTTTCCACATCACAAGGCTGATGTGAGAACCCTTCATCTTTTAAATGTTATGTCAATTGAAATATTAAACTTTCTCTAGTCTTAAAATATGTGTCATTTCATAAAACTTAACACATGTTGAGGAGCTTTAGAAAATAGCTCATTGTCCTTATGTAAGCTTAATTATTATGTCAACAAAAATAAAATATTTTCGATACTAGTTGTAAAAATACTAAAAATATTATTTTAAAGCAGACAATTTTGGAAGATTTAGGTAATTATTTTTTACATTCGTGAAATGATAATTGTTTTCGAACAATATGTATATTAAAATGATTAATTTTAGAACTGAGGGAGTAGGTTGTTCTACATTTGTGTTATTTGGGGAGACAAACACATACACACGTATGCATACACATAATATATGATAAATATGATATATTCAATCGGTATATTTCACCTTACGAATCATTTATATAGTTCAAAGAAAGATTATCAATCTCTTTTAAATTGTAAATAATAATAACGTGATATGCTACATGTTCTTTAGTAATCACAAAATATATAATTTAATTAAGAACTCTAGAGAAAATAATCCTTAATTGGTTATAGAGATCATGTAAAGTAAATTCATTAATTCCAACATTTTCTTGTAAAAAGAAGATCCTTATTTTGTTATAGCTATAAAAGTAAAGAAAGTGATAAACAAGAATGGGTATATAAAAAAAGAGTGGATAAACAAGTGAATAGTGTTTGGCTGCAAGAATTGAGACAGAAGCCATCCAAAGTTAGGATTTGTACAGTTACAAGAAAGCCAAATAAAGTGGAATATTGATGGGGTTAACTAAAAATACCAAGCATTTGCTTTATTGTTCTAAACTCACTTTAGAATTCCAAGCTCTTCTCTCTATGCACCAAAAATCACAGTCTTTGTTTCTTGTGCTTAATGGAAACCTCTTTATGCTTTTCTTTTGCTTCTTCTTTACCTTCTCTAGTTTTAAACCCTTCATTCAAATTTCTTCTGGATATAATCCATCCATGTACTTTTTATTTTATATTTCCACAAACTCATATACATATCTAAATGCACATATATACATCTATTGTAAATCTTACATGTAGCAAATACAAAAATTTGCAACTAGCAGTCCTTCACATACATTTCTCTTATTTTTATATTGGATAAAATGCCTCAAACCCTCATGTAATATAAAAAATTGTGCATTTTCTCCTTATGATAGTAAAAGAAATACACCATTTATACTTGGGATTGAATAAATGTTGCACATGTTGTTATTGTTAATACAAATATGTCTATTTTTTTAGTTTTCCCAACCCTTTTCAATGGTAAAGTTAACAGTATAGGGATTTACACGTCTTATCACCACTTCTTGGTTTTAATTAAATTATTCATTAATTTCTTGAACTCTTTTGTTTTCAGCATTTATCTAAATTTTTTGTATTTATAACATTGAAAATTTTTTTTCTTAATTTTCAGATTTTAATTGGATTTTTGATTATTTTAACATTTATTTAAAATTTTATATTTATTTAAATTTATTCTCTAATTTCTTGTATTTTTTTATTTTCTATATATGGATATCATGAAATTTAATATATTTTAATATTACTTTAACAATCTTTCATATTTTAAAATAATGAAGATTTGTTTTTATGTGTAAAATATTTGGCTAAATCTTGTTATGAAATTTATACTTTTATTTGAGACTGGATGTGGTTGCTAATAATGAGAAAGTCTCTGGGCCCACAGGAACGCATTCGTGAATCGTGATACTACCAACACTTAAATATGGTAGTGGTAATTAATTATTAGAAACATTTAATTGTATTTAGGGAATTAATAGTACTATTTAATCATGACTGTAATTTAATTTGTAAGTTGTAACTTCCAATTTTAGTGGAGAGACGGGTGAATGGTGGTGATTGGTGAGTTACTGAGTTCATCATCGTAGTTATACTAATTTGTCAGTTACTATACACTACTCTAATAAACAATTAAAACTTGACTTTAGTTTCATTTTGAATTACGTTACTTGGATAATTTATATAGTTTTATTTAAGTATATTATTTGCTTTTAAATTAAAGCAAAGTATTGAATTACGGTACTCATATCAAATTCTAGATAAATTACTTTATTTGAATTAAACAATAATACTAAAATTTAATATGTTGACTACTAAATCGAATAATAAGTATTATTTAATCAAATTAAATTATATTTTAAAATATAAAGCAAATCAACTGGTGTTACAAGGCACTTCAAACAATAATTAATAACGTAAGTGCATGATGCCATAAGAGTAAAAGACAAAAATAATAAAAAATGTAAGTGCAAGTTTTTATAGATTTAAGGTGTAAAATATAGGAAATTAGTTCTGAAGGATAAGCAAAGTATTAATTCTGATCCAAAAAGGTAAAAGTTATCAATTAAACCTTACAATTCTTACTCTTATTATGAATAAAGGAATTTATTTCATTTTTATTCCTTTTTTTAATACACATGATATTCACTAATCATTTTAAAAATATTTAAATTAATTATTTATTATAAGATGTCAAATATAATCTTACTTTTATAAGTTTTTGAACGAATATTGAGGTCTGAATATGTTTTGCATGATCCTTTTTTGCATTAAAAAAAAAAATGAAATTACACCTCAATTTTAGTAAAAAAATTATAATAACCTGGCCTCATAAAAAAATTACACCTATATATATATATAGTAAAAAAAAAAGGTATATTTAGAAATTTATAATAACCTGGCCCATTAATTTTGTTTTTTTATTGGCGAGTGCACCTATTTATATAACCTAGTAGTAGATTAAGATCATTGATCCAAACCCGAAACCCGAAAAAGATAAACCGATCCTCTAATCATTAAATTAACCTATCATGTCAGAGTCAGAGCATTATTGTGAATTCTCCACGAATTGTATCTTCATTTATGCCTTATTTATTGCCTTACGCCACAAACCAATAATTACCCTATTTTTCTGATATATATACACTATTTTTGCTCCTATTTTTTTAATTAATCGATTCAAAAGAATATTCTCTTCTTTAATTGCGTTGTCCCAAAAATTTTAAATCATTGCGTTTCTCTTGTTAAAAAAAAAAAAAAAAATTGGTATTGTTTTAGTGTGGGTTGAGAGAGAAAAGGATACTGCAATGATTCACTTAAAATCCCCCCACCATAGGTTAACTAGTGCTTTCACTTATTTTATTTAAATTCTTTTTATAATTATGGATCGACTAGGTTTCTTCTTTAACCTTCATGAATGTAAGACCTTTTAAAAGTTTGTTTTGTACAAGCTTCAACGAGGACATCCACGTCCTATTCAAGTTCATGAGGTTTAAAGGTGTTTAAGATGCAACAACACTCTTGGAATGATTTTGAAGAATTTCGAAATATCCAAAATTAAACTTTGAAATTTTTATCAATAATAATGATGAATTTATTATTGTATTAAAGAAAAGAGAAAAAAAAAATAAAGAAAGAGGGGAAGAGAAAAGAAAAAAGAAACGCGCGCACTGCGCAAATTAAAACTATTAAAATCTCTATGTAAGATTGTGTATACGTTTTACTCAAAAGTAGGTCTTGTGTGAAACCGTCTCATGGAATGGGATCCATGAGACGGGTAGGGTTGGATCGAAGTATTACATGATATATACAAAAGTATTACACGATACACATAAAAGTATTACCTTATATATATAAATGTATTACATGATACTAAGTTGTGTGATATTTTGATATTTTCAAAAAGTATTACATGATATACATAAAAGTACTATATAATACACACAAAAGTATTACATATTATACAATTCACGCATGAGGAAGAAGAGCACCTGGGCGCCTAGGATCCGCACGTTTTTTGTTGACCCGACCCGACCCGATTCGGGTCATTATCCCATAATACAAAAGTATTACCTAATACACATAAAAGTATTACATATTTTCTTATAGTCTGACTCAACTCAAAACGCATTCTATAATACAAAGTATTACCTAATATACATAAAAGTATTACATAATATACACAAAAGTATTACATAATTTTTATGTTTGACCCGACCCTACCCGTCTCACGGATCGGTCTCACCCAAGACTTTGTCTTTACTCAAATTGAGTAATGGAAATGACATGGTTTGCTATCATTTGTTTTGGGTCATTTAATGGTTTGTTATAATAAATATATGCATTGTTATTAATTATATAGGAATGATTAGTACTTTTTTTTTCTTCAATTTAAGAATAATGATGTGCTGATATATTTGGGATTAAATTCATTTTTAGTTCTATTTCCTACAACTATTGTAAACTAGTCTAATTAATTTTGAAAATTCAATTTTAATCTTATAATTGAAAATTTGTCTTCACTGATATTGGACAATTTCGCTGTGAAATTTAGGTGGAAACATGATTAATAATATTGGACAATTTTTTTTTATATGAATGACTAAAACTTATTTTTCAAAATTAAGGAGATTGGATCTGGACACTTTGTCTTGCGGTAGGATTAAAAATGAATTTAAGCCGATATATTTGATGGATTGATTTTGTTTTACATTTAATTTGAATTAATGCATTTGATATTATAATTGATTAAAAAATAGATATAACTACGTTTTTTAATTTGTTGTTTTTTTTCCTAAGACATAGGATTTGGGACGAGGGTAGAGATTACTGATTTATTTCTAATGGACGTATGTCTAGAAAAATCCAGCCTTGATCCGGCCAATTGCCACTTCTACTAATGAACATGAACTCTCCGAGTTCAATTGCATCCCCAAATTTCTAATTGTAACCATTTTGTACCCTAAACTAGGTTTTAATGTAAGTTGACACTAATTTGTTTAAATATTTTAATGATAAATACATAAATAGTATGCTTAATCTCCAACGGTACATAAAAAAATACTGCAATTTGTACATTGTTTCCCATATAAAAATTGACGTTGGTCCCCAACAGTGTGCACTATTATTCATACTAAAAAGGAATATTTCATAAAAACAAAAGAAAAATATTTAATGCAAGATTAATTTGAATTGTGTTAGATCCAGTACAATGATGACATTTGAGATAGTTTACCATGATAATCTAACACATTGTTCGAGTGAAGAAACCTCAAACTATCATCAAACTAAATTGGAATCACCTGAAAAGAATACATATTCATGTTATAAAATATATATAAAGACCAATATTTCAAAACATCACAAACTTGTCACAACGAATAATCATTTTCCAAGGTTGGAAATGGCCTAGTAAATTTAAGAATATATAATTGAATTGCATACCACAAGATGAACAAATTATGTTTTTCTGGTTAACCGAATTTGATTGAGATTTTAACTCTCAAAAACCTCACATTTCAATAAGCTTTTAGACCAATGGAACAAGACGATTCCAATAAAAATTGAATGAGCAAAATATTCATACTTGACTAAGTCTGTAAGGCAAATTGAAACACAGAATTATTGTCAGCAGGACATAATGACCGAATATTAACAAGTTATAAGGTGGCATAAATGGCGAAGATTGATAAGTTTAGAGGAAAATTGATTCAAATAAAAATATTTATGAAATCAAAACGACCATTTTAAACAAATTTAAGGAATTTACATATGTCTTCCCACCTTCAATAAACGAGTAAAGGCATCAGGAGGAGGGAGAGGCAACAAATTATGCAAAGTGAGTAAAAGATTGTGTTAAAAAAATAAAATAAAATAAAGTAAAGCAAAATACGACTATGATTGTTTGTTAGGCGCTTCAAATAAAAGAAACGATATCCACTCAAATATTATCTTGTTTTACAAAAAAAAACATCATAATTAACTCTCTACTCTAACCTATTAATACATAAATTCCAATACACGTCTAAATTTCTATCATTACAATCATTCAATTATTACTATAACCACAACTAGTACTATAATATCGCACATAGACTTTTTTCAGTATGAATTCGATATCTATAATAACAATTCAACGCTATAAAATCACCTAAAAACACAGATTTTAACTATTGATCATCACCTTCATTTTGAAAAACTCAGGATTTTAAAGTGGATTTCCTAAAACCCACCTAACCTCAAAGAAGCATAGCCAAATGGTCCTTATCTCTAAATCATATCCAATATTTATATTTAAAAAAAAGCAAAAAAAAAAAAAAGTAATTGTTTGGATTATATGATGTACATGCATGCACGGGTGGCTGGACGTTTAATCCATGCGACGGCGCACGATTTTTTGTGCAGTAAATAACTATAATTACATTCACACCATTTATTCACTTTTTACCCTTCATTGTCTTCTTCTCTTCCATATATATTCCCACCACCACCACCCTCTTTACCCTATCGCCTTTCTCACCAATTATACTTCCAAAAACAACAATTAAAAAGACTTTCTTTTTCAAAGATGGAAATCACTCATGACTCATCTCTCAACAATATTGGATGGTCAAATTATCCAGTAAATACCAAAGAAGAATATGATCAAGACCTTTTCTCATTTGATCCATCTCAACTTCCCCCACTTGATTGCAGGTAATTATACACTAATGGATTTTTCATCATATTTTGTTAGACCTTAATTAAAGGTAAAATATCTCACAAGATTTTCTTTTAAATCAGTGGAGTTCTTGGATATACTGGTTTGGATTATCATCATGATCAAGTTGGCATGCAAGATACAGTTCTTGATGTTATTCAAGTCTCAGATATGCTACTAAATGACCCTTTTTATCCACCTCTTGATCTTCCACAGAATCACTTTTTTATTCCAGGTAAATATGTGTAATAGTAATTCTTGATCATATTTTCAATGATGAAGATTAAAAAAGGAAAACCCTATTTTTCTCTGTTGGTGCAGAGGCTTATTACTGCAATTCTGAGGGTTTATTAGGGGTTTGGGATGAAATGGAGACAGGATTTAATGTTCAATCAGAACAACAGCAGTTCCTACTGGATTACAACGTTAATAGGAGGACAATGATTGATGAGAAATTTGGCATTCAAGAGAAGAAAAAAAGAGTAGAAAGACCTTGTGAAGTAGAAGAAAACAATACAAATCCAAAGAAATTGTCAAGGAAAATGATCTCACAGTATTTCTACATGCCAATTACACAAGCAGCAAGAGAACTCAATGTTGGATTGACCCTTTTGAAGAAAAGATGTAGAGAATTGGGAATTCAAAGATGGCCACATAGAAAGCTCATGAGCCTCCAAGCCCTAATCAAGAATGTCCAGGCACTCTCTCTCTAGTTCTCTTCCTCTCTCTCTCTCTCTAGTTCTCTTCCTCTTTCTCTCTCCCTCTCTCTCTCTAATTCTAATTTCTGGGTTTAATTGGACAGGAATTTGGGAAGGAAGAAGGAGAAGGGAAGATGAAGGAATCATTGGAGATTTTGGAGCAAGAGAAGAAATTATTGGAAGAGATTCCAGATATGCAATTGGAGGAGAAAACGAAGAGATTAAGACAAGCTTTTTTCAAGGCCAATTACAAGAAGAGAAAGTTGATGGGAATGATTAATGATTCGTCTTCAACAACTTCAGCATCTACTAGTAATAAACCACCAAAAACTGATCAAAATTCGGTTAATATTGCTGATATTGAAGATGATGATGAGTTCAAGTATTTCTTCTCTGATTGCTTTTCTTCTACTTCTAGTGAGATAATGCTTTAAATCTGCTTCAAAATTTTCCATGCAATTTACTTTGTTGCTGGGGAATTATTAGGTCGAGTTAAGTACTTGATATATCTTGTATATGAATCTGATTTAGGATAACCAATGTTATCTTATATATATGGTGGCTATTGTGTTTCTTATTCCTCTCTTCGTTTTTTGATATGATGGAATGAATTAATTAGCCTTTCTTTCACACATCATTGTTATACTAGATCGATCAAATTAACCATCTGTTTCTTGGTTATTTGATAATTATCTTACAAAGAGAAGAAAAATAAGATTGGTTTGCTCAATAACTTAAAAGTTACCTTGAATAATCAACTTATTGACAATCGATCGAGAAGAGAACAAGATATTTCTCATTTGGATTTAGGGTTTTAAGTTTTGGATTTCAAATTTTACAAAATAATACTTTATTTCAATATGATATTGTGGTTGATGTTTCAAGGTAATTAATTTTCTGTTGACTTCATTAGCATATATACATGTATTAGGATATAAGATGATACAATATTAGTAATTCCAAATGAAATGAGTAGATTCAATTCATCCAAGAATCTTTAATTCAATCCAAAAAAGCACAAATAGATTTATGTCCGATTATTCATCCAAACGCAATCATATCATATATAGATCAGTTGTATGAATTTCATGTTGAAGGGTACAAATTAAAGTAGATATTTGAACAGCTACACTTCCCCCAAAATAGCTATAATCAATTCATAGAGCCACGCAAAGGGCACAACAATAAATTCTACAACACTAGATACGCATTTTCTTTGTAACATGATCATTTCAATAGACCAACGAAAAAAATAAAAAGAGGAGATTCATTTACCAATATATATATTCCATTGAAAGAGTCTGCTCCTAACTTATGTACGTACCAGTGTTATGAATCCTCAGTCAACTCGTCCACTTCATTGATGTGGAAATGACTGAAGGTTCTGTCTTCAACAACAGGGGTAAAAAAGTAATTCCATCATGGCCATCAACCACCACGGTGTGGACTTTGATGAGCTTCGGTTTTTTCTTCTGAGCAACAAAAGTATTTGCCCCAAAGAATGGTATTAATTTGCTCTATTTATGAGCTTTTGTAGTTGAAGGTTTTGCAGGGATAATTTTGGTTCACAACACGCAAAGTTTAATTGCTGTTTTAGGACCACTAAAACTCCTAATTAAGGTGGTTGTTAGAATAAATATGCTACGTTTTCCTGCTACAGATGATCAATACGTAGGTGTATTTCAATCTGATCCAAAGTTTAGCACCACATAAAAAGCATAATCTAAGTAACAAGGCTTGTTGCAAGTCTCATTGTAGTCCTTGAAATAGAAATGATATCAATTAGATACTCTATCCATAGAAATGGCTAGTACTATTCGCATATATATTATATATCATTAATTAAAAAAAAATGGGCAAGTCATACTTAAGAGTTAAATCCTTGAACCCAAACTCAAATTAACCAAGATCAAACTATTAATTCTATAACAAATCTTAGAAGGCCATAATCCAATCCAAATATATACTTTATGTTGGGCTTGTCCAAAATAATTTGGCCCAAAAAGAAATAAATAAGCCCATTATAATTTGTTTAAAAAAAAAGAAGGAAAAATAGGGGCAATATTGAATAGAGTGCATGAACAGTGGAAAGAGATGGAACGGTAGGGGAAAGAAAAGGGGAAGAAAAAGTGGAGAAGAGTATGTCATTTCGGGGCTCATTTTTTACCGTTTTGCTCCAAATTTTGAGGGGTGTTCATAGTGATGTGCTCTTTATTATGATCAGACTAGATTTTCACAAACTATCTCCGAGAAGTACAACTAGAAATGAGTAATTTGCTTCTCTTTGTATTACTTTATTGGACAAAATACTTTTTTCGTCCTTCCCTAGAGACTTTGTCCAATTTTAGTCATCTTGTTTTCCGATCATCAATTTTAGTCCTCTTAAATCTCCGGCTGTCCAATTTTAGTCCGGTTGTCCAATTTTGGTCCTCCTAACTCGATTTTCCGGTCAGTTCCGGATGAGTACACAACTCTCGCCCCCAATTTGAACAAACCCATGAAAATACGCTGATGTGGAGCATTTTTTCATACGTGGCATTCTTTTTTTAATTTTTTTTCCATCCAAAATTCCACATCAGCCGCCATGTTTAAACTTTAAAAAAACAGAAACCTAAAATCAGCCATGAACAACCGTCTACTTTGCCGGAAAACGGCCATAACCACCACCTCAAGCTCAAATTTGTGATTTCTTTCATTTCTCAACCAAAATGAGCAAATAATATACCAAAATGCTCATATCTTCAAGCCCAGACATAATCCCACACCAATTTCATGTTTTATGTTCGAATCAAACCTCAATAAAACAAAAATCATTTGAAAACAAACCTATTCCGTTGTTCTTCCATTTTATACATGCATTCACAATAATGAATAAGGGGTTTTGCTCCCCATGTAATGAATAATGATTTCATGTAATATTAGTGATGAGATTTCATGTGATTTGAGATATAATTAGGGTTCTTGGTTGAATTGGTATATGATTTCATGATTTTGATTTGAGATATAATTTATTTAGGTTTCAGTTTTTTTTTAGTTAATTGTTTTTTTATATTTTAAGTTTAAATAATGATATGGTGGATGATGTGGAATTTTGGATGGAACAAAATTCAAAAAAGAATACCACGTACGAAAAAATGTGCCACATCAGCGTATTTTCACGGGTTTGTTCAAATTGGGGACGAGTGTTGTGCACTCGCAAGGAGCTGACCGGAAAATCGAGTTAGGAGGACCAAAATTGGGCAATCGGACTAAAATTGGACAACCGGAGATTTAAGAGGACTAAAATTGATGATTGGAAAACAAAAAGAGTAAAATTGGACAAAGTCTCTAGGGAAGGACGAAAAAAGTATTTTGTCCTTACTTTATTTGCTCTCTTCCTAAATGTCATTGTTTATGCCAAAATTTGTATTCTTGAGAAAATTTTGATGATTTTGTTATTGATTCCTCTATTAATAATAGAGAAGGAAATTGTGTAATGTTGATATAGTGGAATTATTCCATTGATTGAGTCCCATGGTTTTTACCATTTTCTTGAAGGGTTTTGTGGTTCTTTGCCCATTAATGAGATATTTGAGTGGAAGTATATTGTTATGTAGTTGTTATTTTTGTGCATTCCGTTGTACTGGGTTGAATCAATTTTGGTTAACTCCAATATTGCACATTCCAAAACACTCTATTTATAGACATGATACATTTGATCTTGAAATTTTAGATAGAGACAAGTATAAATTTCATCCAACACAAAAACACATGCAAATCTTGGAAAATGAATTACAAATATTGCCAGCTGAAACAACCAACATTCTTTCAATTGAACGATATCTTCACTACATCGCCACTTCTTTCAAAACATGATGAAGTAGCGCATTTATCGATTTTCTCAACAACCTAAAAAGAGGGAATCATAAGGTTCACAACATCGAATTCAACCATTAATCTGATTCACAAATCACATCATAATGCAAAGATCTATGAGCTAGAGAAGTCAAACTCTAACTTTACTTCAACCTATTATCTGAATCAAAGAAGCTAAATGCAATTGAAAAAAGATATTGAAAATGAAGGAATCATTTAGAATGCGTGTACCTTCGACTCAGCTACTTGCAAAATTGAGATTGATTCTACATATTGTTGGAAATTGGTTTAATTTAAGTGGTGGATGACACCACTTTGATCAATAATTAAGTGATTAAAAGTTAATTCTTTCATTGGCACCACTTTCAATACACAAAATCTCTAGAATTAATTCACCCCGATATATGTTATTCTTATAAGCTCCGATTTACCACAAAACCTGTGGAGGAAGGTCGTCCTAACGGTAAATTACATACTCAACAAAATTCATTTAAAAGGAAAGAGTGAAACCTTCTACGAGTTGTGGTAAAGATGTAAACCGTCGTATAAATACCTTAAAGTGTGGGAGTGTTTGGTTAAAATAGACGTACCATCTCCTAAACAAGTTAAAATCGGTTATATGACGATCGATTGCATCTTCGTGGGATATGCTCTCAATAGTAGTGCATATTGTTTCCTAATCCATAAGTTGAAAATACTTAACATGAAGATTGAACAACTATAAAATCAAGGAATGCTATATTCTTTAAAAATATATATCTTTGTAAAGAAAGGATAGAAACGAGTTCAACAAATAAAAGAGTTTTAGATCGAGTTATAAGTAGTTCTAGTCCTATAGGAGGGTACCTAGACGTAGCAAAAGAGCTAAAGTTGCTAAAAGCTTCGATGTTGAATTCATCACTTATCTGTTGGATGATGAACCAACCAAGAAAGCTCTATCAAGTCCTAATGTTCCACTTTGGAGAGAAACGATCAATAGTGAGATCAATTCCATTATGCAAAACAACACATGAGAGTTAGTTGATCTTCCTCCTGGTTGTAAGCCCTTAGGATGTAAATGATTCCTAAAAAGGAAGTATAAATTTGTGGAAGTAATGGACAAGTATAAAGCTCGTCTAGTAGCTAAGGGCTTTAAGCAAAAAGAAGGAGTTGGCTTCTTTGATATATACTCGCCTGTGACGAGAATTATGTTGATACGTGTACTTCTAGCGATTGCTGCATTGCATAATCTTGAAATTCACAAAATAGATGTAAAAACTGCTATCTTAAATGGTGAGGTAAAAGAGAAGATTTATATGGATCAACTTGAAGGGTTTGTAGCACCTGGACAAAGAAAGAAGGTGTGTAAACTTGTTCGATTATTGTATGGACTAAAACAAGCATCGAAGCAATAACAAGTGGAATTTGACAACACTATGTTGTCGAATGTCCTCAAAATCAACAAGTATGACAAGTGCGTCTACATTAAGGGCACATCTAAGACCTACACATTGTGTGTCTTTATGTGGATGTTATGTTAATCATGGGTAGCACATCATGTGGACAAACTTGTATAATTCATTCCACCATGGAATCTGAGTTTATAGCCTTGGATAAGGCCGAAGAAGAGGCCGAATGACTTCATAATTTTCTTGAAGATATTTCATGTTCGAGTAAGTCAGTACCAACCATAATGGTGTATTGCGATTACAAAGCTACCATTGTTAAGATGATGAACAATATGTACAATGGTAAGTTGAGACATATAAGTTGACAACATGATATCGTAAGACAATTGATCTCGACCGGTGTAATGTTAATCGATTGCGTAAAGTCAAAAGATAACTTAGCTGACCTCTTGACGAAATGATTAAATCGAAATCAAATGAACACGTTACTAGGGGAATATGATTAAAATTTACAACTCAAAAACTTTCTAAGTGGAAGCCTAACTATGGAGATTGGAGATCTAAAAAATATGGTTTAATGGGAAAATTAAGATATGAAAGTTGGTTGAAAACACTTGGAAAATATAAACCCTTTCTTATAAAGCAAACCAAGAAGCCTACAAATTTTGTGAGGTTAAGTTTTATGACTTGTAATGATTCCTAAAACTTTTAGACTATCTTCATCAACAACCTCTCACAACCCAACCTCACAATAAAATATTAATTTCTCTCTCATGCACATATACAACCTACAACCCAACCCAATTCCAATTTTTTTATACTTCATCAACAACCTAATACAACCCAACTTTTTAATAAAATATTATTTCTCTTTCATCTACAAACACAACATAAAATGATTTTTTCACATAAATTAAATAATCAAAAAACCCAAAATACTTAAAAATATATTATTTTAGAATTTTTTTAATTACATTTAAAAATATAATATTTGCATAGATTAAAATCTTTTTTGATATAATTTTTTTATAATAAGGAAAATATTTTTCTCATACACTTAAAATAACAACAAACTCAATAACTAAATTAAACTCACAATAGTTGGAATAAAAAACCGAAAAAAATGCATGAAATATGAAATTACAAACATAGAACTATAGAAGATAGAAATTATATATATTTAATTATCATTGCCGAATTTTTGCCATATATGCTCAATCAAGTCGTTTTTTAGAGCGTTATGAGACTCTCTCTATTGCGAAGTTGTTCTCTGTTTCTCATATAAGTGGAGATGTTTGCAATGCGTTCGGTAGAGTATTGAAAATGTTGATCATCATCATCTTCTTCTTGTAATCCATTTCTGATTTCCTGTTGGTTTATAGGTTTATCCATAATAAATTCCGTCGGATCATAATAATTTTGATATGTGTCTCGTTCATCCTCTACTATCATATTGTGCATGATGATACAAGCCATCATAATTTTTCCCATCAAAAGTTTGTCCCAAACTAGACATGGGCGTCAAAGAAATGCGAAACGAGCTTGTAGAACTCCAAATGCTCGTTCGACATCTTTTCTAACAGCCTCTTGGTGTTGAGCGAACAACTTATGCTTTCGGAGTTGTGGAGCAGAAATGGACTTGACAAACGCAGCCCATGAAGGATATATGTCATCAGTGAGATAATATGCCCTATCATTTTCGCGACCATTCACGACATAACTAACCTTTGGTGCATGACCTTCCAACACATCATTAAAAACTGGAGAACGATGAAGTACATTAATATCATTGCACGTACCTGGCATTCCAAAGAATGCATGCCATATCCATAAGTCATAAGATGCAACCGCTTCTAAAAGGATTGTTGGCTTGCCACTTCTTCCTGCATATTGTCCAGCCCATGCTGTAAGACAATTTTTCCACTCCCAATGCATGCAGTCAATACTACCTATCATGCCCGGGAATCCACGTTGTTCCCCGACGTAGAGTAGTCTACTCAAATCTTGTTCATTAGGCCTTCTGAGGTACTTTTCACCAAAACAAGAAATGACACCATCTACGAAATTCATGAGTGCTTCCCTGGTCACAGTTCCACTCATTCGTAAATATTCATCAACGGCATCGGTTGATGTACCATATGCCAATATCCTTATTGCTCCAGTACATTTTTATAAAGTTGAAAGCTCTTGTCTACCTGTAGCATCTGGTCTTTGTTGAAAATATTCATCATTGGAAGAAATAGCTTCCACAATACGAAGAAACAATGAATTTTGCATGCGAAACCTACGTCGAAAGATCTCAGGAGCATATATTAGTCTATTGATAAAATAATCATTCATCAGATGCTCCTCACCAATCTCGTGTTCTCTATCACAATAACGTCTTCTGGCTCTAGGAGTGTTATCTTCCGCAATCATATTATGATTGTTTAAGATCACATCCTCGATTATCTGATCAATTTGATGATTGCTTTGAATAACTCGATTCTCCCATTCATCAAGTTCGGTGAAATGGAAAGAACCCGAACTTGAATCTGAATCTATATATGAGTTTTCATTGAAAGACATTTTTGAAGTGGAATTGGTAAAACTATGAGATATGATTTATACTTTAGTATAACTAAAGAGTGAAGATAAAGATTTCGGTGTAAGTGTGAAATGTATTCAACAAGGATATATAGGAAAATGAGAGACTATAGCATGTGAAAGCTATAATGCTACATGTTCAATCTTAAGAGACATATCATGTGAAGCTAGCATAAAGTGTGATCGAGACAAGAGCATGTGAAAGCTAGTACATTGAGAGACAAGAGCATGTAAAAGTAAGTTGGATACATATTCAATGCATGTGGAAGCTATAATTACTTTTGGGAGCTAGTAGATTAAAAGACAAGAGCATGTGACACCAAGAGAAAAAGTGGTCTTCATTTACTTTGTAGGTCCGAATATGAATTTATGGGCTTCATGAGAGTTGTAGGTCTTGAAGTTAATTTTCCGATGGCATAAATTACAACTCAATATCAATTTTTTAGACAAAGCTATAGCCAAAATACTAAAGCCCCGTCGGAAGGAAAACCGAACGTCACAACTTCCATTAAGTATTAATATTCTGCTTTCTTGGAATGAGAATTAGGAAAAGTGATCAACACGAAAGTTTTAGATCTCTTCCTTAGCTTTCCAACTAAATTAAGATCTCTCAATTTGGAATTTTAAATTCAAAGATATGCCATTTCTCCCACAACTGCGCGTGTAAACTAAAATTCAATTCAACTCCATTAAAAACATGAAACTAACCACAAAAGTTATCACATGCCCTTATACTAGAAACAAATGCATGTGAAAGTTTAGAAAAGTTCTGAAAAGTGGGAAATGAATGTAAGTGCAGAATAGACAACTCAATCACATAATGAAACTTACTTTTTAGAATTACATGAAATTAACTAAACAAACACAAATTAAAATGGTTAAAAGACAATAATTAAAATGAGATCAACTAAATTACATGAAAATAAAATGCAGTCACTCTCCAAACACGATCTTCATTAGATTGTGTTTCATCTCTTCATCTTTTGGGGATAAGTGATCTTTTGCCAACAATGTATTCAACATAAGTTCTTTCATCTTCATTTGATTCCTTTGTAACTTTCTATCCTCCAATTCAATTCTAGCATTTCCCAATTTGTTCATTACTTCAACTTCGTTTTCTCTAGTAAGTCTCAATGCACGAATTTCAGCTGCAACTTCATAAGTAGTAGAAGATTCTGAGGTTTTACCTTTCCTTTTATTTTTCGCCTTATCTCTACCTGTAGGACGAGCAATGGTTGAGTGTCCAGTACTTGGAATTTCTAGATTGGAGGGGATAGAATACTCAACATCTTCACTAGTCCTGCTTCTTTTTGAGCTCCCACCACTTTCTTCATTACCCTCCCCATCTTTGGGACGGAAACGTGTTAAATCATGGTCTAATTTTAATTCCCACTTGGGATGTTTACACATTACTTCATTAAATACAATTAAATCTTGAAACTTGCTACCACCTGCTTCATAAATTGTATAAGCTTCTTTCTCAACATCTTTCTGGCTCATTCCACTCCTTTTTCGACCATTTTCTTCCTTGCAAGCCGCAAGCCACTTGTTTCCATTTTCATTAAGTCGTTTGAAACGACCTTTGAGTGAATCCACATTTCTTTCTTTGATATCTTCAGGATTTTCTGCTCGAGCTTCAAGAAACATTGTATGCACTCGTCCCCATATAGAGGCACATTTTTTATTTTTGCCATGCACTCTATCTTCACTGATGAAACACCAAGATGACATGAGAGCAACATCTTCATTCACACACCAACTAACCTTTTGAGAGATGTTTGTTTGTTGAACATTTTGGAACAAATTTCAGGAAATATTTTGTGATGGTTGAACTTGTTCGGTGATAGGAACTTGATTGAGATTTGGAAAAATTTGAGAATTCTGATGATATTGAGAGTTTTGGTAATCTTCAGAATTCATAAAATTTTCGAAGTTTGGAAAATTTTGGGAGTAAGTAAAATAATTTGGATTGTTTGGATCCATAATAACAAATGATAGAAATTATGTGAGAAAAGAGAGAATATCAAAATGTAAAAAAAGATAGAATTTGAGATTGAGAGAAAATGAGAAACTTCAAATTTATGATTCAAAATATGTCAATATTAGACTCTACTTATAGACAAAAAAAAATAGGAATTTTGATAATTTTTAAAAAATAAATTAAACACAAATTATATCATTTATCAACAATCTAAATTATATCCATAAAAATTTAAATAAACCAATAATGGGTTGACACTTGGCATAAGAGGATTCAATGCCCATTTCAAAAACTTGGGTTGGACGACAGCCTCCTTATTTCATGGGTTGTGTCCAAAGATTGATTTTTTTTTAAATTACTTTGTTTTTTTCTTTTCCCACAACCGGTTGTGTGGGGTTGTGAATGAATGTAGTCTTAAGGTGGTGGAGTATGACAAGATACTCATAAGGATATCACATATGTAAGTGAGAAGTGGTGGCCGCTTCTAATGAACATTTATGAACCAAAGACGCGACTATGGCCAAAAAGGATAAAAAATGTGAGAACAAAGGTGTTTAAGACTTTTGTTGTGCGAGCGTTGTTGACTAGGTGTACACTAAGCTGGAGTAGTTCAAGGCATTGCGTACACAAAGCCACCGGTGCCCCGATGATATTCACTATGGAAGGTTCAATGTCAAAAGACACCTACCATTATGCAACATTGTCACTCCAGGACTGAGCCACACATATGCATTTATGCATTAATTTCCACTCATTGGGGGATTGTTGGAAATTAGTTTGATTTAAGTAGTGGGTGACACTACCTTGACCAATAGTTAAATGGTTAAAAGTTAATCTACTTTCGAGTAGATAATCGAGACATGTTAAACCGTTCAAAATCAATTTTTGGTGAGTGAGAAATTAATTATTAAAGATGGTCACTTAAAATGGAAATGTAAAGGTCTTGAGTGTGAGTAAAGTTCTTAAATATCTCATATATGAAGATAGACCTTTCAAATGCAAGTATAAATGAAGCCATGTGTAAAAGTTTAGTAATTAATTCACTCTTGGAGTGGTAGATTTGTGCCATACACACGGATGTGCGACTCAACTCGACCCCGACTCAAACTTAACCTCGACCATAGGTCTTGGTTTTTGGCAATTGGACTGTGGATTGGATTTGAACGGATGGGACCTGTGTTTTACCTTGGATGTGGCCTGACCAACTTTATCTTTTTGGTGTCAGATTGTAACATCGAGAGCGAGGTTGCAGCAATGGGGCGTATGATGCCAAGGTTGCAGCAATGGGTGTAACATATAGCGTCGGGGTCCTGCAGCGTACAATGCAGTGCCGGATCCTGCAGCATACAACACCGGGGTCTTGCAACGTGTAGCGTTGGCGCCCAAGTTGCTGCGTGTAGATTACTGTTGGTTGGCGTTACAACTTTTGAACAAGTCGTTATTTTTGTATTGAAAGGCCTATTACTGGACCGTCATGCATGATTTTGGGACACGAACATGAAATTCGAAAATCTGCATAGTTTTTTCATACTTGTATGAAAGATCAGTTCTCAAGCACTAAAGTTCACCGGAGCTCTCAAGGTTTGCGGTGCTGTACCTTCGGAGACGAAATTTTTTATCTTTGGGAGACGATATACACGATGCAATGATCACTATCCTGGATGTATCTCATCTTAAGGAAAAAGGGCATTTCCTCGACTTGACTTGCTGCCATATTTTTGTAATATAACAATTTATTATTATTTTCTACATTTTAGAGTAGAGATGATTAAATCAACATTTGTTGGAAGTGAGAATGTGCCGAGATGGAAGAGGGATGGATTGTCGTTGGTATGATGTTCGGTCGATTGCTTTAAATATCCGATAATGTTCCTTTAAATCTTGGACATTATCTTTATCCACTGTGTGAGTTGTCAAGATCATAAAAGAGTAAATCAAAAATCATTAACACAATAGACAAACAACATTACTAGCCTTATTTTGAATGAAGTATGGAGATGGGGAGATAGAAAAGAGAAGGATTGTCATTGGTATGTTCAGTCGATTGCTTCAAATATCCGGTAATGTTTCTCTAAATCTTGGACATTATCTTTATCCATTGATGTGAGTTGTCAAGATAAAATTGTAAATCAAAAATCATTAACACAATAGACAAACAACATTACTAGCCTTGTTTTGAACGAAATATGAAGATGAAGAGATGTTACCTTGGATGAGCCTTGATCAATGAAATCATAGTTTTGATTGTAATCACCAAGTTCAAGAAATTCATCTATCTACCATTGTGAGATACTTTCAGTTGTAGAACCTCTAATGAAAGATAGTTTCTGCGATGATAAATTCGCACCCTGACTAGCTTGTCTAGTCACAATTTTACTGGATTGGCCCATTGAGGAGCCTTGAGTGGTTCTCTTTGAAAGAGGACGAGGATCATGCCCTGGCCTTTTCTCGTTCGAACTAAGATGTGTTTTCCCCATGGACAATAATGGGCCAACTTTCGTAGCTTCAAGGTCTACTTTAATCCCGGTAAGCAAGAACCTCTGATGCATAGAAACTAAAGAATTCACAGTGTATGGAAATATCACATCTTCTGCAGAGTAGAGCTCAGTCCTCAAGGTAAAAGAAATACACCACTTGTTTCCTATATACATTGTTATCCTTGTATCAAAAACTATCGATCAAATAAAACATAACAGTGCTAATCACGCAGACTTGGCCCCATTAATCTCACACTCTAGGAATGTAGTGAATTGGTCACACTAAGTTGTTGATAGACAAGAATGAACTACTCAACATAAAATAAAAAGATTAAGATTTGGTTTGAATCCTCCCCCAGCCTATATTAAAATATTTTATCTTTTGAAAAATAAAATAGAATAAAAAGTTAATCAACAATGTTTTACCATACTTGTGATCTAACACATCATTTCCCAACATAAGTTCCCAATTAATCTAAGACTTCATTTGGATAGAGTGATTGGAAATTTAGGATTTGAAATTTGCATTTATCCAAACAACATCAATAGATTTAGTTAGGAATTTTAAACCCATTCTCAAATCCTTTTATCCAGATGAAGCCTTAGTAAATATATACAATAAAACCTAAATCTTTATTTGTATAGTGTGATTTGAAATTTCAGATTTCAAATGAATGAATTTCAATTCTATTCAAGTTGGAGTGGATTTGAAATCTACCAAAATGACTTCAAACTTAGTTCACAATGAAAGTGATGGATTTCAAATCCACATCTATCCAAACGCTACCGAGGATTTACTACCATGTATTTCAAATCTCTCCTAAAATCCACATATCCAATTGAAACTTAAATGCATTTGATAAAATAACTTAACTTTCTTACAAATACATCATTCTACTAACCAAGCCTTAAAAGAAGATAAACTAACTTTACTTTAAACAATAGTATTCAAAAGGGCCTAAAATGCAAATAATGTGCAGTGAGAGAAACATAAAATCAAGTCAGACACAACCACCACCAACCATTAAAATAATAACAAAAACACCCATCATAACACTAAATCCACAAAAACAAAATATGACACATCAGATATTTAAAAGATATTTATATCAGGAATTATCTAAATAGTAAGTTCAAAATCTTGTAATTCAATTAATGTACACTACAACAAAATTTAGCTATTGGGGCATTTATATTAGGACCCTCTTATGATAAGTGTCCTATTAAAATGAAAAAATAAAAAATGTAAAAAAATTGTTTAAAATACTCTTTTTAAAATATAAGTTAAATAGAGAAAAGAAGTGTAAATATACCCGTGAATTCAAAAACCCACGATCTCAGAAAAAATACTATTCCACAAATTCAAAAAACACTGCAATTTCAGAAGAAAAAAAAAGGGCATATTTTCAAATTCTTCAATGGCGACGATAATGGGGAGTAATCATTAACGCATCTCAAATACACCAAGGACGACAAAGAGGAAGAGAATAGAGCTTCATCAGTTTAGTGGAATTTACCTAATATTTTGTTGATTTACACGGTAAACTCTAATTTTCAGATTTCAGTGCAATTACCTTTGTTTAGTGGAATTCTCCTAATTTTTGTTGTTGATTCACACACCTAAACTCTAGTTTCAGATTTCGGTTCAAAGGTCTTATATTTTTTTTGAGTAATTTCTATTGGATACAATTTAGAGCACAAATTCTGATATAATAAAAGTTTGATAGCAGATTAGTTTGTTGTAATTAAGTCTATCAGTATACAATTTCTAGCTATCCACACTCAGAATCTCTGTTTTTTTTTTGCATTAATACTTAATTTACGATTTCTTCTTCTTCTTCTTCATTTAGACTCTTTTACTTGAGTTTCTTCATTCGAGAGGACTATGGATCTTTCATTCTGGTGTTGATACTGAGACTTAGTACAAAATTCTTCTACATTTGACAACTATTCAGCTCAGCCCTCTCAGATCATAGGATTGTTGTTAGAATGAAGGTAAGGTGTTTGTTATTATTACTCACAGAAAACAACTTTTTAATTAATTAATTAAGTTCTTTTTTCTATTTGCTTTAGTTTTTTTTTTAAGAATCCGTTGTTGATGATAGGAAATCGAATGAAAGAATAGGTGGAATTTGAAGTGTGGAATAATTTCATTTTTCTGGCTGAATAAGAGGAGATAAAAAAGATGGGATTCTTCAAATCTTTCTCTGACTCTATTCTTCTTCAATCAATATTTATTTTTAAACTGCTAAGAAGCAAGATATATACACGTATACTTTCTATTCAGTACTTGTAGACTAATAAAGAAAGTTAATTAGGTACTAGACAAACACTAACTAGTGCAGAAGAGAGGCACAATCTCTATTAATTATGCAGATCAAAGAGTAGGATTTTTTTTAATTTACATTTCCCATTACCTTTTTGTGTATCAATTTCTAACCATTTTCTTTGTTCTTTGAAGGTTTTGAAACAACATTTGCTTCATATATACCCCATTTACAACTGTTGAAGACTCCTTGTTGCACTCAAGTAAGTGTGTTTCAAAAATATGGACAAAACTTGGATGAAACTACCTAGGAATAACAATGCCTACATGAAAGGTTTGAAAATGTTTCTTGATTTTGCTTTCTCCCAAGAAAACACAAGTGTGGAAGGGATGATTTTATGCCCTTGCAAAACATGTAAAAATGGTATATGCTTACCTAGGGAAGATGTAGAAGTTCATTTAAAATGCATAGGTTTCATTAAGGATTATACTCAGTGGATTGCTCATGGTGAAACATCAGATTTTAGTGTTCCGATTTCATTTAATAATGAGACAAGTTTTGGGGATAATATGCAAGAGATGCTTAATGACACATTTGGAGTAGTACATGATGATGTAGAAATGAATGACGATGTAGATATCGAAGTCGAGGAACCAAACCTAGAAGCTAAGAAATTTTACTAGCTAGTAGATGATTCCCAATAAAAATTATGGCAGGGATGCAAAAAGTTTTTGAAATTGTCTTTTTTGGTACGATTGTATCATCTCAAGTGTTTGGGTAAGATATCGAACAAGATATTCACCATGTTGTTAGAGTTATTACATGAGGCGTTCCCAGATGGTGTGAAATTACTAAAGTCTAATTATGAAACAAGAAAGACCATTGAAGAATTGGGGTTTGGTTATTAAAAACATGATGCATGTCCAAATGATTGTACATTATACTGGGGTAAAGATGCAGGTAGAATACAATGTGAGGTATGCAAGCAAACTAGATGGGTTGTCTCAGATGGGGATGCTACTGGTGAAAAGAGAAAGATCCCTCATAAGGTATTGTGGCACTTCCCATTGAAGGCTAGATTGCAACGACTATTTATATCTTCAAAAACTGCATCTTTTATGAGATGGCATGCCGAAGGTCGTACCAAAGATGGAAATATGAGGCATCCTGCAGATTCACCAGCTTGGCAATATTTTGACTTTAAAAACCCAAAATTTGCTAAAGATCCAAGAAATATCAAATTACGCTTGGCAGCTGATGAGTTTAATCCTTTTAAAAATGAGTGTTTCACATAGTACTTGGCCAGTGATTGAAATGACTGGACAAACAAATGTTCAACAAGGTTAAATATTTGCTTAAATGTTGCAGCAAGTAGCATAGTTATTAGCTAAAAATTAAGACTTTCTAGTTTCTATACATAACTAGGTTACCTGATGCTAAAGTTGATAATGTTGATTTAGGATCAAAACGAGGACCTACTTACTTACCTGATGTTTGGGCTAGAAGACCAAATGAAGGGCGCATCCTGGTTAGCATCAACAAAAGAGGTCAGCCTATCGGCCCTAATAAAAAAAAGTTGACCGGGGTTTTAGGTACATTAGCAAGAAATGGTAAGTTTGTTCCACTTGACATTGAGGACTGGCGTAAGGTGCCAGAAATGAGAAAAGATGAGATGATAAAGATTGTAAAGGTAATAAGAAATCCCTATTTCTTGTTTTTTTGGAATTATATCTTTTTTTTATTGATTGAGGCGAATTCATTAGCGGAGTGGTCAATGATTGTTAATTCAGATTAATCATTTTCTTTCAAGAAGTGAATGTTCATTTAGGATGGTATGATATATGATGATCATGATAGCAACCTATACATTGATATACAACAAAATCCATATTGATGCATAGAAACTAACTGAATTGCTGGTGTAATATCAATATATTCTTGTAAAAAGTATATATTCCTGTAAAAGTTTTAGTTCATATACTTTGTTTGTCATTTTGATTTGAAGATTTACTGCCAAAGAATTTTTCCATGTGATTGGTGTAGTGATTACTGGATAGCATCACCCTGAACTCGATTGATGATCTTTTGTTGGAATACGTTTATGGTTGGCATTGATATTTCTATGATAATTTTTGACTGAATCAGTTCTATCATGGAGTGAGGCTTTGGGATTGAAAATTGTGATTTCTTTTGGAATTGGAATTTCTTTTGTGAGCCATTCGTTAGATGATTCTTGAGCTTGTTCCTCCATCACACTCCCACTACCACCATTTTTCGTTGTGTATTCTTAAAGTGTCCTGTTGAAGTTTTCTTTGGTACTAGCTATTGGTAAATGAATGTGAGAATGAAAAACATATAGGTACATATGCTTTGATAGCCTTTTAATTTCTTGTGCATAACTTGAACTGAAGTTGAGACTTGAAGCCAACCCAATTTAATGCCCATCATTGCCCTTGTTGTTAATATATATATATATATATATATATATATATATATATATATTCAAATGTTGTTTTGCAGGAGAGATTTGAAATTCCCCTTGGTAGGGAACATTGGATCTTGTTGTCCATAGCCAAGAAAAGGAGACATTGGAGATCAAGAGTTAAAACTGAATATTTCGAACCTGTACTTCCTGATTCGAATCAAGTTTATAGTAGGCCTATTTGAGTAAATGAAGATCAATGGAAGAATTTGTTGCCACATTGGACAAAGAAAGATGTGAAGGTATATGAAATAATAGGATCAATATTTTCATATATTACTTAATACATAACGTTCCTCTTTTTTCAGGAAGTATGTGTAAAAAATAAAAATCGTAGACAACTTTCAGTTATACAGCAAACTACTGGGAAGTTGAGTTTCGCCGAAGTTGAGGATGAGTTGGTAAGAACTTGGTGATTTTTTTTAATGGATGACTAATCACTTATAAATGCACTTATCAATTTACATTTTTTTTGTTAGAAAGGACTGTTAGGTTGATCTCCAACACGTGCAGAGATGTTTGATGTGTGTTATACCGATTCTAATGGCATCCCTTCAAATGATCTAGTTGGAGATGCACTTGTAAGAAAAATCAGTAGATGCTTAATTGCTATTTAGAGTAAATAATTAATATATATATATATATATTTTTTTTTTTTTTTGAAATAGCTACATATAAAGAAATAATAATAGTTTTATCTTTTGGTAATCATTAGGCTCAAATGAAAGAACACCAATCAAAGTTGTTGCCTGATACACAAGATAAAATTGGTCCTAATGACTCATTTGCTAAAGTTAGAGGCAAAGATCCACATGGTAGGGTATGTATGCTTGGACTAGGTGTAAACCCATCGGATATGTGGGGTGGCATTCCAAGTCGTAGTGCATGCTATAAAATAGTTTTGGAAAATCAAGTAGCATTGGCAAGAATGGAAGAAAAGATGGATAGAGCATTTGCTGATTTTCAACAAAAAATGCAACAAAATCCAAATAATATTTCTACGCCACATCCACCTGCTTCCCCTGTTCAATCTTCCAATTCAATTAGCGTAGGAAATAGACATGAGGTATATAATAATTTTTTGTTATTCTAATCTTATTATATTCTTTTTTTAATGTTTCTCATAATTAATCTAATGGTTTGTTATTTAAATTTTTAGGTTGGAGGTTCAGTTTTCTTGACAAGTCTTTTTGATTCAAGTAAAATTGTGGCCAAAGGTTTCCTTTGAAGTGTAGATCCAAATCAAAAAGTTGGAGAAAGACGACTTGGATCAAATTGGTACGAAGTCGAAATTTCTACGCCTCTAGATTGGGATGAAGATCTTATTAGGCCATATTCAAATATATCCACATTGGAGATGCGATTGGAATTCGTATTGCATGGCCGGGCAACTTGGTAAGTTATCTTTACTTGTTTGTTCTAATAGCATACGGAATTTGATGTGTTTTATGATCATTTACATCTTGAGTTTCTTTTGTCATGATCAACTGTAACTGAAAATTGACTTTTAATTTGGCGTTCTGAGTTTCATAATGACTTTCTGAAATATGTTATTGGGAGATCTTCACAGAAAATTTTTAAAAATTATTTATAATCTCTAATTCATCGGTTTATATTATTATGCTAATATAGTAGACATCTCTGATCTCTTTATTGGGTATCTATCTGATAAGATTCCTAAAATGATCTTTGAATGTTGAAAAGCAAGTCAAATGTCAAAACTTGTGAGAATGAATGCTCAAAAGTGTCTTTGGTATGCATTTGATAAGTTGGTTTTATGATTTGGTTAGATTGACATGATATTGAAGGTTATGCTTTTAAATCATTGTTTTGATTTTAGGTGGTTCGTAATAATGATGAAGAATGACTTGCGACTTGGAGACTTGAAGACTTAGAGTGGTTTTAAAGATAATCTTCGAATGGGACATGCTACTCTTTTATTCTTTATTAGTTACATGTGTATTTTGCATTGATATTAATATTTGGTCAAATTTTTAAGAGATATCAAACATTGGTGTATTTGTTATGAGACTACTTTTAATCATATTTGTTATGAAGTATTAGATGGTTTATATAATATTATAATTTTTAATATTTAAAAGAAAAAAATAAATTAAAATAATTTTAAATAATACTTGAACTTATTAGGATGCTTGAAAGTGTCCTTATATCCAATTTGACTTAACACATCATAGGACACTTGAGAGTGTCCTAATATTCAATTTGACTTAACATATTATAGGACACTTTTAAGCGTCCTATAAAATAAAGCGTCTTAATATACCTATTGTGACTCGAGCAAATAGGACACAACTTAAAAGTGTCATATTATAAAAAGTGTCATATTACACAACATAATAGGATGTTTGCACGTGTCCTATTAGATTAATTTTGTTTGTAGTGGTATCATCCCCAAATTAATTAAATTTCCAATACCCATGAGACAACAATGCATATATATATATATATATATACACACACAGTATAGTGAGCAATATAATGAGTGTATTTGCGAGAAAAACCATCTATTTTATTTATTAATTAATATTTTAAGCATGAATGGAATAAGAAATCTAACTTTTGGATTGAAAGAGTCTGCAAGCAAAATTCTGACCTTGCATTGTGATGTGTTGTTGTACGGCTATGATAGTTATTGATGCAAAAAATAATAATGAGTGGGCCCTAATGCTGATGGTATTCCGTCATTTTGTCATACTCATAACTATAATTATGATAAAAAAGAAACAAATTTATTCTTGAAAATTCGCTCATATATAATTGATTTAACTTCTACAAATATGGTTATATTTTGTTTAAAAAATTATTAATTATATACATTTTTTCTTGTGAAAAAGAATTATGTACAACATGAATATCCTATTTCTTTAATTATAAATTTAAAGGACATGTGTCACTCTCTCTCTCATTGATTTTATATCTCTCCCAACATAAAACCTCAACTAAAATATGTTCAAGTTTAAATTTTTAATCAATTTATAATCTATATTAATTAATTGAAAAAAAAAGTGTATCAGAAAGTAATGAATTCAAAAAAAATTGTTACTTACTAATATTGTACATATATAAAAGAAAATACAAATACATAATGTGATCCTTGTCACATATTCGTAAAATTATGTGTGGTTTTTCAAAGTATAAAAGGACTTTGCATGAAAAACCTAGACACTTATCAACAAGATGTAATTTCAATTGATCCTTATTATAGGTAAAAAATGCACACTCATCACCATCCTCAAGCCCCAATTCATTGACGACAGCAGACCACCCTCGTTGAAAATATCTTCCAAAATCATCCATGGCTATAAAACACACATGTACCACACACACTATAGTTCTTACCACTTTTGCACCCACCTTGATCTTGACTTTGGTGTTCTCAGTCCCAACCAGTGGCGGACGCAGAAAATTGACAAAGGGGAGGCACAAGTAAAAGTAATATACAAACATTTAAATGTACATACAAAATGTAACTTACAAGTGATTTCGAAAATTCTTTTATACATTTCTTTTGAACCAAAAAAATGAATGAAAAGATCTAGTTCACAATTGACCCCTACGGTTCGCCATATTTTGAAACTTATGAACGATAGCTTCATTAGTGACATGCTCAAATATATCTTTTTCAAGATAAACCACTAAATTATCATTCATCCATTCATTGCCCATCCGGTTGCGAAGCCGTGTTTTCACAATACTCATTGCAGAGAATGCTCTTTCTACTGAAGCTGTTGCAACCGGCAAAACCAAGGCTAATGTTATTAGCTTGTAAACCAATGGATATACCTTATCTCTTCCACTTTCAACCATTCTTTGAGATAGAACACCAATTCCATTTACATTTGAAGTATCAATATTCGATCTCATATCCAACACAAAATTTTCGAGTTGGTCTTCCATTCCCAAAAGAGCGACATCATCAAAATCACTTGGATACAATTTTGCTAACCGAAGTAACTTTTTTACGTCAAAAGCTTTAAAAGAGTGAGATGGATTCAAAGAAGCAACGCAAAGCAACAATTCCATATTTGCCTCATTGAATCGATCATTTAATTCAAGCAGTTGCATATCTAGCACAGTATTAAATACCTCCACACGAAACCGATGTAAGTTTGTCATTTCCTCGGCTTTTCGTTTTGATCTTTTTCCACTTCCACCCACATGAACATCATCCATATCAGGCACTTCAATTTCATGATTTTTGCAAAAATTAGACACACAATCTACCAACTCATCCCATCCACCATCTCTCATTGATTGAAGTCTTATCTTAGAAGCATTCACTAAGTTCATAGCATTCACAATATCTTGGTCTTTTCTTTGCAATGCTTGAGACAAATCATTTGTTATTCCTAGTATCTTTTTCATCAAGTGTAAATCAAATATAAAGTCAAAAGATAACATGTCTCTTATCAACCGTGATGCTTCAGCCCTTTGATTAGATAAAGACCCATCTATTTTAATCACACGAAGCACACCAATTATAGAATCAAATAAATGAATCAGTCTCAAAATAGTACCGTAATGTGAACTCCATCGAGTTTCAGAAGGACGAATGAGAGTGCTTTCTTGATTCAAGCCTCGTCCACTTGAAATTTCTTCATTTTCCAAATCCTGAATAATCTTTGCAGCTTGTTTTTCTCTCAAACAATCTTTTCGCTTGCACGAGCCTCCAACCACATTAACCACATTTGATATTAAAAGGAAGAGTTCAGAAACACGTATATGTTTTTTCGCCATAGCCACAAGAGCAAGTTGAAGTTGGTGTGCAAAACAATGGACATAATATGCTGTTTCATTTTCTTTCAAAATAAGAGTCTTCAAACCATTAAACTCCCCTTGCATATTACTTGCTCCATCATAACCTTGTCCCCGCAACCTAGATATGCTTAATCCATGTAAATTCAAAAGATCTTCAAGTGCACTTTTAAGTGAGATTGCTGTTGTGCACTCAACATGTTTAAACCCCAAAATCCTTTCAAGTACGTGGCCTTTTCTATCTACAAATCTCAAGACAACAGCCATTTGCTCCTTTATAGACACATCACGAGCATCATCAAGAAGAATACTAAAAAAACTATCACCAACTTCATCAATGATAGCTCTAGTTGTTTCAAATGCACAAGCCTTAACAATATCTTTCTGGATACGAGGAGAAGTTAATTGGAGATTCGCGGGTGCATTTTTCAAGGCAACTCTTCTTATATCCTCATTATGACTTGCAAGGAGTTTCAAAAGTTCTAGAAAATTACCTTGATTTTTTGACTCCTCGGATTCATCATGGCCACGAAATGCAAGTCCTTGCTTCAAAAGCCATCTAATACATTCAATTGAAGCATTTAACTGCATTTTATAATCCATTTTTGCTTCAGTCGTCATCTTGACAAAAACTGTTTCAATATGTTGTTTTTGATTAAGTAAATCAACACATTTACTATAAGCTTGTCTATGAGCACTGTTAGTCCCTCCCTCATGCTTTCGAAACTTATCTTTGTTCTTCCAATCACGAAAACCTTCACTTACAAAAGCATCTCCGCCTCCTTGATAACTCAATTCATTTTTAAAAAGATAACACCAAAGACAAAAGGCCGAATCCATGCTTATACTATATTCTAACCACGCAAATTCTTTAAACCATGAACGGTTAAACCTTCTCATTTTAACATCAAACTTTCTTTGAGGGAAATTCTCAAGATTAGGTTGGCAAGGACCTTCAGAATAGTATTTTCTTCTAATTCTCTCACGAATATTAGGATGATAATCTGTAATTTTAGGTCGTTTCCCTGGATTTGAAGGAAGTTCCGGCAAGTCATAGTTTGCATCAACAATTTGTAGTGGCTCATTAAGATTTTCAAATGGAGTAGCTTCTACTGTGATGTTAGGCAATTCATCATGTATACTTTTTTCTGAATTCACATTAGGCAAAGATGAATTTTTAGCAACTTTTGGAAAATACCTCAACATAGCTCTGCATAAAAAATAAAAAAAAAAGACAAATAAGATTGAAATCTCTTGAGCTAGCAATGATCTTTTAACATACAAATTAAGAATATTTGGTATTACTTAACAATAAACAAATAAATAATAGTACAAACATTATGAATCAAACTATTCTTATTTTTTACCTAGTAGTGAGAAACACCGTTCACCGACGATCGTTGATACATTTTAGTTCCGTTGGGCTTTCTCCGTAGCAACAACAAATATAAAAAGGAAGACTCAATTTGTTGGAAAGACTAAAGAGTGAATGAGAGTTATGTTAGGTTTTTTTTTTCTTTGAGAATGGGGAATTTTTCCCACTGTAAGTCTGCAGATTGTAAGTCTGAAATGCAATTGAATATTCATATGGGGGGAACTAAAATATCTTGGGGGTATATTAGTAATTTTGTAGGAAAATTAAAGGGGTGGCACGTGCCACCCCTTGCCTTCACATGCGTCCGCCACTGGTCCCAACAATCTCAACTGCGTTTTGTGATAGGTTTTGAAGGAAAAATATTGTTCCCCTACCCACCGTAAACATACCTTAAAATTTCCACCGTTGATGTGTAAAAATCTCATCCCTCTAAATATTGCGATTTAAATTTAATGATTATGTTGGATTTTTGTCACATCAACGATGAGCACATTAACATGTGCCAATGTGGGTAGGGTAACAATTTTGTTGAAAGAAAACCAAGAAAATTAAATTCAGTAAATGATGTTGCTCCGATCCAACACTCTTGTTTCTCGATCCAAAAACTCGGAATCTTAAACCCGACCAATCCAAAAACTCGAAATCTTGAACCCGATGACCTACAAAACAAACACTGGGAGAGATTCCCGGCGATGGGACTCCAACGCTCAAATCAGAAAAAAGATGAGGATATTTGTGTGCTCTTTTAGCAATTGTGCGTGTGTGTTTTGAATATATTTGTGCATAAGAAAAAATAAAGAACAAATATAAGAGGTATATATATACTCCCTAAAATACATGTTAGTTGAGATTCATCCCACAAAATATGGGATATGAGCTACCGGTTTCGCAAAAATAGCGGTTAGTTAGATTCAAAACATGTTCGCCACTTTTCACCGTTAATTATATAGTTCGTCGATATATCTCCAAGCTGAATCAGTTCACATTTCATCAGTTCGATCATAAGGTTGTAGAACAGTTCATTTTGCTTCATCGCATATCAGTTTGTCATCGTGTTCCATAACTAATTCAGTTCGTCATCGTACCTCACAACTGCATTAGCTCGCGTTTCCTCAGTTCGATCTGAAGGCTGCCGAACAGCTTGTTTCTTTAGACTCTTCAAATACATTAACTTTGACTTCATCTCGGTTTTCAAGAGAAGAACTCGGTTCAACTCAGTTCGACCATATCAGTAAACAAACTGGGGCATTGAATATGTAAAACATAAAATAAATGAACTCACAATATGTGACCACAAATGGTTGGGCACACAGTGCTCTTAGAAGAACGACAGTGGGAATAGAAATTGGTTCCCATAGTTCACAATTGTGTGATCGAACATCTATAAGCATAATCATAAACAACCCATAAATCACTGAATTTGAAGAAAACAAAAAAACAAAACAAAAGAAAGGTACTGATCGGAGAAGACACCAGTCGATATTGATGACCTGCCATAGGACTGATCTGATATCGTCGACAATGTCAATTATGTGGTGAGGCTCTATGGGATACAAGAAAGATGAAGGATTTTAGAGGTTTTTTGTTTTATGTAATTAATCCTAAATGTGGCACACATTTCAATAGAGTGTGAGTCTTTTCACATATACTAATTTATTTCATTAAGGGGATTAGTTAGTTGAAAAGATGTATGGAATTGGACAAAACATCGATAACGAATATGTGTAACATTTCATCTTGAAAAATTGCTCATTAATGATTCACCTTCTACAAATATGGATATATTTTGTTTAATAAATTACAAATTATATACATTTTTTGTAAAAAGAATTATGGACAATATGAATATCCTATTTTCTTTGATTATTAATTTATGTGTTTCAAAATTTTCAATAAATTATGAATTACAAAAACTCATGAGAAACGATCTCACAGATAGTTATTGTGAGACAGAGCCCTATCACCTACAAACAACATGTGAGTTGTAGGTAATTGTGTTGTTAGTTGACCGTCTCACGCAATGCAGTAAAAATCCGTGAGACGATCTCACAAAAGACTCACTCATTATGAATTACATTATTTTTAAAATCAATTAATAACAATGAAACACTTATGCACCGAGTTATCCAATTTCATTTATTTCTGAAAATAAGGTAGGTTAGCAATTATAAAATATTTCAAATACATAAGGTGAATTAGACGAAGAAATGTTTAATTAATGTAATGATTATTATGAATCGAACAATCCATGTGTAACATTTCTTCTTGGAAAACCGTTCAAAACCGACTCACCTTCTACAAACATTTTTTTTTTTTTTTTGTGAAAAAGAATTATGTACAAAATGAACACCCTTTTTTCTTTAATTATAAATTTATGTGTTTCAAATTTCTCTTATGAATTACATTCTTTTAAAACCAATTAATAGCAATAAAACACTTATGAACCGACATACCAATGTGTTTAATAATATGCTAATGACATATTCTGAAGTATATTTACTAGATCATACCAACTCCATTTTTTCCTTATAGATAGAGAAGAGGTGTAAAAGGAATCAAGATACACAGTTGTCCTTGTGGCCAATGAGGAAGGTTTCAAAAAATTTGTGATATTGAAGTATGAAGATCACACTGGTAGAAGTCTCAATTACTTTATTAGATAATTATCTTACATGCTCTAGTGGGAGGTTTGAATCTATTTGGTGGCCTTGTTGAAGGTCATCCAGCATGACAATAATTCCTTAGGTTCAGTGGGCAAGGAACTATGAATCAGGAATGTCCAATAATTTGTGTAATGAATAATATGAAAAATGTGCTTAAACAACCAATGAGTTATTTGGGTCACTGCATTCTAAGGCTCATCACTTATGTCATATATATTGTATATGAAAGGGAAGATCTTTTCCGTGATGCGATGATTGAAATGAAGACTCCTATTTCACATTTACTACTTGAAAGAAGTAGAAATTCAGATGATCGAGAAAAATGAAGATAAAAGCCCAACGTTTCTTTGAAAATAACTCAAACATTATAAAAGATCCAACAATGGTGCGAACAAAAGGGTCTCAACTCCCAACTAAGACAACTAAAAGAAAAATACGACGTTCTAGAAAATGCAAACCAACGAGACACTACAAATCATACAGAGTCCAACAAAAAAACCGATGACGAGGCTTCAAGTATGAATGAGCATGACGAGGATAACATATATTGCTAGAATCAACATATTCAATATGTTCATCATTAATTGCTTAGTGTCTTTTTTAAGCGTTTAGTGGTTTTTTTAAACATATTCTTATTAAATTATCAATTGTACTTGATTTAAGAACTTGGGTATACAATATTTCAATTTTCAGTATTCTTTATGCTGTGAAAAAATAGTAGGATGCGCTAAACAATCAAACAAGAAATGTTAGCACAAATTTTAAACAAGTGGTTCGAACCAAACAGAGTGTTCTTATAAATGATCATCAATGCATAAGTACAAGATTTGCTCTTCAAGCCCTCGTTGTAGGATCACTGGGGTGTTGCCTTTAAACATTCGTTGTAGGATATATTTTGTTAGGAATTTCTTTTAACGGTAGTCCTTGAGCAATGAGTTGCACGCTTTTATAAGGAACAATGCGATTCTTCCTATTTTAGAACCAACTTAATACTTGAACACTTTAGAACGAATATGAAACTTCAATAGAAAAGGTACGTCAGTGATTCAGAAAAGTGATTATGAATCAAACCAGAGAAATAATATTAGAATCTTGTAGAACCCATTATAACTTATAAGTACCCATTGTACTATAGAATAACCCTGAAATATAAGAAACAAAAAACCGAAAAAAAGATTCGATTCCGTATAAAAAATTCCATTAGGTACGAAATCATAACAGAAATGACTTAAGCCATTATCTTACACGCTTCAATTACAATAAAGAGCAATGCACAACTCAAATAGAATAAATCAACAATGTTTCTCGTACATATTTATTGCTCCATTCGTCCAACCACCAAATTACATACCAACCACAGAACAAACTCGGGTCGACCCGTTTATACTCTAAGCTTATCCATCTCCTTCCTCAGAGCATTAGCCCTCACCAAGCTCCCAATAGTGTTGAACGCCAATTTCAAATCGTCGACCGGGTTCCCGGGCACGACCCTTTTGTACAAGTAGCTATCGAACGTCATCTTCTGCACGTAGTCGTCGGCGCACATCTCGACGAACGCCTCTCTGGCCGGATTCGACCTATAAAACACCTTCTGCAAGATGTCCAAAACCTTGTAGGTGGGCCAATAAGTCTTGTCCCACTTCTCCAAATACACCCTGAGATCACTCTCGTCTACCATCCTCTTCCCGTTCTCCGACCCTTCGACCATCGCCTCCGCGCACATCCGCCCGCTCTTGGCGGCGAAGTATATCCCCTCGCCGGAGCACTTGGTCACGTACCCGGCGGCGTCCCCCACCAGCGCCACCCTGTCCAGCACGCGCCGCGGCCGCGGGTGCTCCGGGATAGGGTGCGCCTCCACGCGGATGATCTTTCCTCCCTCGATCTTGTCGCGGGCCCGGAGCCTCGTCGCCGTCTGGAACTTCTTGATGTCGCCCTTGTGGGTGACCGTGCCCGTGCCCACTGCCACGTGGTCGCATTTCGGGAACACCCAGCCGTAGAAGTCCGGTGACACGTCATCGCCGACGTACATCTCGGCGAGGTCCTCGTAGTACTTCATCTTGCTGTCGGGGATTTTGATCCGCTCTTGGAAGGCGATGGCGTACTCGTAGTCGCCGGCGCCGATGCCCTTGGCGACGCGCGAGTTGGCGCCGTCGGCGCCGATGATGGCGTCGACTTCCAGAGTCTTCTTCTCACCGGCGCCGCCGGTCTTCGAGTTATAGTCGGTGTAGTGGAGGACGTACGGCGCGTTCTTCGCTTGTGGCAGATCCATTTGCAGGAAGAGGCCGTTGATTACGGTGGCGCCGGCGGTGGCGGCGCGGTCGCGGAGGTAGGCGTCGAGGACTTCGCGGCGGACCATTCCGATGTACTCGTGGGGCTTCAGGGTTCTGCCGATGTCGACGGCGACATTCGACGGCGAGATCATCTTCATCTTCGTCACTCTCCGGTCAATGATGTCCACCGGAAGGTCGAACTCTCCGACCATGCAGAGAGGGATTGCGCCGCCGCAGGGTTTGCAGTTGTCCATCTTTCTCTCAATCAGGAACGTCTCTATGCCGCCCTTCGCCAGGGTCTCGGCGGCGCAGCCGCCGGCAGGGCCTCCGCCGACGACGGCGACTCTGAGGTTGCGGCCGGTGACCCTCGGGCTAGATTTCGACGCGGAAATGCGAAATTTGCGGTGGGGGACGGCGGCGGCGGCGGGCCTGGAGAGAACGACGGCGGCATTGTTTTCTGGCGAGGAGTGGCGGAGGCCGACGAAAGTCTTGAGGGCGATGGAAGCCATGGTGGTGGAGGGATATTTTGGGTTAGTGGTTGAGACTCTTGAGAGTGAGTGAAGAGATACAAGGTCTTATGATCTATGTTGGATATGGTTTGGGGATTTTGAGGAGATGAGAACCGTTGATGGGAGGAAAGGGACGGTGGAGATTGATTGAGGATAATGGGGATAGATTTTTGCATTGTTTGTATCGGCTCAGTCCATTTGGAGTGAAGTAAAAGTGTAGCTTTCTGATAGTGTAAGAATGAGGGACATTTTTGGAATTTTGACGAGTGGCTGTTGTTCGACCACGTGCTGCTTCTTTAGATTTTTTAATTGGCGGAGTGGGAAGATGAGGTGCAGCGAGGAGACTAATTTTTTAATCAGGCTTTCAGTTTATTTTGTGAAGATTATAAATTAAACAAATGATAGGCTTTCTTTCTTTTTCTTTTTTTAAATATATCCAACTAAATTTATGTCTAGGAATAAAATTATAAGTTTTTAGTAAATATATTATACTTTTAAAATGTGTTTTGCTTTAATGAATTATTGAATAGTTATCTATTGAGTTTGTTTAGTTGGTTAGCTTCAGTATCAAATTTGTGTATTCGATAATAATCTAATACGGAAACGAATCCTTTCAATTTACTAATTAAATTTAGTAAATTTCTTTTAATCTTATCCATTTATTTTATCAATGAACTCCACATTATCAATATTCTCAAATATAATTAACCCATCAAATAGAGTTATTTCTTATTTGCTCACGATTGAAGATAGCCATCGGAAAATAAAAAGAGAAAATATCATTTATGTTCATCTCAATTAAAATGGTATTTATATCAAAAATTGGTGACTGAATTTTATTTAATACTAAATTTAAAACTTGTTTTCGGTTTCCTGACATAACACTTAAAAAATTAAAATCAATATTCTCTTTTTCTTTTTCTCGATTAAAGTTCCATGAATTCATTTATCAATCAGATTATTTTGATCATCAGATTAAAATTTATCTCAACATGATTGTATATATAATTTCTAGTATGCAAAAAAAAAAAAAAAAACATCATACCAAAAGCAAGAAAAAAGCAACGTTGAAATTCAATATTTGAGAAAATGAATGATGTGACATGTTCTTGTTTGTTGATAAAATAACGGATATGATTAAAAGAAATTTATTAAATTTACCAATTAGTAAATTGAGAGGATCTATTTCCCAATTTTAATGATAAATGATGAACCTGATCAATAAATGAAGTGAGGATCGAATTTTGGGAGAATGTTTGAATACTTAAAAAGACATATTGGATCAACAAACTACTAACATTGGATGATCCAATATATGTGTGTCAATGCTCAGCAGATAGCCAACGAAAGCCCACAGATTAGGAAAAAATCTTTGGTCCATAAACTTTATATAAGCAAAAGTATATTTATTCAGACTTAATGGATCAGAAAATCATCATTGGCGGCTGAGCACAGAGATTGGGGAGAGAATCTTAGTTTTTAGAGAGCAATGAGTCTCTTATGAGACCATCTCACAAATTTTTATTGTATTGTATGAGACGGGTCAATTCATAAACCAATCATCCACAACAAATCCTACAATATATTCACATATTGTTTGTGGGTGATGGAGCTCCATCTCACGATAACTATCCGTGAGACCGTCTCACATGAGTTTTTGTGTTAAGAGAATTACTTTTAATCTTCTTCGTGGAAACTAGGATGTGTGGCTAAGTTCATTACGCGAGTTGGAATATTTAACTTATATTTATGACTTACACCAGATGATTTAGGGATGATTTTGTGATTTCTATCTCATACATGATTTGTGTGGCCTGTTTATTAATTTATGATATTGTATGATTTGATTTTGTAGGACCGTTAGATTAATTTATTGGACAACTATTGTTAGAATGTAAATCATAATCCGTAGTTGTTACGAATGTATACTTCTCTGTAGCAAATAACGATTGATTCGTTTGAGGCAACACAAATCTAGATTATCTGGATCGAGCTTGTGAATTTGAAGTCTAATTACAATTCATTCTATCGTCTTAGACATTAATGTGTTCAACAAATTAAATTTAGAGGTACATTGTTTGATTGAACATGGTTTATAAAAGATCTTATTTTAATAGACTAAAATTAAGCGATGATCCCAGGTTAACAAAACTTGTGCTAATTTAAGGACGAGATAGGTTGAGAGAAACATTATTGATTAATTCACTTGGTCAAAAATAGAATGGGATACTGAACTAAGAACTCATGTCTTGTTTATTGATTAGTTTTTTTTTTGTTTTCGTCTTTGGTTGTTGCTTAGTAGCTAGATGGATTTTTTAGTTTAATTGGATAATCTCTTTTTGATAGAATTCTTAAATTCCCCTAATAATTCTATCTAATGCCTTATTTATCTTATTTATTTGCTGAGTAATTACAACTGGTGAATTTAATTAAACCTTATATTTCTTATGGGATCAACCCTTACTTGCCACATCTATAAATTAGTAAGGAAGATAAGATAATATTTATATTGTGTGTCTTGACAACAAGAACAGAGGGAGTTACTTGTCATGCTAGAGGCTAGCGATGACTGATATGGCCGAACTTATCTGAACCGAGTTTTCTTCTTTAATTTTACACTGAAGTCAGAAACCGAACTAAGCTGATAAATGACAAACTGAATTAGTCAAGAACACGATGACGAACTGAATTAGTCATGGAACACGATGACGAACTGATACATTTGACGAACTGATATAGGATGATGACGAACTGATACATTTGACGAACTAATATAGGATGATGACGAATTGATACATTTGATGAATTGATATAGGATGACGACGAACTGATTCATGATGACGACGAACTGATATATGATGACGAGCTGATTCATGATGGTGACGAACTGATATATGATGACGAACTGATTCATGATGGCGACGAACTGATTCATGATGACGAACTAATTAACATTGAAAAGTGACGAACGGGTTTTAGTCCAACTGACCGCTATTTCAGCGGGTCAGTTGCCCATATCCCCTATTTTGTGGGATAAATCTCAACTAACATGTATTCCAGGGAGTATATATATACCTCTTATATTCATTCTTTATGGGGTTCACATACACAATTACATAAAACACACGCATATTCCTTGAGTAATTTTCTGCTTTGCAATCTTATTGACTTGAGCGTCGGAGTCCCGTCACCGGGAACCCCTCCCGGTGTTTGTTTTGCAGGTCATTTGGTTCGAGATTTCGAGTTTTTAGATTGAAGAACAAGAGCGTCGGATAGAAGCAACATCAATTGGCGTCGTCTGTGGGAAACGTCTAAGTTTTAAGACGTTGAAGTATTTAAGATGGTGAATACCAGAGGATCTAATAGAGCACTGGAAGTAGAAGAGACATCAAAAAGACAAGAAAATGAAGAAAACAATCGGAGTTCTACTCCAATAGATCCGTCTCATACCATTACATTAACACCAGATGAGTTGTCGGATTTGATAGCGGCTGATGTTCAAAAGGCTCTAGGTAAACAACGAGTGGAATCACAACATGATAATGTGGAAGTTCGTACGGAAGTATGGCAGAAGAATGATAAATATCAGACTGATTGAAGCGGGAGAACTGATTAAGGATGAAGTGGGAGAACTGATTGATGATGAAGCGAGAGAACTGATTGAAGCGGTAGAACTGATTAAGGATGAAGCAGGAGAACTGATTAAGGATGAAGTAGGAGAACTGATTGAAGCGGGAGAACTGATTAATGATGAATGATGAAGCGGGAGAACTGATTAATGATTAAGCGGGAGAACTGATTAAGGATGAAGCGGGAGAACTGATTGATGATGAATGATGAAGCGGGAGAACTGATTAAGGATGAAGCGGGAGAACTGATTAATGATGAATGATGAATGATGAAGCGGGAGAACAGATTAATGATGAATGATGAAGCGAGAGAACTGATAAATGATGAAACCGGAGAACTGATTAATGATTGAAGCGGGAGAACCGATTAAGGATGAAGCGGGAGAATTGATTAAGGATAAAACGGGAGAACTGATTGAAGCGGGAGAACTGATTAATGATGAATGATGAAGCGGGAGAACTGATTAAGGATGAAGCGGGAGAACTGATTACAGCGGGAGAACTGATTAACGATGAATGATGAAGCGAGAGAACTGATGAATGATGAAACAGGAGAACTGATTAATGATGAATGATGAAGCGGGAGAACTGATTAATGATGAAGCGGGAGAACTGATGAATGATTAAGTGGGAGAACTGATTAAGGATGAAGCGGGAGAACTGATTGATGATGAATGATGAAGCGGGAGAACTGATTGATGATGAAGCGGGAGAATTGATTAAGGATGAAGCGGGAGAACTGATTAATGATGAATGATGAAGCGGGAGAACTGATTGAAGCGGGAGAACTGATTAATGATGAATGATGAAGCGAGAGAACTAATGAATGATGAAACGGGAGAACTGATTAATGATTGAAGCGTGAGAACTGATTAATGATGAATGATGAAGCGAGAGAACTGATTAATGATGAAGCGGGAGAACTGATGAATGATTAAGCGAGAGAACTGATTAAGGATGAAACGGGAGAACTGATTGATGATGAATGATGAAGCGGGAGAACTGATTAATGATGAAGCGGGACGAACTGGAGAGACTGATTAGGGAGAACTGACTCGCTCGGTACGAACTGATTAATGATGAAGCGGGACGAACTTGAGAGATTGATTAGAGAGAACCGACTCGCTCGGTATGTCGTTGAACAGGTACAAACTGATTAATGATGAAGCGGGGCGAACAAGTTTGAATTCAATACTTGAAGTACCACACTTCTGTGTGTTGCTTGTTACTTCTTTCAATTCCCCCTATCTTAATAAAATGAGAAATATTCACTCTCTGTGAGCGTAGGCTAACTTAGCTGAACCACGTTAAATTGTTATATCTTTTCTTTTCTGTTTGATTTCATATGATGGCTGTTATACTTGATGATTAAGCGAACTGAAAACATTCCCTCGGAATGACGAACTGAAACATCCCCTCGGAATGACGAACTGAAACATTCCCTCGGAATATGAACACTCCATCGGAGTGTCCTGATTAAGCGAAATGAAACATCCCCTCGGAATGACGAACTGAAACATTCCCTCGGAATGTGAACATTCCATCGGAGTGTCCTGATTAAGCGAAATGAAATATTCCCTCGGAATGACGAACTGAAATATTCCCTTGGAATGATGAAGTGAAACATTCCTTCGGAATGATGAAGTGAAACATTCCCTCGGAATGTTCTGATTAAGCGAAGTGAAACATTCCATCGGAATGTTCTGATTAAGCGAACTGCAACATTCCATCGGAATGTAAACACTCCATCGGAGTGTCCTGATTAAGCAAAATGAAACATTCCCTCGGAATGACGAACTGAAACATTCCCTCGGAATGACGAACTGAAAACATTCCCTCGGAATGTCGAATTGAAACATTCCCTCGGAATGTCCTGATTAAGCGAACCGAAACATTCCCTCAGAATGTACACTCCATCGGAGTGTCCTGATTAAGCGAAGTGAAACATTCCCTCGGAATGTCCTAATTAAGCGAACTGCAACATTCTCTCGGAATGTAAACACTCCCTCGGAGTGTCCTGATTAAGCGAACTGATTCACTCCCTCGGAGTGTCTTGATTAAGCGAACTGAAACACTCCCTCGGAGTGTCCTAATTAAGCGAACTGATTCACTCCCCTCGGAGTGTCCTGATTAAGCGAACTGATTCACTCCTTCGGAGTGTCCTGATTAAGAGAACTGCAACATTTCCTCGAAATGTAAACACTCCCTCGGAGTGTCTTGATTAATGTAAACTTACATCGTTTTCAAATCATGTGGATCATATACGATTATGAACTATTTGCGATTACTAGAAGAACAGTTGCAAAAAAGAAGATATACATAGTGTGTTCAAACAGAAAAATACAACGAAATTTCACTAAGTACGAGTAGGTGGTTCCTCGGAGGGAGCTGGGAGAGTCGAAGTATCAGTAAAGGAACGTCAAGTGTTCAGCAAGCACATTAGCGAACTTCACTAGTGTGTGTAAACACACACTTTGAAGGGGGGAGTACTTGATATGGCCGAACTTATCTGAACCGAGTTTTCTTCCTTAATTTCACACTGAAGTCAGAAACCGAACTGAGCTGATAAATGACGAACTGAATTAGTCATGGAACACGATGACGAACTGATACATTTGACGAACTGATATAGGATGATGACGAACTGATACATTTGATGAACTGATATAGGATGACGACGAACTGATTCATGATGACGACGAACTGATATATGATGACGAACTGATTCATGATGGTGACGAACTGATATATGATGACGAACTGATTCATGATGGCGACGAACTGATTCATGATGACGAACTAATTAACATTGAAAAGTGACGAACATGTTTTAGTCCAACTGACCGCTATTTCAGCGGGTCAGTTGCCCATATCCCCTATTTTGTGGGATAAATCTCAATTAACACGTATTCCAGGGAGTATATATATATCTCTTATATTCATTCTTTATGGGGTTCACATACACAATTACATAAAACACACGCATATTCCTTGAGTAATTTTCTGCTTTGCAATCTTATTGACTTGAGCATCGGAGTCCCGTCACCGGGAACCCCTCCCGGTGTTTGTTTTGCAGGTCATCGGGTTCGAGATTTCGAGTTTTTAGATTGAAGAACAAGAGCGTCGGATCGGAGCAACATCAGTGACAATTCGAATTAGAAGGAGAGCACACTTGCTCTATTCTAGGTTTAGTTGGGGTTGAGCCTTGTTAGTGATATCAGTACATCCAGCCTTAAAATAGGTCATTGAGACACATCTCATGAGTTACATAGTAACAATTTTATGGGATCGGGTTGCTATCCTCAAATTAATAGACATAAGACTTAAACCGTGTAACAAAAAATACAAGGCTAATGGTAACTTAAGTAGAAGGTTTTGATTACAAATTTTTTCAGTTCAATTGTTTAAACATGGCACTATGAGGGCTGTTCTTTCTTGTTAGGAAATCAATGTTTAGATTTTGATGAGAAAAAAAAAACACAAATGTAATAGGAAAATAGATCATCCAATTTTTCACATTTTTTAAGTGAAAGTAGAATAAGATTTAAGTTCCTAGTAAAAATGGAGGATAGCAAATCAAGATCTTGCTGCAAGTTGTGGGTACAAATTATAATGTTTATGTTTTGGTTGTCTGATTATAATGTTTTCCAATTTTGGTTTGATTTTGCTCGAAACGTTATTTTCTGCCTAAGTGAAAGCCATATTTAAATCCATGTTAAAAATTTTGGTATAAATGAAGGAAAAAAGATAATAGAAATCTTGAACAAAATTGGATGGAAATTGAAAATAAAAAATGATAGTTCAAGGATTAAAAATAAATTAGAATACGTAAAATTGGTTGAAAAACAAGGTTTAAGTTACAAGAAGAAAGTTGCAATATTTTCGAATTCATTATATTTTTTGATCAATGTTTCTTTAACAAGATCAAGTATATAGAGGGGTTATGGAGAAAACAAATATACTTGAAGTAAATGAACAAATCATAACAGTGACAAATTCTCCCTTCCTATGTCAAAATATCAAGGACAACCTTTAGAAAATAAGAAACATTATAAAGTGAGTGTATTAACTTTTAATTAATGTAGTGTTATTAAACCTCATTAACATTATTAATGTCCTCATAACAAAAATAATACTGTATTAACCAGTGACCCTAACTTTTGTATATTAACCTCATTCTCGAGAAAGTTGACCCGCATGTTGATTATTAATATCTGTATCTTGCAATTAATAATCAACTTTCAAAATTCAAAAGATGATATTCTCATCCTAATTATCATAAATATCTCGATCTAGCAACTAATTGAGTCATGCATTCTCATATCTATAATTAGACATAATCTCTCGATTTCAATCTAATTAATTAAAATATGCATGAATTTGATCAAGATTCATATGTGGTATGTGGAATATGCACGAATAAGCTTGATTAAGATATAATGAAAAAAATGATGATTAAAACTAGAAATAAAAAAAAAAAATCCATAAAATTACTATTGTTCCCTAAGATCACGAGATTCCCAACCAATAATCATGTTCGTAATACAAAATAAATTACAAAGCGACATCATATAAATTAGAAATAAATCAACGAAACACTGAGTGAATTCGTGATTGTGTTGCTCTTTCTTCAATTTTGAATATTCAATTCATTACTTTATAGATTGTTTGTTGTCAAGATGAAATTTCAAGTATATAGCTTGATTGACTAGCTCCTAATGTTCTCATTTGTACTTAGGTAAGTTAAAATCAAACTTGTAAAAGAGTTCTAGTCAATAATGAGTCCAAATCGAGCATAGAATTCGTGACCCAACCATATGTGAACCAACCTCATCTAGGTTGACCCAAATCTTGATTTTCAGCCTCATCTTAACCATTTTTTGTTTTGAATTTGACTTAGGTTCCTTGATGAAAGGTTTGAAGTCAGCTTTTTAATGTCATTGATTTTAACCCAATAGAAATTTCTTACACTATATTAACCCCAAAATCTAGACGAAAATCAATTTGTCTCTGCACAACTTTTGTCTTTTTGTAATTTTTTGCTTTCTTGGATACATAATTGAGAAAATTATTTTTTAACATGAAAGTCGTATTATTTTTTCTTATCTTTCCAATAAGATAATAACTACATAACTTATGTCTTTTTCTCCCATAATTGCGCATTTTCAACATCATATCTCGACTCCAACTTGACTTTTCCTGGCCTCATTGTTTAATTGAGCTCTCACTTTGTACTAAAATCTATCAAATTTCATTCAAATCAAACAAATACGTGAAATCTTCACAAGATAATAAAATTTATATAAAAGATCACAAGTGCATCTTTATTAACAAAAAATGATATGCTATTAAGAGTCAAAATACCTAAAATAACATAAATTATCAAACCTTCCAAACTTAAACTATTATTCGTCTCTGAACAATGAAAATAAAAGAAACTCATGCATGAGGTGGAATAATCGAGGATCATTTTGCTCTCAGGTTTCGGTATTTTTCAAAAACAAGCATCATATGATCTTAGAACAGAAGATATTCATACATGCAACTACTTTTGAATTAATGATTCAAATAATAAGTGAACACTCACAAGATAAGTGTATCACTCATCTTTCAAGTGTTTAGGGAAAACATGCTCAAGTCAAATCAAAACATGCACACCCTACCATAGACTTGCAAATAGTCTAAGTTCTATATCGTGTAGTGTATGTAGAGGTGATCAACTAGTTCCTTTCGATTCGAACCGAATCCGTGAATCGAGGTTCAACGGCTCGGTACTATTCGAACTGGCGAACCAGCGATTTGCCTATTTTTTTAAATGCATTATGCCACGTGTACAAATAATATGATAGAGCCGTTGATGATCAACGACTCTAATTTACTAGCCGTGGGGAAATTGGCGGTTCAACTGCCGATTCGATATTTGATTTGAATCAACAGTTGAACTGCCAGATCAATATTTGATTTGAATCAACAGTCGTGATTAAAAGACCGTTGATGATGGATGGCTGTGATAGTTCGAACCATTGGTTCAACCGAATCGGAGGTCTTGAATTTTTTTTTTTGAATTTTGATTGAAATCTATAAATACCCCTAATTCCATTTGTGATTTGCACACCAATTTCATCATTCTTGATTCAATCTCTCTCTCAACTCAACTCTCTCAAGCTCACACTTTCAATCTTTGATCAACTTTCAATTCATACTTCTTCTTTTTTGTTCTTAAATTCTATTTCATTTGTTAAAAAAAAAAAGACTAGAAGAGGTTCTTCTTCATTCGGTTCATCTCGTGGAAAAGGAAAAAGTCATATGTCAATGCCACCACCACAATCTTTGCATGATGATGATGATTATATTGAGTCTTTTTCTCAATATAATCAAGATGATTTGGTGACCACGTTAGGTCCTTATACCGCCGCCGCCTTTGCCGAAGAAGAAGAGGAGGTGCCTAGGAGAGACACAAGAAAGTGACAATATAACACGCAACACTAATCCTAGAGCACCTTCTACGCTTTGAAGTGATATTTTCACCTTTCATTTGAAGGAGAAAATACCAAATAACAACGTTGATTACATAGTCAAGTACAACCATTGTACAAAAATGTACAAATTCAAGTATGGAGTGGGCTTTGAGACATTCAACAATCATGTGTTGAAAAAGCATCCCGACAAGATGGGCATTGATCAATCTCAAACACAACTTCGGAGATATACCGATTCTTCTCAAGGTAGAGGTATGAATTCTTTTATTTTTAAATTTAGTCAATTGAATCATAGGAGAAGCGTAGTCGAATTAATTACCGAAAAACATCTTTCATTTCAATTTCCTTGTGATGATAGTTTTGAAAAATATACTAGCACGTACTTACAACCTAGTAGTAGAAAAATATTTAGAAACACCATTACACTGGATATAGAAAAAATAGTAGGAGAGTATAAATATAAATTAATTGAAGAATTTAAAATTTTAAAACAAAAACTTTATATATGTAGTGATATTTGGAAGGGTCCTTATAAGTTGCATGATTATATGGGTATTACTTGTCATTGGATGGAGAGTAACACTTCTGTGCACCAGTTACACCGTGCAATCCATACTTTTATGTTATAAATGTAGTACGTTTATGTTACAAAATGTAATACCTTGATAATGCTAGTGGTAATACGACTAGTTTACCTTCACTTATTGAAATTTGTAAACCTCCAATTCAAGGTAAATTTTTCCATATTCATTGTATGTGTCATTGTTTAAACTTATGTGTTCAAGATGACTTAGAATCATTACACGATAATATTAAACCTATTAAAGAGTCAATTTATGAAATTGCTAGATCTACGACATATCATAATAAATGGGCTAAATTTTATAAGAAAAACGGATTGTAAGTTAAAAAATTTGTTGTTGATGTGCAATATCGTTGGAATTCTACATATTACATGCTTCAAGATTCTTATGATTATAGACACATGCTTGTTCAATTTTATTTGGAAAATCAACATGATGACATTATTTTATTTGAAAATTCATGGGATGCATGTCTTAATGATTCAACTTTTAAAATTTTTTGAAGAGGCAACTAGGGAATTATCCAGTTGTTATTATCCTACTTCTCCATTAGTTTTAGATCATTGTATAAAAATTGCTCTTATATTCAATAAGTATTCAACATGTCCTATTAGGAAATACAATTATAGTGATGAAATCGAAATGGTTAAAATATTTTCATGAGATACCCGATTTATTTTTATGTGCTAAATTATTAGATTCTAAAATTAGAGAAGATGGCTTAGAAGAATTATTAAAAATGTATTATAATACATTGTTCTCAAATTTGTATTGGGAGAATATGATGAAGTGATTATGTTCCTAATCCTATTGAAGTTGCTGGTAAAGCTAAACAATGGCTAATCGAATTGTTTAAAAAATATAAAGTATTGTTTGGTGATTCTAGTGATGATGTAGTAGGTAATCAAAATATAGGAGGTAGTAGTCATTCTTCTTCTTCATCTAGTTTTGTTTCAGCGCCGACTCTTAATCAATTTTATAATTTTTATGATATTAGAACACAAAAACGAGCTAGAGGTTTCAACCCATGTTAAGAATTAGATTCATATTTAAGTGCTACTTTTAAACAAATTTTATTTGAAAATCCTTTGGATCTATTAAAGTGGTGGTCAAGAAGGACTACCATTTATTCTATTTTAACAATTATTGCAAAAGAGATATTTGCAAGTCCCGCCTCAACCGTTGCCGTAGAACATGCATTTAACAAATGAGGTAATATGTTGAATCCAAGAAGATCAAAATTGACGAAAGAGAATATACAAAACATAACTCTTCTTGAAGATTGGGTGAGAGAAAATAACTGTCAACAACACCTTGATTTCTCTTATTTAGACAACGATGGAGATGACACATATATGAATATGATTCAAACACATCCTCCTTCGTCGGAACCAACATTGACGAATGAAGGTAAGTTTAGGTAAGAGAACTACGTGAGCTTTGATTCCTTAATTTTGACAAGGATACGTAGGCAATTTCATTCTAAGTTTGGAAGTGTAACTTCCAAACTTAGAATGAAACTCAAGCTCTTTCAATTTTTTTTTTCAAGTTTCAATTTATTTTATAGAAAGATGAAAAGTTGTAATTTTTTAACTTCAAGTCTTCAATATTGTTGTACTTGTAGACTTGTAGTATGATTCATGATTGTAATAAAGTCTTGAGTTGTAATAATTTTTTAATTCATAATTGTAATTTTCACTCATTTTAATCTTGTAGACTCAAGTTGTATTATGTTTTATTGTAATTTTTTGAAAATCTTAAGTTGTATTGTTGTACTTGTACTTATCATGATTTTATTTTATTCCATATATAAATTTTATTTTATTAATTTAAAAATTATTTTACTTAGTTTAAACTTAACACTTTATTAGAAATCTAAAATTATTGCACAAAAATTTAATTATGCAAAAAAAAAAAAATTCAGCCCAGGCCGGGTCCTCAGCGCCTAGCCGGTCACTAAACACATAAACTTGGGCATGGTCCGTGCCAACAGCGCCTGTGCAATGTCAAAAAAACAAAACCGATCTAACCGACGGTTTCATTTAAACTGGCGGAACCGGAACAGGAACGAGACCCCTACGGTTCGGTTCTGATTTTACATATTTTGGTTCGTCAAACCGTCAATTCGGAACCGAAATCGACGGTTCGAACCGGATGATCACCACTAAGTGTATGCTCAAAACAAGAATCAAATAAGACTAAAATTCAAATGGCTAATTCATTAGCCTCAATCAAGAAAAAAGCTTACAATATCAAAATTGGTTAACTAGAGAAAATGATATATTTCCCACCCTGCCTCCCCAGCTGCGTCCCCAACCCAAGCCCTTTCGTCGCCGTCGGTGTCAGCTGAGGTAAGTTAATTTAACTAGTTTAATTTTATTTTTTTTCGTTTAATATTGTTAAACTAGTTAATTGTGTAATTTGCTATATTTCATTATATGTAGTTAATTTTTCGTTATTGTTAGATTTTTATAATTAGTTAATTGTCATAATGTATGGCATTTCGTGTAGTTAGTTAGTTAGTTAAACTGATCAATTACTTAATTGTTACAATTTAGTGCAGTTCGTTAATTGTTAATAGTTAGTTTAATTAGTTAATTTAGGACATTTCATGTTTTGTTTTGTTTAATTTTGTGAAATTAGTTAGTTTAGTTAATTTTACTAATTAGTAGAGTTAATTTAGCATACGGTTGAATTACTAATCTTAGTTGAATTCTACCAATGATTGTTATTAATTTAGTTAATTTTACTAATTTAGTTGAATTTGTGTTTGATATTGCTGAAATTGTGAGAGTGTTTAAATTAAAATTTGTAACACCTAGAACAATGAGTGTAAGCATAATTGGATTAATTAAATAATTTAATCCTTAATTGTTTGTTTTTATTATGTGCATTTCAAAATGAAATGAATACGTGGTTTATGAACGAACTTTAGGTTATAACGATTAAATGATATTATATGTCAAAACCTAAAGTTTTTGTAAAAGGGATAGCTTTATCCGAGGCCCATAAGCCCAAAAAGGAGATACATAAGTAGTGAGTTTGAGTACACTAGGGTAAGTTTGAACATCATTTGGAAAAGTGAGCACTCTCTCCTTTCTCTCTCCTCTCTCTGAGCGCAGCTCCTCCTCCCTCTCTATTGTTTTGCCACCGCACAACTATTGTCTGTCGGCCTCTCCGATTGGCCCAATGGAAAGCCCCCGCTGAGCCCGTCACGATTCTGGACCCAACACCACCATCGGGTGTCGCCTTCGCCGTAAATCAGAGGTGAAAGGCGCGACGCCACCGACCCCTCCGAGCTCTTCTCTTCCTCGGTTCTTTTTCTCGACCGTATCTGCTTCTTCCTCTCCCGTCGTGTTGCTGCCGCTGTGTCGCATTGAGTGAGTCGGCGCGTTGTTTGTTGGGTCGCCGCCTCGAGCAGCGGTGCGTGTGTTGAGGTGCTAGGTGTGTGCGTTTCGATTGTATTTTTATGTGTGCTTGCTAGTGTGCGTGTGTGTAGCATCGGGTGAGTTACCGGCGATGCGGTGTCGCCGGTAGCGGCGGTCGAAGGTGGTTGCATGTGGGGGTGGCGCGACTGGGAAGGGTTGGGGGTGAGGGGCTCATTTTGTAAATTTGAAAGAATTTAGGGGTTTGGGTGCAAACCCTAGATTTTTAGTATATTTACGTTTTAACCCCTGAACTTTCTAAAATCTCTTTTAAGTCCTTGAAGTTTCTGGAAATTTCTTTCTTACACCAAAACTTTCTCAACTTCATGTTTTAACCCCAAAACTTTTGAAAATTATGTTTTGGCCCCAAAAGTTTTCAAATATATCAAAAGGACCCCAAACCTTTTCTGATTTTGCGAATTGACCCCTTTGGTCAAAGTCAATATTTCAGAATTTACAAAAATGCCCTCATGCTTCTAAAAACTCTATTTTAAGATCGTTTTTCTCTCTGTTTAATTAAGCCTAAATCGATTTCCTTAAATCCGATGATCTAGTTTTAAGCTTCCATGATCGTTTCAACACTTTTTATGATTCAAAAGCTCCCGTTTCATTTCCTTTCCTCTATCGTTTCTTTTCTCTTAAGAGATTTCTAAGTTAATCTTGAACCTTATAGCATAATTAGAAATCTAAACCTCCTTCTATATGTATAGGCTTCGAGAAGAAAGAACGAACATAGACTTTAGAGTATCGAGTTTCTCGTAGGTCACCACTGAATAAGGTAGGAGTAATTTTTGAAACAAACTATTTATTTTCCACTTTTATATGAATGTTTAAGCTATGAAAGATACTATGAATGACAATTGAACGAACGAATGCCATGTGAACTCATGATTAATGAAATGTTTCTTTGACGCTAAGTTATGTTTAATTTCCCTAAGTGTGTTATGTTTATGTGTTGTGATATATTTGTGTGCATGCAAAGAACGACTGACGACTGCTATGACGGCTCTACCATAAAATACTGAATGAGGATTACGATCCTATAGCTACAATAATGTATAAAGAACCGTTTATAGTATAAGACGGGAAAAACCCACATCTTTCTATAGACACGTTTCACGAGTTGTGTTGTGCTTAACTGTTGTGATTAAGAATACTTGTTTGTCTTTATTGTTTAATACATGTTAATAATAGAAAGTATTAACATGAGTGTATTCCAAACAATCACCCCTCGTGTACTCACATTATAGGTAATAATGAAAATGAGGAAATGTGAAGAGAGGGATGCCATATCAAGAAAATGTTTTTTTTTTCTATATTTAAATTTTCTAAACAATGTTCGATTTTCTATTTTGCAAAACTTAACCATTTATTATGAATCCTGTGGTAGACTTCCGATGTATTCTTTCAAACGTCTTCCCTACTTATTTTCAAATGCTTCAGTTATGTAAAAGCACGAATTTAAAACGTTGTAAAGATCTTGTTGTGGATGATATCTTACTCCTTTTTATCGTTTATTTTATTCTCATTTTCAAAATGTATGTTTCTTTTCTTTCTTGTTGCATGTCCAAAACGCCAAACTCTGATATTTATATGTTTTCAAAATAGGGCGTCGTAAAATTTGTTTATCTATATTTGGTTGTTGATAATTATTTGTTTACAAATTGAATGTTAGATCTACAGACGAAGAGTCAATAACTTGGTAGATTAATTCATACTGTTGAAATTTCATTAGATTTTTTTGAAAAATGTTTTAGTAGAAATTAATTTTATGAAATTTATTGTTGTCTATTGAGAAATTAAATGGTGAATGCAAAGACGAAGAGTCGAAAACTTGGTACATTAATGCATACTTTGGATTGATGTTGAAATTACATTATATTTTAGGGTTTACAATGTTTAAGCTGTAATCATATGAAATTATAGATTTTAGAGTTTAGAATGTTTAAGTTGAAATTATATGAAATTTTATGCAACTTTAAATTTTTGGGAGAAGTCGAGTTCCTTGAGAACATGAACATGGACAAGGACGAGGTCCACAAGATGAGGACACACATACACCACCAAACTTGTCCTCGATCCATTACTACCATCGATGGAGTCTATAGCCTATAGGTGGTTCGAAGAGAGTCCACTCCACTTATGAGGAGGGGACTGTCGACAAGCACTTGGGTCCTTGCATCATATTTGTTTTCTTCATAGGAGGCGTTATAGGCATCTAAGAGCAGACAACTGACGTTATACATTATAGATGGGACGCAAGTAACTTGTCTCTGTTATTTAGTTAAAATTGAATATGTTTAATATATTTAGTTATTAACTTGTTTAATTTCATAAATAACTTGTTAGTTGTGTAGCATTGTTTCGTCGCATCAGTGCTCGTCTTTTTTAATAGACATTTTCGAGAGCTTTCTTGATCCACAAGGCTTCAACTGAAAGCTAGCTGATCTTGCCCGTAACCAAGCAAGTGTATTGAGAGGAGTTTCAAGTATTAATAATTTGATATGTTTTTTCACCGCATGTGTTTATGCTTTTTGTATAAATTAATAAGTTTCTTTTACAGAAATGATGCACTTCAGATTTGTTGATCAATGATGAAATTGCCCAATTGTACCCAGAGAAGACTACTACCCGATATTGTGACATGGTCAATTCTTAAAGAATAAACTGAAGATGAAGAGAAAACAATCTGAAAATGTACCCAACGCGATTTGAAAGAATTTTCAAAATTATTGGGATAATCCAAAGGATAAGAATATTACTTTCCATCGTTAAATCCATGGGTAATATGATTTTTTGGAGTGTAAATTCAAACATCTTTAAATTTATTAATGTCCACCAACCTTATTTATTGTTAGAGTGTATGTGTGGAAAATCATTGCTAAAAGAATTGCCATGCATGTCATGTCACCAATCAACATATTACATAATACTGAAATAATACCTAATATGGAGGGTCCCATAGGCGCCTTAAGTTATATTTTGATTGTACGTATGTTTCATTTTTATTTATTTTAGGAATTTTAAATGGCAAAGAGGAAGTTATGTACGATTCATATCCTCTATTATTGTTGGTGTTATTATCTTATAATTCATAACATTTAATACATGTTATATGTTTATTAGTGATGTCATTTAACGTCGGTAATATGTGGTGATTATTTTGGAATATGAGTCTTTTTTTTTTCATTGTCTTAAAATACCCACCGCTAATGTAAAAAAATCTCATCTATTTATATTATGATTTGTATTTGATTTTTAACACATCATGAACATTGGACACATTAATATGTTTTCATGATGGATACGATAGCTGAACTAATCTAAAGTCTAAATCATTCTATATATATTTCATCTTTTATATTAAAATAATTATTACAATATAATAAATCACATTACTAATTGAACACACGACCTACATTAAATACAATGAAACTAGATAACAAAGTAAGTGGGCAGATCGAGCTAGAACGTTGAGTGCATGTTTGGAGTAAACTATAATTATTAAAATTTTATAACTAAATACAAGTAAAACTACTGTCAATTTTTACCTTTGAATTTATTCTTCGAATTCAATTTTTACCGTCCGTAGTTTTTGATCGGTATTAGTTTATATCATGAACCGACGATTCGGTTTTAATCATCGGTTTCGGCTGTTATATATATTTTTTAATATTTAAAAAATATTATTAAAATTTACTTATAAATAATAAAACTAATCTTATTATACAAAATAATTTTTTTTTGAGTTAACATTTGATATAGAAAAAATTAGAACTTACTTTAACAATTACATTTTATTACAACAATACATTTATAAGTTACAATTTAAATTAAAAATTACAATTTAAATAAAAAAATACAAAATACAAACTATAAACATAAAATTATTATTTTTATAACATATATAGAAGTTAATAATATAAAAAAATCTCGTAGTCCAAATTTATAATTTCAAAAATATGCAAACCAAAACCAAACCGCAATAATACAGTTTACGGTTTCGACTTAGAACCTAAATCAGATCAACGGTTAACCGAACTATTGACTCCGCTTCAACTTCTCATTCATTTGGGCACATCAATATAAAAAAGGTTTGATGATCTTTACAATCTTCAGACTAAGATATTTCACCAATCTTTTTCCTTCTCTCAAACACAATTTGAATAAGATCATCATGGCGAGAGTAGATGTAATATCTTCATATGTTGTTAGAACAACAAACAATCCAACTTCCATGTCAAGATTAGAGCTAACTCCATGGGATTTGCGATTGCTCCTACTTGACCCTATTTAGAAAGGCATTTTATTTCACTAACCCACAAAACGAAAAAATTGATCAAAACTTCATTCGTCACCTCAAAGACTCTCTCTCTCTCTCGAACCCTCAATTTCTTCCCACCACTCGCCATCCGTCTTGCCTCCATTCATATATAACAATGATGATACAATGAGTTTCTACGTTGATTGCAACAACGCCGAAGTTGAGTTTGTTGATGCAGTCACTGCCGGTTTGTCAATTTCAAACATCTTAGAACCAACTTACATCCCTAAAATAGTCGATCTCTTCATTTTTACTACTAAACAGAATTTAGAATTGTGAAGGAGTTTCCAAGCCTTTAGTTAGTGTGCAGGTTACTCAACTCGTAGATGGAACCTTCATAGGATGCACTCCTAATCATGTAGTGATTGTTGGTATTTTTTCTGGCATTTCTTCAACTCTTGGTCTGAGATATCTAGTGGTTTGGATACTGTTGATGATTAGATCACTAATCAAGCTCACAATGCACACTCTCAAGATCAAGAACAATCCCAGAATTTGCAGAACAAGAACACACCTCAAAGTTTGCAGAATAGTAATCAAGAATACATAATGAAAATGTGATCAAGAACACGAGAGAATTACATGGTTCGACTCTATCCACTTGAGTCTAAATCCACGACATGAATTAGAACGATTTTATTCAAAGAATCTTGAAGAAAAGTACAGAAAATGAAAAACACAGAATAGGGTTTGCTAACTATAAACCCTAATATATAGAACTCTCTAACCTAACGTCGAAACTAACTGAAACTACAATCAAACATAGATGAGAACGAGCTAAACAAAAACCCTCTGTCAATTTTGACAGATCACAAACGGATCTTCACAACTTAATAGAATTGCATCCAATCTTGCGTAGAAAACCCTAAAATAACCCTAGGAGCCGTTTTCTCATGCAACTGACTTTTGCAACTGAATTATGCGCTTGATCTCTTTTGTTTTAGTCTGTTATTCATCAGTGTTGTTAGTAAACTCCATTAGCTTCGTTTCCACGTCATTTCCGGCTAGATTCCATGTCAGTAGCTCCAAGTCAGCATGCATGCAAGATTCATTTCTTCAATTCTCCACCAATCTTGAATGCATACATTCTAATTCCTGCATAACACAACACTTAACTAGAACAGATGTTAGTAGTATGACAAGTTAGAATATTAACCAACTTCATACAATGTAATAATTTTGAGCTGCTCAAAGATTTTGTCAACATATCAGATGGATTATCTGATGTGTGAATCTTCATGACTTTGATGAACCCTTTCTCAATAATATCTCTCACAAAATGTAGTTTAACATCAATATGCTTACTCCTTTCATGAAATACTTGATGTTTTGCAAGGTGTATAACACTTTGGTTGTCACAAAATATCTGCAACTTCTTCTAATTAATTCCCAATTCCAGAAGTATACCCTTCAGCCATATACCCTCTTTGATTGCCTCAGTCATTGTCATATATTCTGCCTCTGTAGTGGATAAAGCTACCATTGATTGCTGAGTACATTTCCAGCATATTGTTGTACCAAACAATGTGAAAACATAGTCGGTGAGAGATTTTCTTGTGTCCTTGTTGCCTCCAAAGTCTGAGTCGACATACCCCACCAGAGCATTCAGTTCATTAAAGTTGTTGTCTTGTTTTTCAAACAATAAACCCTTTTCTGTTGATCCCACCAAATACCTCAGCATCCATTTCAAGGCTTCCTAGTGAGTTCTTCCTGGATTGGCCATAAACCTGCTGATTTGGCTCATTCCATAGGCTAAATCAGGTCTACTACAAACCATAGTGTACATAATACTCCCTACTGCATTAGCATATGGTACATATTCCATGTACTTCTTTTCCTTAGGTGTAGTTGGACACTGATTAGCTGACAAGTGTGTATATTGTCCCATTACAGTAACTGATGGTTTTGCTTGATGTATATAAAACCTTTTCAGAACCTTAGCTATATAATCAGACTGACTTAGACTTAGTTTTCCAGCCTTCTTGTCTCTGAATATATCCATACCCAAGATTCTCCTAGCTTCCCCCAAATCCTTCATCTCAAACTGTGATTTCAGTTTGTTTTTCAATTCTTGAATGTGATGTTTATACTTGCTGGCTATTAACATGTCATCCACATAGATAAGAAGGTAAGTATGAACCTGTTCTCCTTCCTTTCCTAAATAGACATAGCTGTCATATGAACATCTTATCAAGCCAATACTTAGAACATAATCATTGAATCTTTTGTACCATTGCCTTGGGCTTTGCTTTAATCCATATAAAGACTTCTGTAATTTGCATACTTTGTCCTCATTTCCTAGAAGAATGAAGCCCTCAGGTTGCTTCATATAGATGGTTTCCTCTAGATAGCCATGTAAGAATGCTGTTTTGACATCCAATTGCTGAAGTTCCAAATCCCATTCAGCAACCAAATCTAGCAAGATTCTGATAGAACAGTGTTTGACTACTGGAGAAAAGATTTCATTAAAATCCACTCCCTCCTTTTGAGTAAAACCCCTAGCTACAAGTCTTGCTTTAAATCTTATAGTTTCTGAACCTGCAACTTCAAGCTTTTTCTTGAATATCCATTTGCTTTCTACAATCCTTTTGTTAAGTGGTTTATCAACAAGGATCCAAGTTTGATTCTTCTCCAATGACATTAGTTCCTCATTCATGGCTTCCATCAATTTCTCCTTTTCTTTGGATAACATAGCTGATTTGAAATCATGTGGTTCTTCATAATTGATATCCTGAGCCACTGCCAATGCATAAGAAACTATATCAGCTTGTCCAAACCTTGTAGGTGGATGGACTCTCCCCCTTTCTCTATCCCTAGCCAAGCTGTAATTCTTTAAATCTGTGTGAACTTGATTTTCCTCATCAGATTCAGATTGATCAATGTGAACTTCATCCTGAATGTTTTGATCCTTATGCTGAATTTGCTGATTTTCAGTATGCATTTGCTGATCTTCAGAGTCATTCTCCACCTCAACTAGGGTTCCATCACTATCAATTTCATTTGCTCCACCTTGACTGTTAGAGTATCTCATTGTTTTTTCATTAAAAACAACATCTCTGCTTGTAAAGCATTTTTGATGTCTAGTTTCCAAACACCAAAGCTTATAGCCTTTGGTTCCAGTTGGATAGCCTATGAAAATACATCTCAAAGCCCTTGGTTCAAGCTTATCCTGCCTAATATGTGCAAAAGCTTGACAACCAAATATTCTGAGATGGGAGTAACTTGGAACATTACCATACCATAACTCATCAGGTGTTTTAAAATTAATAGAAGAGGATGGAGATTTGTTTACCAGGTAAGCTGCTGTTGTAACAGCTTCTCCCCAAAAAGATTTTGGTAAATTTGCATCTAGTAGCATACATCTCACCCTTTTAAGTAGAGTTCGATTCATCCTTTCCGCTACTCCATTTTGTTGAGGGTTTGAAGCCACTGTTCTATGTCTTATGATCCCCTTTCTTTGGCAAAATTCCTGAAACTCCAAAGACAGAAACTCCAAGCCATTGTCAGTTCTCAAATGCTTAAGAGTGTTATCTATTTTGTTTTCAACTTGTATGCATCATTCTTGTGTTTTAGAGTGTACACCCACACCCTCCTGGAATAATCATCAATGAATGTGATGAAGAACCTTGCTCCACCATGAGTGATAGCTCTTGTTGGCCCCCATATATCTGAGTGTACGTACTTAAGAGGTTTGGTTGATGTGTGCTTTCCAGTTCCATAAGGCTGCTTAGTTGACTTTCCTAAAACGCATTGCTCACAAAACTGAAGCTTAGTGACAGTGTTGTTTCCAAGCAATCTCCTTTTTGAAAGTTCTTGAAGCCTCTTTTCTCCAATATGGCCAAGTCTTTTGTGCCATATCTTTGCATCATCTTCACTCATTACAGCAGAAACTTTTCCCTCTACTGTTGATCTGAGTAGGATGTACAAGCCATTGTATTTCTTTCCTTTTAGGATGACTTTGTCATTCTTTGATACCTCAATCATTCCTTCCTTTGTACTAAATTCATAACCTGTAGAATTAAGACAACCAAGTGAAATAAGATTTCTAGTAAGATCAGGTATGTACCTTACTTCAGGGAGTTTCTTGATACTTCCATCATGAAGTTTAAGGGCAATTACTCCAATTTCCTTTACTTTACATGCTTGATCATTTCCCAATAAGACTGATCCACCATCTTCTTCCTTCATCTCTTGGAACCATTCTTTCATTGGGCACATGTGGAAGCTGTAACCTGAATCTAGTACCTATTCATTTGTCATATTTGAAGAGGAAATGCACAGTATATCCGCTTGATCATAGATGTTCTCTGCTAATGCTGCTTCTGAACCTTTTCCCTCATTCTTTGTCTTGTTCTTCTCAGGACAATTTTTCTTTAGATGTCCCACTTTATGGCATGAGAAACACTTTCTGGTTTCAGTGGTTTGAGTGTCATTAACCTGCTTCTTTTTCTTATCCTGATTCTTCTTATTCTTCCTCACATTCAGTCCCTCACCTAGGGGTTGGCTCTTAATGCTTGAACTACTTGATAGAACCATTGATTTAATAGAGTTCATTACCTGTTCCAGACTCAAAGCCTCAGATCTTCCATAGATCAGTGCATCTTTGAAAGAATCCAAAGACTTAGGTAAAAAATTCAGCAACATTAGAGCCTTGTCTTCATTCTTGATCTTTTCATCTATATTCAGCAAGTCATTAAGAATCTTGTTGAATTCGTCCAACTTCTCAGTGATTAGTTTTTCATCATGGATCTTGAAGTTCAATAGCTTCTGCTTCAGGTATAATCTATTCGTCAGGGATTTAGTTAAGTATAACTCATCCAATTTTGCTAAGATCTCCAATGCAGTAGATTCCTTGCATACCTCACGAAGTGCCTTATCAGCAAGACAAAAAATGATCATGCTCCTTGATTTTCTTTGAATTTGAGCCTTATTTTCCTCTGATAAATCCGCTGATGTCGAATCCTCCATGATAGCTTGTTCCAGATTGTTTTGAATAAGCAATGCCTCCATGTGAACTTTCCACAAACCATAATCACCTTTCCCATCGAATTTCCCGACTTCCATCTTCATCGATGTCATGGCTTGAATCGGGAACTGATATTCCCACAGACGGTGCCAATTGTTGATGATTAGATCACTAATCAAGCTCACAATGCACACTCTCAAGATCAAGAACAATCCCAGAATTTGCAGAACAAGAACACACCTCAAAGTTTGCAGAATAGTAATCAAGAATACAGAATGAAAATGCGATCAAGAACACGAGAGAATTACGTGGTTCGACTCTATCCACTTGAGTCTACATCCACGACATGAATTAGAACGATTTTATTCAAAGAATCTTGAAGAAAAGTACAGAAAATGAAAAACACAGAATAGGGTTTGCTATCTATAAACCCTAATATATAGAACTCTCTAACCTAACGTCGAAACTAACTGAAACTACAATCAAACATAGATGAGAATGAGCTAAACAAAAACCCTCTGTCAATTTTGACATATCACAAACGGATCTTCACAACTTAACAGAATTGCATCCAATCTTGCGTAGAAAACCCTAAAATAACCCTAGGAGCCGTTTTCTCATGCAACTGACTTTTGCAACTAAATTATGTGCTTGATCTCTTTTGTTTCAGTCTGTTATTCATCAGTATTGTTAGTAAACTCCATCAGCTTCGTTTTCACGTCATTTTCGGCTAGATTCCACATCAGCAGCTCCAAGTCAGCATGCATTCAAGATTCACTTCTTCAGATACCATATCAAAAGCCCCTGTCTTCGAACTTTGGTTTCCTAGTAATGTATCTCATGACAATCGTCCCATCCGTCTTTCTTCATTGGAGAAAGATGACGACCGTGTTGTTCTTGATCGACCTCCATTACTCGAGAGGGTTTTCCATTTTAGCAAAGAAAGTTTAGCTAAACTCAAAGCCAAGACCAATTCAGAAGGAAAAACTGACATAATATTATCTCTGCAAGCACTCTCAGCTCATTTATGGTGGAGTGCTATACGTTGCAGACATGATCAAACGAACGAAGAAAAAGCTCGTTTCATGATGACTATTGGTGCGAGGATAAGAATCCCACATTAATAATAATACATTACCAAATTAACCACACAACATAAAAATTGATGCAACTTACAATAATTTTTAAATGGATGCAACAATGATTTTTAAATGGATGGAAGACTGATTTTGAACAGTGATGTCATGTAATCGATGCAATGATTTTGAATGCTTGTATCAATGAATTAATAATAATACATTCCCAAATTAACATCACAACACCAAAATGGATGCAATAATGATTAAAAATACATGCCAAGCTAAAAATTAATAATAATAATACATTAGCAAATTTTAAAAAATATAATACATTACCAAAATGGATGCAACAGACAATGATTTTGAAATGGATGAATCAATGATTTTTAAATAGATGCCAATAAATCAATTAATAATAATACATCACCAAACTAACCTCACACCACCAAGATGGATGCAACAATGATTTTAAATTGCATGCTAACAAATCATTTTATAACAACACATTACCAAATTAACCACACAACACCAAAGTGAATTCACACAATGATTTTCAACTTTGATGGGATGTACGTATCAATTAATTAATAATAGTACATTTAAATGGATTGAAAAATGTGTTACTGATATACGACTTTTCAGTGTAAAGGTAACATTGTGTCAATTTAATTGACAAAACCATAGTTACATTTATTTTGCATGGGTTGTGGATGTAGTTTAGCAGTACAGTTCAGAAGCAGTTTATTTAAAAATTTAATGAGATGATTTCAAAACATTTATAACAAATACCCAAACACATCGAATATGAGTCTCAAATGATTCGTAATAACGAGATGCATAATACCAACAAATTTGATTGCGGTTTTATGGTTGCAGGTTATTGTTATATACAATCAATGAAGAAGCTAGATATTGACTACATTGTCTATGCTATTACAGTTGTTGGGGGGAATTATTAGTTTTTATAGCGGTAATTTCTGAAAACAGGTAAAAAGGTTAAAATGAAAATGAAGGGTTATGATGCAATGATTCAAGATCTAATGGCTAAAATTAGTGGTGTATTAATACAATGGTGTACTATAGTTGTATGAGTAGGTAAACATGTACAAATTAAATTGTGACAAAATTATGGTTTTTTTAAAGTTAAAAGTATTAAATAAATGTATGATACCTAAACATAAGGGTATGACTATTATATTATAAATGTATGACTAATATAATATAAATATATGATTAACATTACATAGATGTCAGGAAAAAATGTAAAAATATATGCATGGATCTGGATCAATCCACACCTGAACTCAACCCGAATGCATGTATACATCAGGTGCACAGAGTACTACCGTTGAATTTATTGTCAACCAAAACCAACCTTATTTATTGTTCGAAAACCCTCTACCACTAAATCTCTGAGATTTTTGAATCTATTGTCAACCAAAACCAACCTTATTTATTGTGGGAACCACCTCTACCACTGAAACAATAGCATCTTACATATGTACCAACGATGGTTAAAAAAAAAAAAAAAACATATGTACTGACAATTATTTTAGTAAGTTTAATTTTTATTTAATTTTAGGAATTTTAAACAGCGAGAAAAGAAGTTATAAATTTGTGAATTATCATAATATATGTAGAAATATATCATGTATCCCCAAACGGCATTCTTGTTTCTTTTATTGCAATTAATACATATTACGTGCTATTATATATTATCAATTTACACTTTTTAATTTATTCATCAAATCCACAATCTTATGTTTGTTACCTAAATTATTAAAGAACTTCATGATAAAGGGTTTCATAATTTTATCTGAAATAAAACTATTTATTTACTAAAACTATTTTTTCAAACATAGTTCTTCAGAATTATTATTATAATTATTATTATTAATTTTTTTAGATTTTATTTATTGATTTCTAAATATTTTAAAGGGAAAATTCTAATTTTGGCTAGGTTACTATCTTTTAGTCATTCATCATATGCGAACACTATCTTTTCGGGCCCCAATATTAGGGCAATTTGTTAATCATTTTTTGGATATTATTTGTTGATTTTTAAATATTTTAAAATAATTTTTTATTTTAAAAAAATTAATTTCAGTTTTGGTCTTGTATATAAAACACTTTCTATTTTTTGATAACCAAGTATTTATTTTTCAATTTTGGTTCTCTATATTTTAATTTTTTCAATTTTAGTCGTTTTTTAATCATAATTTTTAAAATCACTGATGTGGCCAACCATTTGGTTTGAATTCTATCCCATATGTATTCAATTTATTTCTTTAAAATCATGTCACGTATATATAACATAAGGTTAGATGATCTTGAAATCTGCACACTAGCTATCGCTCCACTCATTCTTTCTCTCTAAAACAATTGTGATCTTAACACTCTTTTTTCCTTCTGTCAATAACAATTTCAAATAGATCATCATGGCGAGAGTAGATGTAATATCTTCATGTGTTGTTAGAACAACAAACAATCCAATTCCCATGTCAAGATTAGAGCTAACTCCATGGGATTTGCGATTGCTCCTACTTGACCCTATTCAGAGAGGCATTTTATTTCATAACCCTCAAAACCAAGAAATCGATCAAAACTTCATTCATCACCTCAAAGACTCTTTCTCTCGAACCCTCGATTTCTTTCCACCACTCGCCGGTCGTCTTTCCTCCATTCACAACGACGACAATACAGTGAGTTTCTTCATCGATTGCAACAACGCTGGAGTTGAATTTGTTCATGCAGTCGCCATCAGTGTGTCGATTTCCGACATCTTGGAACCAACTTACATTCCTAAAATAGTCTCTTCGTTTTTCCCACTAAACGGAATTCCGAACTGTGAAGGTGTTTCGAAGCCTTTAGTTGGTGTGCAGGTTACTGAACTCGTCGATGGCATCTTCATAGGATGCACTGCTAATCATGCAGTGATTGATGGGGTTTCTTTCTGGCATTTCTTCAATTCTTGGTCTGAGATATCTCGTGGTTTGGATACTACATCAAAAACCCCTGTCTTCGAACGTTTGGTTTCCTAGTAATGTATCTAATAGCAATCGTCTCATCCGTCTTCCTCCATTGGAGAAAGATGATGACTGCGTTGTTCTTGATCGACGTCCATTGCTGGAGAGGGTATTCCACTTCAGTAAAGAGAGTCTAGCGAAACTCAAAGCCAAGGCCAATTCTGAAGCAAAAACCGACAAGATCATATCATCTCTGCAAGCACTCTCAGCTCATTTATGGTGGAGTGCTACACGTTGCAGACATGATCAAACGAACGAAGAAGCTCGTTTCATGATATCTGTTGGTGCGAGGACAAGAATCCCTTTACCAGATGGGTATTTTGGGAATGCTGTAATTGGTGCTAGAATGGCAACTAGTGAGGCTGAGCTCTTGCAGAGGGGATTTGGTTATGCTGCGATGAAGATCAATGAGTTGGTGGCTCAACAAAGAGGTGAATGCATAGTGAAATTCTTGGAAGATTGGGTAGAAAACCCTGAATATACACGAAAGGGAAAACTGCCTTTTGCCATTGTAAGTTCACCTCGGCATAATGTGTATGACAATGATTTTGGATGGGGAAAACCAATTGCTGTGAGAAGTGGACAAGGGCAGAAATTTGACGGCAAGATGACGGTGTTTCCGGCGGCCATTGACGGCGGCATTGATGTCGAAGTTTGCTTGGCGGAGGAAACATTGCAGGCCATGGAAGATGATGCAGTGTTTATGGAAGCTTTCATGGTTTGACAATTTTATTATTTTTTATGTACGTGTAACATTCTAAGTTCCACATCATCAAGTCAACACTCTACACCTCAGCTATTATATTCCAACTAGATCAGAATTAGGTACATTTCATGGGCTTATAATAAAATTAAAGTACTTTGTTTCATCAAACTTTTGATATATTTTTTTTGTTTTAATATTCCTAGTTTTGTTATAAATAAAATCATTAATATTAAATGGGTTAAAAAAGTAATAATTAGTATGGCTTTTTTGCACTTTACCATCTAAATTTCACTACAACTAAATGATTATTTGCTATAAGATTTTTATAATAATAAAATTTGTCGAGAATTATATCTTTGCAGCAAGAAATCATCGAAAAATTGATAATATAAATTAACAATAAGTAGTCAGAAAAATGAAAAATAAAAAATAACTTAAAAAGCATAATTGCGACAAAATTATGTGTTCCATTGTGGCAAAAAAGTTATACGAGAAAAATTTTGAAACAATAATTTAGCAAAAGATGTTGTCTCAAAAATGTTTTTTTTTTTTGACAAATACTAATGTTTTCTTGACAACATTTTGTCATCGCTTATAAGCTTTTTTTTCTTCATTTAGTTACAACCAAAGTTCATAGATACGTTTTTCAGTTTGCAACTTAAATCAATTTTCTGATCACTATTCTGGCCAAAATAGTAGTTTTTGTTAAAATTTTCCTGAAATTGAACAAAAATTGAATGAAAATTTAAAAAAACTAATTTGAGGTTTTCGTTTGATTTAGACTGGGGAGCTTAACGAACATTTCATATATTTTGGTTCAAAAAAATTGTGAGATCAAATACGATCAATTTTTAGGATCAAAAAACAAGTTTATTTCGCCAAGTAAAAAGTCGTGGAGTTTGAGATGAAATTAGAGGAAAAAAGAAGTCTACATTGCATAAGAAAAAATGGGCATACTATAAGAATTTTTTTTACCCTAAATAAACGAATCTTATTTTATATATTATGTTTTTTTATTTTACTTTTTTAATCATTATATATATATATATATCTTTACTAATATAAAAACAAATAAATTGACAAAAATTACAAATATGCCACTTTTCCTTAAAAAATGTAATGCCAAAAAAAATATTAGAAGTGGAAAATAAAATTTTTTTTACAAGCTATTTGTATGTATTAAAATTCTTCTAATATTAGTTTTTTAAAATGTTGGGTCTTTTATTTAGACATTTTAAAAATTATAATTAGCATTAAGTGTAAATAATGACATTGTTATTGGGAGAATGCTAGAGAGAGAAAAGTTTAGAGAGAGGGAAAATAGTGAGTGAGTCAGGCAAAGAGAATACATCGCTGAATGAGGGTAAGCAAGTGAGAGGTGGTTCTGTGAGGTCCGATGACAGGAGGGTGCCGAGATTAACTGTGGATAATTTCAATTTCAAAGATCCTAAATACCGTCAACTTGAATGGTCAATCAAGATTGAGTATAAGATTTACATGTACGTGTTCTAGGCGAATGGACTGAGAGATCAAGAACTAATGGTTTTTTCTTGGACATCGACCTTGTGTGTGCTGGATGGTTGTCATAGATTCTCAGCAAAAGTGTCTATACTCTTTGAGGTATATTATTTGCTAGAAAATTTAGAGGCAGTAACTGCGTCATCCTGTGTCAGATCCGAAGAAATAATAAAGGCTCCTTCTTGGATGTGGCTAAGATTGATGAGGGAAGAAACAACCAAAATCTGAAAATTCTGGAAGGAGAAAGACGTTTAGGTTGGTCTCTTTTGAGCCAATTTTGGCCCATCTACTTTCACCCCTAATCAATCTGGCATTCAGGGTCTCAAACACCCGACAGATAAATGTGATGGAGTCTAAAACATATACATCTCACATAACGTTTATGAGTGACGTACGACTAGAGAGTAACAATGGTTATGGGATTCACAAGAGTTATGTTGAGACGGTGAGGGCTTCAGCCTTAAAAAATTGGTACCCTTATAACGAAGGTAGTAGGATGAACATGAACCTTTCGTGAGAGGATATCGATCAGGAAAATGGGAAACTCTTGGGGAAAGTGGTTTGATGGAAGGTGATGGAATCCGCTAATAAGTCAAATATTCACAAGATGACGCTGAGCATCGATGGTTCGGAGTTTGTGTTGGACATAGCTTCTACAAGTGAAATGGAGATCCAAGCAGGAGCTTCCCCCCACCGAGGCTAAGACTCTGCTTGACGCCTTTAGCTTAAAACTCAAAACTACTCGAGTATACAACCCAAGTAATCGGACTAGTGGCAACACATCGATAGCTAACGGGTGGCTAAAGTGGAGAGCGAAAGCAACAAAGACGACAGCCTGCCATACCAAGGAAGTTGAAATGTCGACGCCAGAACCTATGACAATAGTGGGAAGTGAAAATGGTCTTCATGGGGTTGAGAAGATTGCAATAGTGGAGGGAGAAAACCAAAATGAAAAGTGGCCGCTAGCTGTGATAAAGAGAAGCGTTGCTTTAAAAACCTTTCATTGAGCTTGTTTAATAAAACAAAGAGGGTTTCAGATTGCGGACTCGACCAATTATAAAGGGGCTTGACTCTTTTTTCATGCACTCATATCATAAATTTGGCCTTTTAAAATATTTAATTTAAGTGCGGTTTCAGATTTTGGGCTCGGCCCAATTTGGAGTGGCCTGACTCTTTTCTCCACCACATATTCCTAAGCCTTTTAAAGATTTAAGCCCAGTTCGCAAGGACCAACCCACTAGTCATAAAAACTTTTCCCTTAATCCTAAGATCTCATCCTCTTTTAGAATGAGTCTTATAGAATGTGTAGACCAGACTCAAAACTTCATGGCACAATGAAGATCAATAAAAATATACATCCAGACCACAGAACCACGAGTATATAAGAGAGAGATTAACACGGAGAGCTCTATTTTTAGTAAAGATTGTGCTAAAGAATGACGGTTCTCATATCAAGAATATGAGGAAGGTGACGATGGATCGGATCTCGATAGTGTCGTATAGGTAGATGGATCACATTAATTACTTTCATACAATAATGATAAAGATTTGTGGGTGGACAGTGAAGAACAAAACAAAGCGGAAACATCAAAGCCAAACTCCACCGAGACGAGGCTAGAAAATATTCGAGATCTGTTTACGTCTGTGAATCAGGTTCTTTCTTTCCCTTCTCTATCTTCTGGTATTTCTTCTTCATTTTCTATAGAACCGTACTCTGCTATGTGCCAACTTGTTTGAAGAAGTCCAAATATCGTTCCTATTTTTCAACATATTAATTGATATTTTCTTGAGTCTTAGTCATGTTGAGTCTTTAGTAGTTGGTTGTTATTTTCTTATTTTTCGCTATTTGAGTTGTTAAGTGTTTATCTTTTAAAAGCTGTAACGTTATAAATATAGCTACTTAGTCTTGGTAAAAGGCACGCAGAAATTTAATCCAATTTCCTTTCTCTCTTCTTGCTCTCTGATTTCTTTAACTCTCTATTCTTCTCTCAAATTTGGTACCAATGCCAGGTTCTTTCCCATGGATACCCGGGTAAAAACGAATGCTGAATTCCGCAACGATCTGAATGAAGCATTGGCTCGTCATGAGTCAAACTTTGATCAAGTGCATGCAACATTGTAGACAGTCCTAATAGAACTTCAAGCCATAGAAGCTCTAGTAGCAGCCTGCAAGAAGTTAATCCCTTTGCTCATGACGGACCCCCTCACCATACTCGAGCCATACACCTGGTGATCACTCTGATCAATCACTTTAATCTTCCCTCAAGCTGCAGTTTCTAAAGTTCAATGGAGAGGATCCAATAGGTTGGATTTATAAGGCCGAACAATATTTCGAATACCAAGGTGTTGGAATCAATCAACAAGTGAAACTCGCATCTTTTCATTTAGAGGAGATTACATTATAGTGACATCGTTGGCATTCAAAATTTCATGGACCCCTCACTTGGAATGAAATTGCCGAGGCTGTTCTGCTGCGTTTTGGTCCTACTGAGTACGAAGACCCCTTTGAAGCCTTGTTTAGGCTGAAGCAGATGACCACAGTTGCTGCATATCAAGAGGCTTTTGAGAGACTCATCGAGTTGATAAATTACCAAAATCCTTTCTAATAGGGTGTTTCATTGTGGTTGAATGATGAAATTCACTTAGACGTCAAAATACGGCAACCACAAACATTGGTGAACACTATTGGAGTTGCTCGATTGATAGAAGAATACAACTAGCTCCAGCGATGACCAATGAGCACTAACATGATATAATCCGAAGCCCTATTATCAAGAGCAAACAATAATCCAACAGCTAGAATTTTGGGACCACTTCTAAATCAATGCAATGGATCAGGATCAAACACACAACCTTCAGTGTCTTTTCATCGAATCACCAATCAAAGACATGGGAACGCCATGAAAATGGACTATGCTATTATTGTGATGAGAAATATTCAAATGGCCATCGCTGCAAACGCCCCTAACTATTCTTGATCGACGATACACCAACCGTCCAAGAGAAAAATGATGAAGAACCACCTCTAGAATCTGAAACTGGAAAACTATTACTTGAAATCTTTTTTCATGCAATTGCAGGGGCTGAATACCCTCAAACTCTTCGGGTTTTAGGAAAGATAAAGAACAAAAGCTTTATGGTACTGATAGATGGATGAAGTACTCATAATTTTATTGATCAACATACAACTTCTCGATTTGGCCTACCCATTGTCCGAGATAAAAAGTAGCAAGTGATGATTGCAAATAGAGAAAAGATTGAATGCACAAGTCAATGTCCAGGGGTCACTCTAACTATTCAAGGAATACCTATCATTGTTGACTAATATATTCTTCCAGTTGCAGCTTGTCAGGCTGGTTTGGGCGTACAATGGTTGGAAACACTCGGGCCAAATTGAGATGGATTATAAACATCTCACTATGTCGTTTCGTATTAAGGGGACTACTCATACTCTACATGGAATTGGCCGAGATGCAGAGATTTTTAACATGGAAGTTCTTAATAACAATGAATGTTTTGGACTACAAGGGACATGGTTCTTTTTTCAAATTACGCCAGAAGAAACCAAGCCTGTTACGATCCATCTACTGGAAATACAAAAAATTTTGCAGGAATTCTCTAAGATATTTAAGACTCTAACAGGCATTCCGCCAAAACGAAATGCAAGACCATCGAATTCCACTCCAACCCGATGCAGGACTTGTAAATGTGCAACCATACCAATATCTATATTTTCAAAATTTGGAGATCGAGAATATGGTGAAGGAGCTTTTGCAAACTGGGCTTATACGACCAAACAACAACCCATTTTCTTCTCCAGTTCTACTAGTAAAAAAAGTTGATGGTACATGGTGATTTTGCGTGGATTATCGAGCTCTTAACAAGATTACGGTGAAAGATAAGTATCTCATTCCCATAATTGATGAGCTACTTGATAAACTCCATGATGCCAAATTTTTTTCGAAACTAGACTTGCGATTTGGATATCATCAGATTCGAGTGCAAGAAGAAGATATTCCAAAGACGACATTTTGGATTCTCGAGGGACATTATAAGTTTATCATCAGCCATTCGTGCTCACTAATGCTCTGCAACTTTTTAGAGTCTCATGAATGATATCTTCTGTCCACACCTTCACAAATTTATTTTGGTATTTTTTATGGTATATTGGTTTACTCACGATCTTGGGAGGAACACCTCTCTTATTTGTAATCTGCCTTTATGATTTTATAAGCTAACCAATTATTTGTTAAAGAATCAATATGCAATTTTGGAGTTCAACAGGTGAAGTACTTGGGCCATATCATTGTTGCAGGTGAAGTGTCTATAGATCGTGATAAGGTTCAAACAGTGGCAGCATGGCCAACCCCCACCACAACAAGGAGTACGAGGTTTTTTGGGACTTTTCGGTTACTATAGGAAGTTTATTCGCCACTTCGGAAACATCGCAACCCCGCTAACAAAGCTTCTAACCAAAGAAAAATTCCATAGAATAGTGAGGTAAATGCTGCATTTTAACAACTTAAGCTTGCTGTCACCAACCCACCCACTTTGCATCTTCCAAAATTTTCAGAGCAATTTGTGGTTGAATGTGATGCGAGTGGAGTGGGAGTGGGAGCCGTTTTCACAACAACATCATCCTATTGACTACTTCAGTGAAGCACTCAAGGGATCCTCACTAGCCTTTGTCTATGTATGAGAAGGAAATGCTCGCAATTGTTAAGGCTATTCAGAAGTGGTGCCCCTACTTGTTGGGTAGGAGGTTCGTAGTTAGAAAAGACTGATATGGTCAGACTAAGTCGAACCAAGTCCTCTTATCGACCGAACTTAGTCGAACCGAGTCTTCTCTTAGAAACCGAACTAAGGCCAAAATCAAAGCACTTGAGGTATGGAGAAACAAGTTGTTCGGCCATCTCCTGATCGATCTAAGTTAGCGCGAGCCAATGCAGTCGGGAAGTACGATGATGAACTAAATTAGATGAGGAAAAACTGGTATGTGGCGAAGCTAAACGAACTGAGTTACAGCCCTATGAACGAACTAACGAAAGAGGAACTGATTAACGTGAGATATGATGAACAGACTTTGAACCTAACTAACCGCTATTTCAGCGGAACTGTTAGTCCGTATCCCATACTTTAAGGGATGAATCTCAACCAACTCATATTCCAGGGAGTATATATATACCTCTTGTGTTCATTCTTTATTTTTTCCTTATGCACACTTAAAATTCAAAATACACTCACGTACACTTGCACAAAAATCTTCTTCCTTTTTCTGACTTGAGCGTCGGAGTCCCATCGCCGGGAACCCCTCCCGGTATTTATTTTGCAGGTCTTTGTGTTCAAGATCATCAGTTTTTGGATCGGGAAGTCGGAGAATCGAATCGGAGCAACATCAAGGTTCAAGATTTCGAGTTTTTGGGTTGAAGAACCGGAGCTTTGGATCGGAGCAACATCAAAGACCATCAAAGTCTCAAGTATCTTTTGGAACAACGCATCATAACTCCTGCACAATCTCATTGGTTACCTAAGTTACTTGGATATGATTATGTCATCAAATATAAAAAAAAGACTAAGAATCAAGTTGTTGAATTTTTATCACAGATGAGAGAGCTTTAGTTTTTATCTATCTCGATTCCACATGTTGATTGGTGGCCGAAATTCCAAGAAGAAGTCCGTAACAATCCTTTTTATAAGTGCTTAGGGAACAAACAAAATGCGCTTGAATTGATGCTACCAGATGGTGTTTGGTTCAAGACGACAAGGTACTCTTGAGTCCTGATTCAACTTTAATTCCTCTAATTCTCTCGGATAGCCATTCCTCCCTTGTAGGTGGACATTTTGGATTTCATAAAACTCTTTATCGTATTTGTCAAAGTTTCGTGTGGCCAAAGATGAGACAAGCATTGAAATTTTTTCTCAAAACTTGTGAGGTTTGCCAGCAATACGAATCCGATTGTATGAAACCCGCTGGCCTATTACAACCCCTTACCGTGCCCACTCAATCATGGATGGATGTGTCCATGGATTTTATAGAAGGCCTACAGGTGTCTAAGGGATACTCGGTTATCATGGTAGTAGTTGATCTCCTGTCAAAGTACACACACTTTATGCCAATGAAACATCTTTTTTCCGCTTCCTCAGTTGCACGAGCCTGTGTCGCCAATATTCTATGGTTTCATGGGATTCCAGCTTCTATAGTCAGTGATCGTGATAGAGTATTCACCGGCAATTTTTGGCGAATTTTGTTTCATCTACAAGGAACCAAACTATGCATGAGTTCAAGCTACCATCCACAAACTGATGGTCAATTGGAGGTTGTTAACCGTACATTAGAACAATATCTTTGTTGTTTTGTAGGTTCTCAGTCAAAAAAATGGGTGGAAGGATACCTTAGGGCAAAATTCAGTTACAATACATCTGTCTACTCTGCAACAAAAATTTCTCCTTTTGAGGCGGTCTATGGTAAACCCCCACCAAACTTAGTAACGTATGTTCCAGGTACAGCGCAAGTACGGGTTGTGGATGAGTATCTTCAAAATAGAGATGAGATTCTAAGGGAGCTTCGACGTAATTTACAGCTTGCTCAGGAGCGAATGAAGATCTAAACAAATCAACATCGGTGTAAGGTTTCATTTGATATAGGTGACTACGTTTACATCAAACTTCAACCTTATCGGCAAACTTATGTGGCATTTCGTGGGCCATTGAAACTTTCACCTTGCTTCTATGGTCCCTACAAAGTTATTGAACGAGTAGGACCTGTAGCCTACAATTAGAATTACTAGTTGGATCGCTAATTCATGATACATTTCATGTGAGTCAGCTGCGCAAACATTTGGGATCTATTGCCCCAATTGAATATGCTATATGGGAAACTGAATGACGATTTCAATGAGCCTACCCAGATTTCTATCCATGAGGACAAGGACACTTTGAGTGGGGGTTGTTACGTGGCAACTTGTTTGAAGAAGTCCAAATATTGTTCCTATTTTTCAGCATATTAATTAATATTTTCTTGAGTCTTAGTTAGTCGAGTTGAGTCTTTAGTAGTTGGTTGTTATTTCTTTAATTTTCTCTATTTTAGTTGTTGCATGTTTATCTTTTAAAAACTGTAAGATTATAAATACAACTATTTAGTCTTGGTAAAAGACACGCAAAAATTTAATCCAATTTCCTTTCTCTCTTCTTGCTCTCTACTTTCTTCAACTCTCTGTTTTTCTCTCAAATTTTATCATATCATACTCTTCTTTTGTTCCATGTTCTCTTGTGTCCTTCTCTTCTGTCTTCTAATTGTATTCCATCGATTTCAAGTCTTTACCCTTGAGGGTCGAGACAGGGTATGGGTGTTCACATGTCTGTGCAGGTTTTAGAAAATGAAGCTGTGACAGGGTCTGGTATCTATCAGAATGAACAGGAAATGAATCTTCCAAGTGACAAGCTGAGAACAGAGTGTCAGAGTGAACCTTAGGAGGAAGAGGGTGAATTCAGTGTTAGTAAATGTATGGAGCTCATTCACATTGAAAAGATGGCTAACATAAATGATGTTAATAAGGGGTGGTTTTCAATGTTCCAAAATAATAAAGGGCATCAAAGAACTAAAAAACTTGAATTGGGGTATGGTTTATGGCAATAATGGAAGAAAATATGGGAGTTCAACTTTGTCAAAATGAAGATCCTGATTTGGAATATTAGATGGAGTGGGTCGGGTGTGAGGAGAAGTATTCTCAAGGGTTTCATAAGGGAAAAAAAAACCCTGCAGGACGTAAAAAAAAAAAAGATTGATCGCAATTTTGTTGCAGGGATCAGGAAATCAAGATTCGTGGAGTGGACTTTTCTCCATGCAATGAGAATATCGGGTGGTATTCTGGTTCTCTGGGACTATTATAATATAGAGGTGGTGGGTTCTCTTGTGGGTGAGTATTCAGTATCTATTAAGGTCAGAAAAAGTGGTAATTGTTTTTTGTGGTTTTCAACTGTATACAGGCCTAATAAATCAGGTATAGAGCTGGTGAGACTAAGCACTATGTGCAATCCAAACCAGTGCATGATGGAGATTTTAATATTTTCAGACTTCCAAGGGATAAATCGGCAAATCAAAACTTCAATACGAGTATGAAGAACTTTAAATCTTTGATTTATGATCTTGAACTTGTGGACTCTCCTTTGCTCAATGAAAGATTTACTTGGTCCAACATGAGAGTAAATCCAATTTGTTGCAAGCTGGATATATTTCTTTTCTCGACGGGACATAAAGCTCTTCCTAGGCTGATCTCAGATCATTCTCCATCTTAGAGGAGTCTAAAGACCGATTAAAAGACCTTTCAAGGAAGAAGAAATAAAAAAAACGGTGTTTAGTGTCTCAGATAACAAGTCTCTTGGTCCACATAGATTCTCCTTTGCTTTGTCTAAGGAATGTTGGGAAGTGTTGAAAAATGATTTGGTGGAAGTTTTTCATGACTTCTATGAGAGAAAGGCATTGTTAATGGTGTTACCAATGAGACCTTCATTTGCTTTATTCCTAAAAAGAAGGATTCTTTTAAAATTAAGGATTTTAGTCTCATCAGTCTGGTTACCGGTCTTTACAAGACAATTGCAAAGATTTTGTCCTCTAAGCTCAAAAGAGGTGATGGCAGAGACAATTGATTGTGCTCAAAGTGTCTTTATAGAAGGTATGAATATTTTGAGCTCGACATTGATTGCTAACAAGATGGGGGATGAATACCGAGGTCGAGGAAGTAGGGTCTGGTCTTTAAGATTGACTTTCACAAAAGCTTATGACCATATTGGATACAGTTTCTTTTTATGCTCATTATGCAATTTATATTTTTCTAAGTATTGCATTATGTTGTATGATTATATAATTTTTTTTAATATTAATATGTATTTATAATGAATTTTATATTATAATTTTGGTATTTTATCTTTTACAATAAATTTTTTCCATCATTGAATCAATATATTTAATTCTTTATTAACTTAAGTAAACAAACAATTAATACAATAGAAAATTTAAAAGATAAAAGTTAAGAATATTCTAAGAGAATATTTCAATTGAATTAAAATTGAGTTTAATGATTGAATATGATTTTGATATTTATAACAAATGTAATGGTAAATCGAACTTTTGGTGGTAAATTTGCCACCAAGAGTTGGAGATGCTCTGAATAGGTCGCCGGAGATGAGGGAGAGCACAATCAGTATATGAATTTTGATTTGGTTGCGTCTTCTACTAGGACGATTTTCGTCAACATGTCGTCATTTCTGGTGGCGATGCAACCATTATCCAATTATGTCTTCGTACATATCTAATATGGAAGAACAATTGATTTATAGAATAGAGAGAGGATTACTGCTCTTTCTTCTTTGCTTTAGGGGCACTCCTCTCCAACTTCTCTTATCCTTCTTGGATTTTGGAGTGGTTTTCAGTGATTTTGGGGTGATTTTCGTTCAACTTTTTAAGAAATTGAAGGTCAATTCGAATATCAATATAAGTTCGATGAGGGGATTGTTTTGATATATAAATTTATGATTTCCGGTAATCTTCTTCGATTGGTGAAACCGACGGCGAGGGTGGTCGGAAGTTACAGAGAATTAGAGGAAGGAGACAAAGAGGCTCTCATTTTTCTCTGTCTTTTAATCTTAATTTTATTTATTTGAATTCATCTTTGATTCTTTAATGTTATTTTATGTATCTTTAATATTTTTGTATTTCTTTTAATGTCTTTTAATCTGCATAGATGAAATTGGGTAAAATTGGACCAAAAAGCTTCAAATCAGGGTGTCATGTACGATTCACATACGTACAATTTCAATTCAATTGAATGATTCAAAATTATTGGCCCAACAACTTAAAATGAAATTGTCAGAACCCAAATTTACTTGAGGAAAAAAGTCTAATAAATATCCAAACAACACCAATCAATTTGGAATATATCCAAACAAAATTTCTGAAATATGATGCACATGCAAAATACAAACATCTTTGAATTTATTGTCAACCCAAACCAACCTTATTTATTGTTCGGAAAACCTCTACCACTAAATCTCTGAGGATTTTTGAATTTATTGTCAACCAAAACCAACCATATATTGTTGAAAAAATCTTCTACCACTTGAAACAATAGTACCTAACATATGTGATGATTATTTTATAGTAAGTTTCATTTTTATTTAGTCTTAGGAATTTTAAACAGCGAGAAAAGAAGTTATAAATTTGTGAACTATCATAATATAGTAATATACCATGTATCCCCAAAACGTATTTTTATTTATTTTATTGTTATTAATACATATTACGTGTTACTATATATTATCAATTTATACTTTTAAATTTATTTATAAAATCCACAATCTTATGTTTGTTATTCAAATATTTAAAAAACTTCATGATAAAGGGTATCATAATTTTATTTAAAATAAAATTATTTATTTGATAAACTATTTATTTGGGTGACACATGCATTGCACATGCGATTAAATTGTCCTAAAATTGCTCAAATTAAAAAGATAATGTCCAATGTCGGGACCCGAAAAGTTAATGTTCTTAATTGGCGAATGACTGAAAAATAGTGTCCTAAATTTTAAATTTTTCTTACTTTAAAATAATTTATGATTTCTGCTCAAAAATTAAAAAAAAAAAAATCTGATTTTTTTAAAATAATATTTTATTTGGCATTTCATTGCAGATTTTTTTATGAGGTTTCGGGAGGAAAATTGTTGACATTGTTGGATTTTCCCTCCCTTTCTTGAATGACATGGATATGAGAATGAGTAAAAAAATACAAAAATTGATTCCACATGTATATTTACCGATTATGTCAGATTGTGACCAATTATTTATTGATAGTAATATGTACATGGTTATTTTCCTCAATTTTATTTAGTATTCTTTAAAATTCAAACATTAGACGGTAAGCTTATAATTAAGGGTAATATATGAGATATTTTTACCAATTTTGCCATGATACAAATTATCATTCTAAATAAATTAAAGCAAAAAACAGTGAACTTTTTCTGTTTGAATTTTATCTCATCTGTATTCAATTCATTTCTTTAAAACCATGTCACATATAACATAAGGTTAGATGATCTTGGAATCTTCTTACTAAGCTAGCTATCTTCACCACTCATTTTTCCTTCTCTCTAAAACAATTGTGATCTTGAAATCTTCACATTAACACTCCCTTTTCCTTCTGTCAATAACAATTTCAATAAGATCATCATGGCGAGAGTAGATGTAATATCTTCATGTGTCGTTAGAACGACAAACAATCCAACTCCCATGTCAAGATTAGATCTAACTCCATGGGATTTGCAACTTCTCCCACTTTATCCTATTCAGAGAGGAATTTTATTTCACAACCCACAAAACCAAAAACTCGATCAAAACTTCATTCGTCACCTCAAAGACTCTCTCTCTCGAACCCTCGATTTCTTCCCACCACTCACCGGCCGTCTTGCCTCCATTCACAACGACGACAATACAATGAGTTTCTTCGTCGATTGCAACAACGCTGGAGTTGAATTTGTTCATGCAGTCGCCATCGGTGTGTCAATTTCCGACATCTTGGAACCAACTTACATTCCTAAAATAGTCTCTTCGTTTTTCCCACTAAACGGAATTCCGAACTGTGAAGGTGTTTCGAAGCCTTTAGTTGGTGTGCAGGTTACTGAACTCGTCGATGGCATCTTCATAGGATGCACTGCTAATCATGCAGTGATTGATGGGGTTTCTTTCTGGCATTTCTTCAATTCTTGGTCTGAGATATCTCGTGGTTTGGACACTATATCAAAAACCCCTGTCTTCGAACGTTGGTTTCCTAGTTCTATATCTAATGACAATCGTCTCATCCATCTTCCTCCATTGGAGAAAGATGATGACTGCGTTGTTCTTGATCGACCTCCATTGCTAGAGAGGGTTTTCCACTTCAGCAAAGAGAGTCTAGCGAAACTCAAAGCCAAGGCCAACTCTGAAGCAAAAACCGACAAGATCATATCATCTCTGCAAGCACTCTCAGCTCATTTATGGTGGAGTGCTGCACGTTGCAGATATGATCAAACGAACGAAGAAGCTCGTTTCGTGATGACTGTTGGTGCGAGGACAAGAATCCCTTTACCAGATGGGTATTTTGGGAATGCTGTAACTGGTGCTAGAATGGCAACTAGTAAGGCTGAGCTCTTGCAGAAGGGATTTGGTTATGCTGCGTCGAAAATAAATGAGTTGGTGGCTCAACAAAGAGGTGAATGCATAGTGAAATCCTTGGAAGATTGGGTAGAAAACCCTAAATTTACACGGAAGGGAAAACTGCCTTTTGCCATTGTAAGTTCACCTCGGCATAATGTGTATGACAATGATTTTGGATGGGGAAAACCAATTGCTGTGAGAAGTGGACAAGGGCTGAAATTTGACGGCAGAATGACGGTGTATCCGGCGGCAATTGACGGCGGCATTGATGTCGAAGTTTGCTTGGCGGAGGAAACATTGCAAGCCATGGAAGATGATGCAGTGTTTATAGAAGCTTTCATGGTTTGAAAATTTTATATATTTTTTATGTACGTGTAACATTCTAAGTTCCACAGCAGTCCGCACTCTACAGTCTACACCTCAGCTATTATATTCCAACTAGATCATAATTAAGTACATGCGTGGGCTTTTAATAAAATAAAGTAATTTGTTTTATCAAACTTTTGATTATTTTTTTTTAGTTTTAATATTCCTAGTTTTTTTTTTGTTATAAATAAAATCATAAATAATAAATAGGTTAAAAAAATATTAATTAGTATAGCTTTGTAGCACTTTACCATCTAAATTTCACTACAACTAAATGATTATTTGCTATAAGTTGTTTGTGATAGCAAAATTTGTCGAGAATTATATCTTTGCAACAAAAAATCATCGAAAATTTGATAACATAAATTGACAATAAATAGTCAGAAAAATGAAAAATAACTTAAAAAGCATAATTGCGAAAAAATCATGTGTTCCATTGTGGCAGAAAAGTTATACGAGAAAAATTTTGAAACAATAATTTAGCAAAAGATGTTGTCTCAAAATTTTTTTTTTTTTTTTTGACAAATACTAATGTTTTCTTGACAACATTTTGTCATCTCTTATAAGCTTTTTTTTCTTCTTTTAATTACAACCAAAGTTGACAGATACGTTTTTCTATTGGCAACTTAAGTCAATTTTCTGATCATTATTCTAGCCAAAATAGTAGTTTTTGTTAAAATTTTCCTCAAATTGAACAAAAATTGAATGAAAAAAAAAAAAAAAAAAAACTAAATTAAGCTTTTCGTTTGATTTAGACTGGGGAGCTTACATACATTTCATGTATTTTGGTTCAAAAATATTGTGAGATCAAATTACGATCACTTTTTAGGATCACAAGTTTATTTCATCAAGTAAAAAGTCGTGGAGTTTGAGATGAAATTAGAGGAAAAAAGAAGTTTAGATTGCATAAGAAAAAGTGGGCAAACTTCAAGAATTTTTTTTACCCTAAATAAATGAATCTTATTTTATTATGTTTTTTATTTTACTTTTTTAATCTTTATATATATCTATACTAATATAAAAATAAATAAGTTGACAAAAATTATAAATATGCCACTTTTCCTTACAAAAATGTAATGCCACAAAAATAAGTATTAGAAATGGAAAATAAATTTTCTTTGCAAGCTATTTGTATATATTAAAATTCTTCTAATATTAGTTTTTTTAAATGTTAGGTGTTTTATTTAGACTTTTTGAGTAAAAAAAAAATATAAATTATTTAACTGTTTCATTTCATTTATAAGTCATTTTATAAAATTAGCATTAAATGTAAAAATTGACATTGTTATTGGGAGAATGCTAGAGAGAGAAAAGTTTAGAGAGAGGGAAAGTAGTGTGAGTCAGGCAAAGAGAGTACATCGCTGATAAGGAAGGCAGTAGGATGAACATGAACCTTTCGTAAGAGGATATCAATCAGGCAAATGGGAAACTCTTGGGGAAAGTGGTTTGGTGGAAGGTGATGGAATCCGCTAATGAGTCAAACATTCACAAGATGACGCTGAACATCGATGGTTCGGAGTTTGTGTTGGACAATGCTTCTACAAGTAAAAGGGAGATTCAAGCAGGAGCTTCCCCCATCGAGGCTAAGAGTCTGCATGACACCTTTAGCTTAAAACTCAAAACTACTGGAGTATACAACCAAAGTAATCAGACTAGTGGCTGAAGTGGAGAGCGAAAGCAACAAAGACGGCAGCCTGCCATAGCAAGAAACTTGAAACATTGTTATCTTTTAAAAGTTGTAAGGTTATAAATACAGCTATTTAGTCTTGGTAAAAGGCACGCAAAAATTTAATCCAATTTTCTTTCTTTCTTATTGCTCTCTGATTTATTTAACTCTCTCTTCTTGTCTCAAATTTTATCATATCACTTGGTACCAGCACCAAGTTCTTTGCCATGGATACCCGGGCAAAAATGAATGCTGGATACCGCAATGATATGAATGAAGCATTGGCTCGTCATGAGTCAAACTTCGATCAAGTGCATACAACATTGTAGACAGTCCTAACAGAACTACAAGCCATACGTGCTATGAGAAGCTCTAGTAGTAGCCTGCAAGAAGTTAATCCCTTTGTTCATGACGGATCCCCTCACCATACTCGAGCCATACAACCTAATGATCACTCTGATCAATCACCTACATCTTCCCTCAAGCTGCAGTTTCCAAAGTTGAATGGAGAGGATCCAATGGGTTGGATTTATAAGGCCGAACAATATTTTGAATACCAAGGTGTTGGTGTTGAAAGTTAATGCTCATTTAGGAATATTCAAGAATAGTTCAAAGTATTGAAGAATATCTAGAATAATCTAAACTATACAAGAATTAGGCCTAAATATCTAGTTAAGGAATATTCAAGATTATGTAGAATATTATAGAGAATTCTAGAGAGGATTAATCTAGTACCTCTCTAGATCCATCCATGGAAACTTATAAATAGGCACCAAGGCATTAAAAGCAAGGTGAATCAACTTGAGCAATAATAAAAAGCCTTCTCCCTCTTTACTAAGTGTCTACCATTCTTTCCAATACTTCAACTACTCATCAACTACTTCAATTATTCCTATTAACTACAAATTAAAACTTTTCATCACCAAAACTTCCATAAACTAAACCTTTCTTAAACTAACCTTTCATAAACTATCAGTGGTATCAGAGCTCGGTCGGATCATTGCCTAGGCGTAACCAATTTCCACTACACATACAAATTTCATTCCTAAATTACTACCATGGTCACTCCTTCAGGTAACCATCAAATTTCAATTCCCATTTTCTGAGGAGAAAACTATAACTATTGGGCTATCAAAATGAGGACATACTTTATGTCCCAAAGCCTATGGGATATCATTGACAAGGGATACTCTATCCCCGCAGATCAATCTGCTTTGTCTACAATCGATAAAGAAAAATTAGACAAAAATATAGAGAAAGACAACTTGGCATTGTACACGGCTATGACAGAGTCCATATTTCCAAGAATCAGTGGAGCTCAAACATCGAAGGAGGCTTGGGATACACTAAAGGAAGAATATCAAGGGAGTGATAAGGTACGCCATCTCAAATTACGTACAAACTCTTAGAAGAGATTTGGAGAATTTGAAAATCAAAGAATCTGAGAGATAGTAAATCAACTAAAAGCATACGGTGAAAATATTACAGACAACAGAGTAGTTGAAAAAATATTAATTACTCTTCCTGCTAGATTTGATCCGATTGTCACCACAACAAAAGAAACTAAAGATCTAGTTGTCACCGACAGAATTAATTGGCTCACTTGAAGCTTATGAGAAAAGACTAAGTATGCGTCAAAATGAATATGTAGAAAACGCATTTCAGTCTAAGTTTAATACACGGTCTTAGAATTCTAAAATTGGGGGGAGAAAATTTGGAGAAAATAAAAAGAAAAATGATGGCGCAAAAGGAAAATATCCACCATGTAGAGTCTGCAGAAAAACCAATCATCTAGAGAATGATTGTTGGTTTAAAGACAAACCACAATGTAAAAATTATGGAAAATTCGGTCACGTAGAAAATGATTGTCGCTCCAAAAAAAATCACCAGTCTAATTTTTCTAAAGAAAATGAAAACAACGACAATCTATTCTACGCCTGCCATGCTGCATCAGAAGAAAAAAATGAAACTTGGTTCATAGACAGCGGGTGCAACAATCATATGACTGGAGATGAGAAAACGTTTAAAGACATCGACAGGTCAATCAAATCTCAAGTCAAGCTTGGGAATTGAGAGCTTGTGGAGGTTGAAGGTAAAGGAACAATAGCAGTCAACACGCGTGCCTCATCAAAGATGTACTGCTAGTACCTAAATTAGATGCCAATCTAGTAAGTGTTGGACAAATTATGGATAAAGGATATGAGCTGGTATTTAAAAGAGACACTTGCACAATATATGATAATAAAAATAAAAATGTCATCATAGCTGTAGTAAAAATGCAGCAACAGAGAAATTTCCCACTCCGCTGGCAGTACATTGAAACAGCACTAAAAACCTAAGAAGACCCATCATGGCTATGGTATTGGAGGTTCGGACACTTCAATCTACATGGATTGAAGATACTTCATAAAAAAATATGATGAGAGATCTTCCACCCATCCAAACAAACGACGAAGTGTGCGAGAAATGCATTGAAGTCAAGCAACACAGAAAGTCATTCCCTTCTGGCCAAACTAGAAGAGCCAAACAAATTCTCAAGCTCGTCCACACAGATGTATGCGGTCCAATGAAGACTCCAACCTTTGAGAAGAATAGGTACTTCATCCTTTTTTATTGACGGCTTTACAAGAATGACTTGGGTATATTTTATGAAGGAAAAATCAGAAGTCTTCACTATTTTCAAAAAAATTAAGAATTTGGTGGAAAATCAAAGTGGACGGAGAATCAAAATTCTACGAAGTGATAGAGGAACAGAATATACCTCCAAGGAGTTCAACAAGTTCTGCGAGGATGAAGGAGTCCACCATCAGCTAACTGTCGGCTATGCACCAGAGCAAAATGGTGTGTCTGAAAGAAAAAACAAAACAATCATGGAGATGGCTAGGACGATTTTAGCAGAGAAAGGGATGCCAAAGGAATTATGGGCAGAAGTAGTGTATACTGCAGTTTATCTACTCAACAGGTGCCCTACAAAGGTCGTGCTCAACAAAACTCCAATTGAAGCATGGAGTGGACAAAAGCCATCAGCTCAACATCTAAGAGTTTTCGAGAGTATATGTTATGTGCACATCCTGAAAGAGAAAAGACACAAACTTGAGGAGAAGACAGAGAAAGGAATATTCCTCGGCTACAGCTCTCTATCAAAAGGATATAGGATCTATAACCTTAAAATAGGAAAACTAATTGTCAGCCGAGATGTAGAATTCGATGAAAGTGCGACGTGGAACTGGAAAGAAGAAAAAGTCGAAAGATAAAATATTATGGTCCCACGACCACGCCACTCTACTAGGACAGAAGAAGAAAAAGACGACATTCAGACTCTATCACACTCTTCAAGTCCAAGAACGCCAGTACTAACACCATCTTCACATAGAGAAGAATCTTCTCCAGAAACAACTCCAAGAAAAATAAGATCACTCAGGCAAATCTATGAGGCATGCAACTTTGTAACTATGGAACCAGAAAGCTTTGAAGTTGCAGCTCAGCAAAAGGAATGGATAAAAGCCATGGAGGAAGAAATCAAGATGATCGAGAAGAATGAAACATGGGAATTAGTGGATCTACCTCGTAACAAAGAAGTCATTGGTCTTAAGTGGGTCAATAAGACAAAACTTAACCTTGATGGCTCAATTCAGAAACACAAGGCAAGACTGGTAGCAAAGGGATATTCACAATTACCAGGAATCGACTATAATGAGACTTTTGCTCCAATTACTTGCCTGGATACTATAAGGGCTCTTATTGCACTAGCAGCTCAGAAGAAATGGAAGATCCATCAGCTAGATGTCAAGTTAGCATTCCTCAATGGTTATCTTGAAGAAGAGATATACATTGAACAACCTCAAGGGTTCGTGGTAGAAGGCCAAGAAAACAAAGTCCTAAGATTAAAAACGACGATATATAGACTGAAGCAAGCTCCACGAGCCTGGTACAGTTGAATTGATGACTACTTTATATGCCAAGGATTTGAAAGAAGCAAAAGCGAGCCAACGCTCTACATCAAGACTCAAGGTAACAATAACAGACTCATCGTTTCTCTATATGTCGATGATATTATCTATACAGGAAATAATGAAGATATGGTCAAGGAGTTCAAAAAAGCCATGATGAAAAACTTCGAAATGACCGACCTTGGGCAAATGCACTTCTTCCTCGGCATTGAGGTAAGACAAGATAAAAAAAGGATATTTATCTCACAAAAGAAATATACAGAAAGTTTGCTTCAGAAATTTAAGATGGAAAGTTGCAAACCTATGGCTACTCCCCTGGTCACAAATGAGAAGCTTAGCAAAGACGATGGCACACCAAAGACAGATGCATCTATATACAGAAGCCTCATTGGAAGTCTATTATATCTAACAGCTACACGACCAGACAGCATGTACGCGACAAGTCTACAATCAAGATTTATGCAGAATCCAAGCCAAGTCCACCATGGAGCTGCAAAAAGAATATTAAGATATTTGCAAGGTACGAAGGATTATGGAATCTGGTATACACACGAACACTCCTCAAAACTAATTGGTTACACAGATAGTGACTGGCAGGGTCAACAGATGATATGAAAAATACATCTGGCTACTCATTCTCACTTGGATCAGGTATATTCTTGTGGTCATCCAAAAAGCAAGATTGTGTGGCTCAATCTTCAGCAGAGGCAGAGTATGTCGCAGCAGCGACAACTGCAAGTCAAGCAATATGGCTGTGAAGAATACTAACAGATATGGGCGAAGAACAAACCAAGCCTACAACAATCTACTGTGATAACAAGTCCGCGATAGCGATGGCGAAGAACCCAGTTCATCATAGCAAAACTAAACACATAGCCATCAAATACCACCTCCTGAGAGAAGCAGAAGCCAACAAGAAAATACAAGTGAACTATTATCCGACCGAGGAACAACTAGCAGACATTTTCACTAAGGCACTTCCCCGGCCAAAATTTGAAGAGCTACGCACAATGCTCGGCACTACCAAAATGAGCATTAAGGAGGAGTGTTGAAAGTTAATGCTCATTTAGGAATATTCAAGAATAGTCCAAAGTATTGGAGAATATCTAGAATAATCTAAACTATACAAGAATTAGGCCTAAATATCTAGGTAAGGAATATTCAAGATTATATAGAATATTATAGAGAATTCTAGAGAGGATTAATCTAGTACCTCTCTAGATCTGTCACACCCCAAAATCTTTTGGTACAATTATCAGAGTTTTCTCTTTGGGCGTGAAGAAAGAAGGGGAAAAAGACGTGCATGAAATAAAATAGAAAACCTTTGAAAGAGATAGGGGAAGATTTTACAATACAAATCTCTGGCGTCTAGCCGAGATAAAACATTTGACATAGCAGCGGAAAAACATCAGGATCCTTTACACAGAAAATGAACGGTTTATCTTTTACAAACGTGTAGAATTAAAAAGCAAAAAGGGAAATCTGGATATGGCACCACCCTCTCTACGCATCTTGACTTCCTCTGTCTCCTGTAGTGTGAGTACAGGTAGGGGGTGAGTGCGTTGAATACACTCGTGGTGACAGCACATAAGGTTTAATAATTATCCCCCACAGCACATAAGCACAAAACACATAAAGTTCAACAATAACATAGAATTAAGGAAAACTGTAATCATATAAGGGTTTAGAGGTTACCCCCACCGAACACAACATATAACCACAACACATTTGAAGCTGAAACGTAAAGGCGATTAAGGTTTAGAGTTTACCCCCACGTGAGTAGCGAGTACCAAATAGCAAGCTTCTTCCAACTGACAACGATCGTTAAAGACGAGGCGGATTGGTAGATCTAAAGATTGGGGTTGAAGAAACAAGAGGTAAAGATCAGTTTATAAGGTTAAGATGAGAGAGGGCGAGATTTGGATTGCAACGGAAAAAGAATGAGCTCGATCGGAGTTGAAACGAGCTCAAACGGAGCGTTTTAAGATTGAGGGGTATTTTGGTAATTTTGGTCAAAAGGTTGATTTAGACCGGGCCCTGACTCCCAGTCGACCCAATGTACACAAAGACACGGTTCGACGTGTGAAAATACTCGACGGTGCGCGCTCGGCGTGCACGACGGCACCCGGCACGCGCACAGGATCCCCGTCGCCCGCGCGCCTAGCTCCCGTCGTCCGCGCCCAGCGCGCGTAGGATCCCCGGCGCGCGCGCCCGTCTCCCGTCGCTCGCCCGCACACGCGCGCACGTCGCCCGGCATCCCCATCACCCGCGCGCCCGTCGCGCGCTGCTTCCTCGTCGCCTACGCCCCGCGTGCGCTCGGCTCCCGTCTCCCGGCACGCACGGCATCTCCCGACGTGCGCACCCGGTGCCCGGCGTCTCTCGGCGCGTGCACAGCAGCACCAGCTGCCACCACCGGCAGCGGTCCGGCGGCTCTCCGGCCGGCGAAAAACTTAAAAGAGAGAGAGGAGAGAGAAACTTACGTATTTTCGTCGCTTTAGGCTCGTTCGGAAAAACGTTAACTTTTGAAATGAATGAGCCCCTATTTATAGATTTTGAAAACTTACTTTTTACCGTTGGAAAATTACTATTTACCAAAAATATCTTAGCTACCTTTTATTAAATTATTCTTTTTATTTTTACCGTTCATCAAAATTTTACCCTTTTCTTCGCCAATTGAGCTACGGGTCTCCGATTGACCTCTAGTTTGTTTTTATTTTCTCGTATTTCCGATACGGATCTCATGATGAAATAATATTCTATGTTTCGCGAATAAATTATTCTTCCATCTACAATATGTATTAAACATAGTTCTGAAACGCACGTAATTAACTAAACAAATCAAGAATAGCGTACATACTTATTAAATTATAGGTTTAAATATTTAATTAATCAATTATGCTCTTTTTGATCCGGGGCGCTACAAGATCCATCCATGGAAGCTATAAATAGGCACCAAGGCATTGCAAGCAAGGTGAATCAACTTGAGCAATAATAAAAAGCCGTCTCCCTCTTTATTAAGTGTCTATCATTCTTTCCAATACTTCAACTACTCATCAACTACTTCAATTATTCCTATTAACTACAAATTAAAACCTTTCATCACCAAAACTTCCATAAACTAAACCTTCCTTAAACTAACCTTTCATAAACTATTAGTTGGAATCAATCAACAAGTGAAACTCGTCTCTTTTTATTTAGAGGGGATTGCATTACAGTGGCATTGTTGGCATTCAAAATTTCATGGACCCCTCACCTAGAATGAATTTGCCAAGTCTGTTCTGCTGCATTTTGGTCCTACTGAGTACGAAGACCCCTTTAAAGCCTTGTCTAAGCTTAAACAGATGACCACAGTTGCTGCATATCAAGAGGCCTTTGAGAGACTCTCATCGAGTTGATAAATTACCAGAATCCTTTCTAATCGGGTGTTTCATTGTGGGATTGAAGAATGAAATTCGCTTAGACATTAAAATCAAGCAACCACAAACATTGGCGAACACCATTGGAGTTGCTCGATAGATAGAAGAACACAACTAGCTCCAGCTACGACCAATGGGCATTAACAAGATACAATCCGGAGCCCCATTATCAAGAGCAAATAATAATCCTACGATTGGAATTTTAGGACCACCTTCAAATCAACGCAATGGATCAGGATCAAACACACAACCTTTAATGTCTTTTCGTCAAATCACCAATCAAGGGCACGAGAACGTCGTGAAAAAGGACTATGCTATTATTGTGATGAGAAATATTCAAATAGCCATCACTGCGAATGCCCCCAACTATTCTTGATCGACGATACACCAACCGTCCAAGAGAAAAATGATGAAGAACCATCTCTAGAATCTAAAACTGAAAAACTATTACCCGAAATCTCTTTTCATGCAATTATGGGGGCTGAACACCCTCAAACTCTTTGGGTTTTAGGAAAGATGAAGAACAAAAGCTTTAAGGTACTAATATATTGGGGAAGTACTCATAATTTCATTGATCAACTTACAACTTCTCGATTCGGCCTACCCATTGTCCGAGATAAAAAGTTGCAAGTGATGGTTGCAAATAGAGAAAAGATTGAATGTACATGTCAATGTCCAGGGGTCACTCTAACTATTCAAGGAATACTTATCACTACTGACTATTATGTTCTTCTAGTTGCAGCTTGTCAGGCTGTTTTGGGCATACAATGGTTGGAAACACTCGGGCTAATTGAGATGGATTATAAGCATCTCACTATGTCGTTTCGTATTAAGGGGACTACTCATACTCTACATGGAATTAGTCGAGATGCAGAGATTGCTAACATGGAAGTTCTTAATAACAATGAATGTTTTGGACTACAAGGGACATGGTTCTTTTTCCAAATTATGCCAGAAGAAACCAAGTCTGTTACGATCCATCCACTGAAAATACAAAAAGTTTTGCAGGAATTCTCTAAGATATTTGAGACTCCTACAGGCATTCCGTCAAAACGAATGCAAGACCATCGAATTCCAATCCAACATGATACAGGACCCGTGAGCGTGCGGCCGTACTAATATCCATATTTTTAAAAATCGAAGATCGAGAAGATAGTGAATGAGCTTCTGCAAACTGGGCTTATACGACCAAGCAACAACCCATTCTCTTCTCCAGTTCTACTAGTAAAAAAAGTTAATGGTACATGGTGATTTTATGTGGATTATCGAGCTCTTAACAAGATTACGGTGAAAGATAAGTATCTCATTCCCATAATTGATGAGCTACTTGATGAACTCTATGATGCTAAATTTTTTCGAAACTAGACTTGCGATCCGGATATCATCAGATTCGAGTGCAAGAAGAAGATATTCCAAAGACGACATTTTGGATTCACAAGGGACATTATAAGTTTATCGGTATGCCATTTGGGCTCACTAATGCTCCTGCAACTTTTCAGAGTCTCATGAATGATATCTTCTATCCACACCTTCACAAAATTATTTTGGTATTTTTTGATGATATATTGGTTTACTCACGATCTTGGGAGGAGCACCTCTCTCATTTGCGTTCTGTCTTTATGATTTTACAAGCTAACCAATTATTTGTTAAAGAGTCAAAATACAATTTTGGAGTTCAACAGGTGAAGTACTTGGGCCATATCATTGCTGCGGGTGGAGTGTCTGTAGATTGTGATAAGGTTCAAGCAGTGGCAGCATGGCCAACCCCCACCACAGCAAGAGGAATACGAGGTTTTTTGGGACTTGCATGTTACTATAGGAAGTTTATTCTCCACTTTGGAAGCATTGGAGCCCCGCTAACAAAGCTTCTAACCAAAGAATAGTGAGGTAGATGCTGCATTTTAACAACTTAAGCATGCTCTCACCAACTCGCCCACTTTGCGTCTTCCAAATTTTTCGGAGCAATTTGTGGTTGAATGTGATGCGAGTGAAGTGGGATCAGGAGTCGTTATCTCGCAACAACAACATCCTATTGCCTACTTCAGTGAAGCACTCAAGGGATCCTCACTATCCTTGTCAATGCTCGCAATTGTTAAGACTATTAGGAAGTGGCGCCCCTACTTGTTGGGTAGGAGGTTCGTAGTTAGAACAGACCATCAAAGTCTCAGGTACCTTTTGGAGCAGCGCATCACAACTCCTGCACAATCTCGTTGGTTAACTAAGTTACTTGGATATGATTATGTCATCGAATATAAAAAAAAAGGCTGAGAATCAGGCTGCTGATTTTTTATCACGGATGGAAGAGCTTCAGTTTTTATCTATTTCGATTCCACATGTTGATTGGTGGCCGAAACTACAAGAAGAAGTCCGTTACAATCCTTTTTATGAGTGCTTAGGGAACAAACAAAATGCGCATGAATTGACAATACGAGATGGTGTTTCGTTTCAAGATGGCAAAGTACTCTTGAGTCCTGATTCAACTTTAATTCCTCTAATTCTCTCGGACAACCATTCCTCCCATGTAGGTGGCCATTTTGGATTCCATAAAACTCTTTATCATATTCGTCATGGTAGTAGTTGATCGCCTGTCAAAGTATGCACACTTTATGCCAAGGAAACATCGGTGTATCTTCGAAGTAGAGACGAGATTCTAAGGGAGATTCGACGTATTTTGCAGCTTGCTCAGGAACGAATGAAGATCCAAACAAATCAACATTGGTGTGAGGTTTCATTTGATATAGGTGACTACTTTTACATCAAACTTCAACCTTATCACCAAACTTCCGTGGTATTTCATGGGTCATTGACACTTTCACCTCGCTTTTATGATCCCTACAAAGTTATTGAACGAGTAAGACCTGTAGCCTACAAATTGGAATTACCAGTTGGATCGCTAATTCATGATACATTTCATGTGAGTCAGCTGCGCAAACATTTGGGATCTATTGCTCCAATCTCCCGTGATCTTCCATTAGTTTCCAATGATTCAACTATTCTCCTGTTGGGGTATTTTGTTTATGCTTCTAGTTTGTAAGAAACACAAGTATATTTTGAAGGTTTTTGAGAAGACGATTTTTTGTATTTCTCAAGTTATAGTTTTTCACCTTACAGAGTGACACACCAAGATTACATATTTATACTACTTGGTGACAGAGGAGTCAAAGAAAAATAAATTCACAATCCAAACTACAAGGTGACTCTTTGACTAGAATGTTGAAGGACACAATTGACTAAGACTTGATTCAAAGAATTTGGTTTAATCTAACATTGCCTCCCTTAAACCAAATTTGCTTCGTACTCCCAAGGCTTCGACATTCTTTGAGAAAGCAGGTCCTCCAAGTGGTTTTGTAAACACATCAGCCAATTGCTCATCACTTCGGCAATACTCCAAATTAATTTCTCCTTCATGAACAAGTTCACGTATGAAGTGAAACTTCAAACGGATATGCTTCGTCTTTCCATGTAGAACTGGATCTTTAGAGATGGAGATAGCTGAACTATTATCACAATACAAAGTTGTAGGTTTGTTTTCTTTAAATTTTAGGCTTTCAAGAACACCTTTAAGCCATAAAGTTTGACACCCAGCAGAAGAAGCTGCTATATATTCAGCTTCAGTGGTAGAAAGTGCCACAACTGGCTGCTTCTTTGAGCTCCAACAAATTGCTCCACTTCCAAGATTGAAAACATAGCCTGAAGTACTTCGAGAATCATCAACACTTCCACCAAGATCACTGTCGGTATAACCCACAAGCTTGATAGGCACATGAGCTTGATAGAAAATACCATAATCAATGGTACCATAATCAATTGTTGGGAGAAATATCCCGAGAAAAAACATGAAGCTGGTTTTGTGCATGAAGGTGAAAATTCTGAAACCCTTTTAATTGCATCTGATGGGAATGTTGAAAATATTTGGTATTTGGATAGTGGTGCAAGTCGGCATATGACTGGAAATAAAAGTCTTTTCTCAACTCTTGAAGAAGCTAACCATGGACAGGTTATTAATATTTTGAAGTTTAGTATATTGTATTCGATAAATTTTGATTGTAGATATATATTTCTACATGTAAATGCGAGTTATAAAAACGAAATTTTTTTTTTAAAAACTGAATTTTTTTATCAAGAACGACCCTTGTGATCTATGTTTAGCTTCGTGATCTTCAATGACCTTCGTGATCTGTTCTTGATAAAACATAGATCACGAAGCTAACTTAGATCACGAAGGAATTTTTTAACACTTCCATAGATCACGAGCACCGTGATCTATTTGAAGAAAATATTTTTAAAAAAAACCATAGATCACGAAGCAAACTTAGATCACAAAGGAATTTTTTAACACTTCCATAGATCACGAGCACCGTGATCTATTTTAAGAAAATATTTAAAAAAAACCATAGATCACGAAGGAATTTTTTAACACTTCCATAGATCACGAGCACCGTGATCTATTTGAAGAAAATATTTAAAAAAATACCATAGACCACGAAGCTAACTTAGATCATGAAGGAATTTTTTAACACTTCCATAGATCACGATCACCGTGATCTATTTTAAGAAAATATTTAAAAATACCATAGATCACGAAGCTCATCTTAAATCACGGTGGTAACGAGCACCGTGATCTATTTTAAGAAAATATTTAAAAAATACCATAGATCACGAAGCTCATCTTAGATCACGGTGGTATTTTTTAGCATCGCGATCTATTCCAACAGCACCGTGATCTATGTTTTATCATCTATAACCATGATTATAATTAAAACTTTAAAAAATTCTCAATTTTGTTTTAAAAAACATGAAATATTGCCTTACAATTTTAAGTATGTTTTGAAATTGAATATTATATTAAAACTTGAAGAAAAAAATTGTAAAATTGTTTCTAAAATCCAAGCATAATGGTTTTAAAATACTATTTTAAAAAAAATTATTTAAATATTTGTAATAAATCTTACAAAAAATTCATAAACAGTTTTAAGATAATAATAATAATAATAATAATGTTAATAATAATAATAATAATATTATTATTATTAATGATAATAATAATAATATTAATAATAATAACAACCATTATAAATTGTACAAAAATCGTAATTATTTTTATAAAAATATGAAATATGAATGACAATGGTAACTAATTTTTTTTGTATGTTTTTTTTATCACGAATTGTTTTTCTAAGATCTAAAAAAATAGTCCTAATATATAGATTGTGAATTGATAATAATAATAATTTAAATCATTATAAAATATCTTAAAAAATCAAATAATATTAATTTAATTTAAATCAAATAATAGTTGTACATTCTTAAAATCTATAGTTTTAAAATATTAAATGTAATAGTACAATATTGAAATTTATCATATTAATTTGATAATATGATATAAAAAATGCAATCATATCAATTTGATAAAATGTATTTATGTTTTTCATAAAGTTTGTATAGGATTTAAATTGTTTTTGTCGTTATATGTATTATTATTTAATTGAATAAATGAAGTGTAATTGTTATGATTTTTTTAATGCAGATGGCAAACAACGAAATCATTATAGTTCATCGTGGATATTGGCATGGGTCGGAGTATAAAAATGGAGAGGATGGTTTGATATATGCATCATTACATACAATTTCTTATGAAAAACTATTGGATGAAATTCATTATATTGTCCGAGCAGATCGTAGGACTTGTGATTATGCGTTGCATTGTTTAATGCCTACGCAGATTTCAGGAGAAGTGAAATTTAAAATCAGGACGAATGCTGATTTGGGAGAGTTGCTGAGGTGTATGATTACCCCAGGTTATTTGTTTCTATTGAACCTAAAGAGTCTGATTGGAATATTCCATTCTCATATTCAAGTCAAGGGGGAAGTTATGTTTAGCTTATGAATTCTCAACAACAATATAGTTATGGAGATCAGCTGAATTATGTGCAAAGTTTGACTGCAAACCAAATTCCTTCCGTTTATTCAGTCCAAAATTTCAAAGCCCTTGCTAGCAATCCATTGGAGGATCTGCCTTGCTTTTCTTCCAAGCAAATATCAGTGTTCGTTGTTGATGATCAGAGAACTAGCTCCCCACCACACCACCGACTTTTCGATATCAATGATATTTTTGATTCGAAATATGTAGATGACAAAGATGATGAAGATGATGGTGGTGGTACGGTTCCAGTTGTGGCAGCGACCACTAATGTCTCAAATGACGATGATGATGATGAAGCAATAGTGGGGGCAGATGTTGCTAATGTTCGTACTGATGACTCTGATGACTCTGATGGTGAAGATGATAATGATGATGACGACGATGATGGTGATGATGATTATGCTGATTTACTTCATAGTCGGTTATTTACCAAGCAATGGGAAATAGATGAATTTTTTGTGCAAGAGGATTTGCTCAGAGTGAAGACGTCATTATTGGTAGTACCCATCAGCGAGTTCTTAGAAACAGAACCATTTCGATTATAGAAGATGGTTCAAGTGGTGAGTCAGGACCAGACTTAGCAACCAATCAGCATGGGGATTGGTTTATTCCAGGGGCGTCGTTTCACACTGAAGACCCTGATCCTATTTCAGTTTGTCAAGTGGATGGTGAGAGAAAGCTCGAGGTTGGTGCAATATTTGATAGCAAAATGCAGTTAATGTATGGTGTGAGATTTTACCACATGAAGAATCGAGTCGAGTATGCAGTGAAACGTTTTGACAAGCAACAATATACGATTGTTTGTAAACAACAAGGATGCCAATTTTTATATATAGCAACCGAACCAAAGAAAGAAATGGAAAAAAAATGTAACAAGGATATATCAAAATGAATAAAAATAAACAACAGAATCTCTATGTAACATCCTCAACCAAAACATACAAGTCATTTGACATCCATTTCATGCATTCATTTCATGATGCATTAAAAACATATCATATTGGCATTCGTAAAGAATTTAGAATAATACTTGATTTGTATTGATATTAATATATATATATATATATATATATATAAGTGCAGGTGTGCGTGTGTGATATATATAAAAAGGGGCTTCATTAATATTATATATATGTATATGTGTTGTGTGCAATTATAAGTTAACATAATATTATAATATATATATATATATATCATAACATATGTACACATGATTGTATAAAGGAAATATGTATAATATTAAGAATAGTATTATAATAATATTAATAAAAGTCTTACCAAGAGTTGATAAGGCGGTGGAAAAGGGCGGTGGAGTAAGTAGAAAAAAGGAAAGTAAGTAGAAAGAAAAAGCAGCGCAGCGACAGAGAGCAAAAACAGAAACAGAGGAAAGAAAGAACAAAGGGAGAAAAGAAAATAAAGAAGAGAGAAGGGTTTGTGATTTTGGATTCGTTTCTTTACCGTTTTTCTTTAGATTTTGAGAGGAAGCTCGTGGTGACATGCTCTTCGATTTGATCGGAGTGAATTCTCAAGATTTTTCCCAAAAGGTACAAAGAAATTAGTGAATTATATATCTCCAGTTATCGTAATTCATCGGATATTTTGGTAGCTTTATAGGCCGAATTAGGAAAAACTTAAAACATGAAAGTTATAGCCCTATCTCTTAGCTAAACTCAGAAGCAAATCGTGGATAACTCGATTAAATGTTGAGTGAGATAATGTCAAAAGAGTAAAGGTTGCTAGAATTTAGTATTATATATGTATGATGTGATTGTGGCTTAATTTTAAGCAGGTTGGAGACTGAATTTTGAAAAATGATAAACATGAAAGTGGTAGAGCTCTATGTTAAGTTTCTACAGAATTTTACCCTGCTTAACTCGGAATTTTATAACTCAAGTTATAGGGAAAATAATGAACATGGGTAATTAAGCATACATGCATTGCATTTCATTGCATAATGGAAATAAATATTAAGGGGATGATTAGGCTAAATTGCATTAAATCATATAGGAGCACGGGCTGTAGAACGAGAGGAGGAACCAGAGTGACAAAGGATTACTTATCATAGCCAGGTGAGTATAAACCGTATATGTGATTTATATGCAATAAGATGTGATTTATATACAACGTTTGGTATATAAGGAATATGTATTTATATAAATTTGTCATTGGATCAAATGATATATTGGCAAATGTATAAGTGATCATATGTTGAGATGACTGTTGTGTTGCATTACAATTGCATGAAATTTAAAAGGCCTATGACTGTCTTGCTATGGATCTGTATACACAATGGAGACCTTCGGGTCAAATTCATAATGGAGACCTACGGGTCTATACACAGTGGAGACCTACAGGTCTAAATCATAATGGAGACCTACGGGTTTATACACAGTGGAGACCTACGGGTCTAAATCATATTGGAGACCTACGGGTCAAATTCATATTGGAGACCTACGGGTCTATATACACAATGACATATTGGAAATCCCGGGACAGATCCAAGCTTGAGCAGTTCACAGAATAATAAATCGGACATAGTGGCATTTGCATATGTTTATGATCAATGTTAATGATTGTTATTGGCTTATTGTGTAATTAAATTAACGATTTATATTCACTGAGTTGCGACTCATAAAAATCGCATATATATTGTTTTAGGTTCAATAGCTCTTTTGAGGTGGTTTGTATATATAGACATCACGCTATACCAGGTCGGCCGGCTGATGCCTCGTGCAACCTTTTCCTCCTCCTCATTTTGCATTTTGGAACACATGTATCATAATTTGTATTTAATATGACTTATGTTGAGATATTGGTGGTGTGTTTTAATCTTATATGATATCAGTCGTATAATAATGTTTTATACTTATATGGATAAACGAAATATCCGTATGACCTGTCTACATGATGAATATTTTATGGTTAAATATACGTCAAAGGGGTATAGGGTGTCACAGTTTAGGTTGGTATCAGAGCGGGGATATGATTCCTCGGTGTCATTATGCATTCATAAGTATTATACATCATATGTAATTGATATTGATATTGCATTTAAATAAATAAAAAACATGGACATTCATGAGCATGAATCATTGAGGAGAGAAGGTTCAGCCGTGCCACATCAATCGATAGAGGCATCTCATACATTACATGCATCACATGAGCATGCACAACATTTACCTAGACGTGCAGAACAAGAGGTACATGGGCCAAGTATAGGTTCTAGAAGTAAAAATTTCAAGGAGCTCTGTAAATTAGGAGCAGTTGACTTTTATGGGACTATTGATCCTGCTGAAGCTGAGACATGGCTCAAAAGAATAGAAAGAGTTTTTGGCATGATGAGATGCACTGTAGAGGAATAGTTTGACTTTGCAGTGTCACTGTTACAAGGGGATGCATATGATTGGTGGGAGACAGTTCCACATGCTACAGTACAACCGCTAATCCTTACTTGGGATGATTTTCTCACTGTGTTCAGAGATAGGTATATGCCAGAGGTATACCGGGATAACAAACAAAGAGAATTTCTATCTCTTAAACAGAGGAATATGTTAGTTGCCGAGTATGAAGTTAAATTTACTCAATTATCACCTTATGTGGCTGCGATGGTTACTATAGAGCGAGATAGATGCAGACGTTTTGAGGAGGGGCTTTCATATAATATTCGAAGCAAGATTACACCTTGGGATCTCCGTACTTACACAGATTTGCGTACTGCAGCAGTTAGGGCCGAGACTTTGTTAAAAGAACGACAAATATATTTTCAAAAGCTAAAGAAAGAGTCAATGACTCATCTTGGTGAGTCAAGTGAGAAGCCAACTAAACGTCAGATTTTTTCCTCTCCAGCACAAACATTTAGTAGAGGTGGTCCATTCAGTCAGAGAGGTGGACGTGTACAGTCTTTTGGTCGTGGAAGTGGCCAAAGACCTAGCCCAACAATACAGACACGACCTATGTGTCAGCACTGTGGTCGATATCATGTAGGAGAGTGTCGATTTCTTACTGGAGGTTGCTATTACTATGGACAGCAATGACATTTTTATAGGGAATGTCCAGCTAGATTTAATAGATCAAACACTGGCAGAGTGACATCAGAATCGACAGTGCAAAATATTCGGCCAGCAGCACCAGTGGCGAAAATTGGTAGAGGTTGTGGTAGAGGTCAGACTTTGAGTTCTACTGCGAGTAGAGGAAGATCAGAGACACCGGGAACACGATCACAAGGTCAGGCATGAGTTTTTGCTATGTCACAACGGGAGGCAGCTACAGCACCTGAGGTCATTACTGGTAAACTCTATTTGAATGATTTTGAAATACATGTCTTGATAGATCCAGGATCCACTCATTCATTCATATGATCTACCATAGTATCTCATTTGCATAAAGAACCTGAATCATTAGATTACAACTTAGAAGTACATACTCCATTGGGTGAGGTTGTGATGGTGCATACGGTATATCGAAATTGTATTATGCGGGTTGATACAGTAGAGTTATCAGCTGATTTGATCCTGTTATTTCTGCGTGAGTTTGATGTTATATTGGGTATGGATTGGTTATCGAGACATCATGCTAAAGTGGATTGTTATACTAAAGAAGTAGTGATAGATTCTCCTGGACAAACTAAAGTGGTTTTTTATGGTGATCGATGGATGGTACCAACATGTTTGATTTCAGCAACAACAGCTTTCTGTATGATTAGAGATAGATGTGAGACATATCTGGCACATGTTATAGATCGTACAGCTACATATGATGAGATTAGAGATATTCAAATTGTTAAAGATTTTTCTGATGTTTTCCCAGAGGATTTACCAGGACTACCACCAGATAGAGAGACAGAGTTCACCATAGAATTGATACCGGGTGTCACACCAATCTCTATTCCTCCATATCGGATGGCCCCATTGGAGTTACAGGAATTAAAGAAACAATTACAGGAACGGTTAGACAAAGGGTATATACGGGCTAGTGTATCACCTTGGGGTGCGCCAGTACTTTTCGTGAAAAGGAAAGATGGTACATTACGATTGTGCATAGATTACCGAAAGCTGAATCAAGTGACAGTGAAGAACAAATACCCATTACCACAGATAGATGATTTATTTGATCAGTTACAGGGTGCGCAAGTATTTTCCAAAATAGATCTTCGATCTGGGTACCATCAGTTAAAGATAGCCAAAGATGATATTCCGAAGACAGCATTCAGAACTCGATATGGGTATTATGAATTTTTGGTGATGCCATTCGGTTTGACCAATGCACCAGCAGCATTCATGGCTTTAATGAATAAAGTGTTCCAACCTTTCCTTGATATGTTTGTCATTGTTTTCATTGATGATATACTGGTATATTCACGGAGTACAAAGGAGCACGCGGATCATTTACGGATAGTGTTACATACTTTGCGAGAAAAACAACTATATGCAAAGTTGAGTAAATGTGAGTTTTGGTTGGATCATGTGGTATTTTTGGGACACATAGTATCTGGACAAGGCATAGAGGTCGATTCTAAAAAGATTGAGGCAGTGGTAAATTGGCAAGTGCCGACGACAGTTTCGGAGGTTCGAAGCTTTCTTGGTATGGCTGGATACTACAGACGGTTTATCGAAGGATTTTTCATTATAGCAGCACCACTCACGAAACTGCTACGAAAGGATGTTTCATTTTGTTGGAATGATAGATGCCAACAGAGCTTTAATGAGTTAAAGCACCGTTTGACTACATCACTGATACTCACAATTCCTACAGGCACTGGGGGATTTGTCGTTTACAGTGATGCTTCACATCAAGGACTTGGTTGTGTTCTAATGCAGAATGGGAAAGTAATTTCTTATGCGTCACGACAATTACGACCACACGAAGTTTCCTATCCTGTTCATGATTTAGAGTTGGCGGCAGTGGTATTTGCTTTGAAAATCTGGCGGCATTATCTTTATGGAGAGACATTCCAAATATTTACCGATCATAAAAGTTTGAAGTATTTGATGAGTCAGAGAGAACTGAACATGCGACAGAGACGTTGGATGGAACTATTGAAGGATTATGATTGCACGATAGAGTATCATCCGGGAAAGGCTAACGTTGTAGCTGATGCGTTAAGTCGGAAGTCTTATGGTACAGTGGCACATATGCATATGACTCCATTTTCAGATTTGATTGTTCTACGAAGTTTGAACACGAGACTACGGTTAGATGCAGATGGAGTCTTGATTGCTACTTTGGAGATTCGTCCGGTATTGAGACAGCGAATACTGGATGCACAAAACAGAGATGAAAAATTGATAGAAATTATTGAACATGTGCGACACGGCAAAGACACACCATTTGAGTTACAAGATGGTACATTAATGTTTGGCACCAGGTTATGTGTACCAGACGTTGATGATTTACGACGAGAGATTTTAGACGAGGCACACAATGCACCATATGATATGCATCCAGGTACAACAAAGATGTACCACACATTGAGGCAACATTACTAGTGGCCGAAAATGAAGAAAGATGTTGCTGAATTTATTTCCAAATGTCTTACTTGTCAGCAAGTTAAAGCAGAACATCAAGCACCCGCAGGTACGCTAAAACCCCTATCTATTCCGATTTGGAAATGGGAAAGAATTACGATGGATTTTGTTTTGGGACTACCGAGAACGCAACAATGGAATAATGCTATTTGGGTCATCGTGGATAGATTGACTAAATCAGCACATTTCTTACCTTTACGTTGGGGTTGTTCATTAGATCAATTGGCAGAGAAGTACGTCAGAGAGATTGTACGACTCCATGGTATACCAGTGTCCATTGTTTCAGATAGAGATCCGAGATTTACTTCTCAATTTTGGGAGAGTTTTCAAACAACTATGGGGACCAAATTACACTTCAGTACAACTTTTCACCCTCAAACAGATGGCCAATCAGAAAGGACTATACAGACGTTAGAAGAGATGCTACACGCTTGTGTTATTGAGTTTCAAGGTTCGTGGGATATATATATTCCACTAATGGAATTTGTGTATAATAGCCAGTTTCACAGTAGCATTGGGATGGCACTGTATGAGGCGTTATATGGAAGAAAGTGCAGAAGTCCACTATATTGGGATAAAGAGGGTGTAGAAATTTTAGAAAGGCCAGAAATTGTTCAGAACACAATTGACAAGGTTGATGTCATTAAGAGTAAATTGAAGGCTGCACAAGACCGACAAAAGAGCTACTTTGATCAACATAGAAAAGAGATGGAATACCAGGTTGGTGATAAAGTATTTTTACGGGTTTCTCCTTGGAAAGGGGTTATGAGATTCGGTAACAAAGGAAAATTAAGCCCTCGATATATCGGGCCATATGATATCATTGGAAAAGTCGGACCATTGGCATACGAGTTAGCATTACCTCCAGAATTGGCTCAGATCCATAATGTTTTTCATGTTAGCATGTTGCGACGATATCGATCTGATCCTCTACATGTATTGCGGGATTAAGAAGTACAGATTGCAGAAAACTTAAGCTACATAGAAGAACCAGTTTCGATAGCAGATTTCAGAATCAAACAATTGCGGAACAGAGAAATTTCAATGGTTAAAGTTATTTGGAGAAACCATGATATAGAGGAAGCAACCAGGGAGACCGAAGAAAAGATGAAAAACTTATATCCGCATTTATTCACTGGTAACTGATCTTCTTACTGGTACATTGCATAGAGGAATAACAAATTTTGAGGACAAAATTCTTATAGAGGGGGAGAATTGTAACATCCTCGACCAAAACATACACGTCATTTGACATCCATTTCATGCATTCATTTCATGATGCATTAAAAACATATCATATTGGCATTCGTAAAGAATTTAGAATAATACTTGATTTGTATTGATATTAATATATATATATATATAAGTGCAGGTGTGCGTGTGTGATATATATAAAAAGGGGCTTCATTAATATTATATATATGTATATGTGTTGTGTGCAATTATAAGTTAACATAATATTATAATATATATATATATATATATCATAACATATGTACACGTAATTGTATAAAGGAAATATGTATAATATTAAGAATAGTATTATAATAATATTAATAAAAGTCTTACCAAGAGTTGATAAGGCGGTGGAAAAGGGCGGTGGAGTAAGTAGAAAAAAGGAAAGTAAGTAGAAAGAAAAAGCAGCGCAGCGACATAGAGCAAAAACAGAAACAAAGGAAAGAAAGAACAGAGGGAGAAAAGAAAAGAAAGAAGAGAGAAGGGTTTGTGATTTTGGATTCGTTTCTTCACCGTTTTTCTTTAGATTTTGAGAGGAAGCTCGTGGTGACATGCTCTTCGATTTGATCGGAGTGAATTCTCAAGATTTTTCCCAAAAGGTACAAAGAAATTAGTGAATTATATATCTCCAGTTATCGTAATTCATCGGATGTTTTGGTAGCTTTATAGGCCGAATTAGGAAAAATTTAAAACATGAAAGTTATAGCCCTATCTCTTAGCTAAACTCAGAAGAAAACCGTGGATGACTCGATTAAATGCTGAGTGAGATAATGTCAAAAGAGTAAAGGTTGCTAGAATTTAGTATTATATATGTATGATGTGATTGTGGCTTAATTTTAAGCAGGTTGGAGACTGAATTTTGAAAAATGATAAACATGAAAGTGGTAGAGCTCTATGTTAAGTTTCTACAGAATTTTACCCTGCTTGACTCGGAATTTTATAACTCAAGTTATAGGGAAAATAATGAACATGGGTAATTAAGCATACATGCATTGCATAATGGAAATAAATATTAAGGGGATGATTAGGCTAAATTGCATTGAATCATATAGGAGCACAGGCTGTAGAACGAGAGGAGGAACCAGAGTGATAAAGGATTACTTATCATAGCCAGGTGAGTATAAACCGTATATGTGATTTATATGCAATAAGATGTGATTTATATGCATTAAACGTTATATAAGGAATATGTATTTATATGAATTTGTCATTGGATCAAATGATATATTGGCAAATGTATAAGTGATCATATGTTGAGATGACTGTTGTGTTGCATTACAATTGCATGAAATTTAAAAGGCCTGTGACTGTCTTGCTATGGATCTGTATACACAATGGAGACCTTCGGGTCAAATTCATAATGGAGACCTACGGGTCTATACACAGTGGAGACCTACGGGACTAAATCATATTGGAGACCTACGGGTCAAATTCATATTGGAGACCTACGGGTCTATATACACAATGACATATTGGAAATCCCGGGACAGATCCAAGCTTGAGCAGTTCACAGAATAATAAACCGGACATAGTGGCATGTGCATATGTTTATGATCAATGTTAATGATTGTTATTGGCTTATTGTGTAATTAAATTAACGATTTATATTCACTGAGTTGCGACTCATAAAAATCGCATATATATTGTTTTAGGTTCAATAGCTCTTTTGAGGTGGTTTGTATATATAGACACCACGCTATACCAGGTCGGCCGGCTGATGCCTCGTGCAACCTTTTCCTCCTCCTCATTTTGCATTTTGGAACACATGTATCATAATTTGTATTTAATATGACTTATGTTGAGATATTGGTGGTGTGTTTTAATCTTATATGATATCAGTCATATAATAATGTTTTATACTTATATGGATAAACGAAATATCCGTATGACCTGTCTACATGATGAATATTTTATGGTTAAATATACGTCAAAGGGGTATAGGGTGTCACACTCTAGGTTACTAAATAATTTAATAGACAATAAGAATAGTAGATTAAATTGGATCCAGACAAAATCTCCAGACATAAAACAAATAAGAACAGCAAGACTTGGATCTCCAGATATATCCAATTGATTATCCTTGCAGCTTACTTGACAACCAATTTGAGATTCATCAAATTTGTACTCAAAATAAAAAAAATTGTACTCAAATTTGTACACAAATAAAAAAAAAAAGAGCATTTGATACTCGAAATAATCTTGTGTGCTTCATCAAATTTTATTTTTGAAAATTATCATGCCCAATACAAGACCAAGAAACAATGTCATTACAAGTAGATCCATATCTCAAGTTTTCAGCTTATCTGCTCACAAATAAAATAAAGAAAATAGCAACAAAAAAAAAAAGTAGAGCACAATATACAAAACACTTAGTCAATACATACTAATGCACACAAAAAAGGCAAAGAAGAAGCCGTATACCGCTAAAAAATAAGTTGAACAAGAGAAAGAAGAGAAGCAAATGAAAACGTAATTTTGGAGCTGGTGGAAAAAAGAGTTGCGCTGAGGAGATCTGAAAGCTAGATGGCTCGGTGGTTGATGGCCGGAAAACCAAGATCACATCACATCCGTTTCTTTCTTTTACATATAGGTACAAATCGAAAGATGTAAGAAATTAAGGGTGTTTTTGGGAAGTAAACTTGATGATTTACAAAATTTACACAGAGAAAATCCTAATGGGCAAATATTCGACAACACCAGATTACCCAATGTCTCGAATCTCCCATCATGCTTATTTGCAGCTCAATTGGAGTACTCCAATTTTACATTTTTCTGCCTCTCTTAAATTAGTTTGAATTTTAAAAAGTAATGAAATTCAAGTCGAATTAGTATTTGTTACATAGAAAACTTGACCTTGGAAAAACAGAACAAACCCAACTTATTGAGCTATAACTAATCAACTAATCCACAATTGAAAAAAGAAAAGAAAATTAGCTACAATGTACATGAACAGATTCCAGAACCTAATTTCTACAAATTATTGCAAGTAATCCAACATTTGAATGCTCAAAATGAAGTTTTATCATCAAATATCATCGATTCCTAAACAATCCAGTGGGAAATTTTTGCCCCCCCTCATATCTAGGGCTACAGTGAAGAGAAGAGAAATCTAGGGCTCAATCGCAATCGGGAAACTTACTTGTCCATCCTCGGCCATTCTCTGCAATCCTACTAATCGCGTCGCCGCCGGCTTCCTTTCCAACCACCGGCGTCCTTTCCAATCGGGAAATATTCAAGCCGCAACCGCCGCTGCAAAGCCTCAACAGATCAACCTTCGTACCACCACCTACAGCCGCAACTATCAGCAATGTGCCGCCGCCTCCCTCGTCAACACTCGTCGGTCGCCGATGGGTTGGTTTCTCTATCAAGATGTTGATCACGAAGAGGTTCTGGGACAATCACGAAGAGTCAATTACTAGGTCATGAATTGTGTGTAATTTTGACTAAGTGTCCCCAATTCAATTTACCATGGGATATAAGGGTAGTTAGGTCATTTTGCCTTCAATTTGGGTAGAAAACATAGTTTTTTATCTTGTGGGTATTTTTCATTTTGTATCATGCATAATGGGTAGAAATAAGTGCTACCCCTTTCCTTTATCTCTTCTTGCTCTCTGCTTTCTTTAACTCTCTGCTCTTCTCTCAAATTTTCTCATATCTTACTCTTCTTTTGTTCCATGTTCTCTCGTGTCCTTCTATTCTGTCTCATAATTGTATTCCATCGATTTCAAGTCTTTATCCTTGAGGGTCGGGACAGGGTATGGGTGTTTCACATGTTTGTGCAGGTTTTAGAAAATGAAGTTGTGGCAGGGTCCGGTATTTATCAGAATGAACAGGAAATAAATCTTCCAAGGAACAAGCTGAGAACAGAGTGTCAGAGTGAGCCTCAGGAGAAAGAGGGTGAATTCAGTGTTAGTAAATGTATGGAGCTCATTCAGATTGAAAAGATGGCTAACATAAATGATGTTAATAAGGGGGTGGTTTGCAATGCTCCAAAAGAATAAAGGGGATCAAAGAACTAAAAAACTTGAGTTGGGGTATGGTTTATCGCGATAATGGAAGAAAATATAGGAGTTCAACTTTGCCAAAATGAAGTATGCTCAAGGGTTTCATAAAGAAAAAAAACGTAGATTGATCGCAGTTTTGTTGCAGAGATCGGGAAATCAAGATTCGTGGAGTGGACTTTTCTCCATGCAATGAGAATATCGGGTGGTATTCTGGTTCTCTGGGACTATCATAATGTAGAAGTGGTGGATTCTCTTGTGGGTGAGTATTCGGTATCTATTAAGGTCAGAAAAAATGGTGATTGTTTTTTGTGGTTTTCAACTGTATACAGGCTTAATAAATCAGGTGCAGAGCTAGTGAGACTGAGCACTATGTGCAATCCAAACTGGTGCATTGATGGGGATTTTAATATTTTCAGACTTCTAGGGGACAAATCGGCAAATCAGAACTTCAATACGGGTATGAAGAACTTTAAATCTTTGATTTCTGATCTTGAACTTGTGGACTCTTCTTTGCTCAATGCAAGATTTACCTGGTCCAACATGAGAGTGAATCCAATTTGTTGCAAGCTGGTTATATTTCTTTTTTCGACGGGATGGGCAGATATATTTCTGAATGTGAGACAGAAAGCTCTTCCTAGGCTGATCTCAGATCATTCTCCAATCATTTTGGCATCATCAGAGCCCGAGCGGTGTCCAACTCTTTTCAGGTTTGAAAAGAACTGGATAAAGCACAAGGATTTTAAGAAGGCATTCGTAGAATGATTCCCAAAAAGAGATGGTCGGGCTATGTTTTCATGTGCAAGTTAAAAGGAAATGAAAAATAAACTCAAACTTTGGAGTAAGGAGAATTATGGGGCATCGGACATGTGGAAGACTGATCTTATCAGGCGTGTACATACCATTGACTCATTAGAAGTGACTAATCTATAAAATGAGGACTTTGTGGGAGAGAGAAAAGATTGCAAAATTTATATTAAAGAGATGGAATTAAAAAAGGAAAGAATGTTGAATCAAAGATTGAAGACGAGATAGGTTTCGGAAGAAAATGCTAACATCAAGTTCTTTCATTCGTCTTTAAGCTTTAGGAGATTTTAGTTTCATCAGTCTCGTTACCGGTCATTACAAGACAATTGCAAAGGTTTTGTCCTTTAGGCTGAAAGAGGTGATGGCAGAGACAATTGATTGTGCTCAAAGTGTCTTTATGGAAGGTATGAATATTTTGGGCTCGACATTGATTGCTAACGAGATGGTGGATGAATACCGAGGTCGGGGGAAGTAGGGTCTGGTCTTTAAGATTGACTTTCACAAAAACTTATGATCATATTGGATACAGTTTCTTTTTATGCTCATTATGTAATTTATATTTTTCTATGCATTACATTATGTTGTATGACTATGTAATTTTTTTTAATATTAATATGTATTTGTAATAAATTTTATAATATAATTTTGGTATTTTATAAAATTTTCTTTTACAAGAAATTTTTTCCATCATTGAATCAATATATTTAATTCTTTATTAACTTAAGAAAACAAACAATTAATAAAATAGAAAATTTAAAAGATAAAAGTTAGGAATATTCTAAGAGTATTCCAATTGAGTTAACATTTGGGTTTAATAATTGAAGATGATTTTGATATTTGTAGCAAATTTGGTGGTAAATCCAAATTTTGATGATAAATTTGCCACCAAGAGTTAGAGATGCTCTGAATAGGTCGCCGGAGATGAGGGAGAGCCAAAATCAGTATATGAATTTTGATTTGGTTGCGTCTTCTACTAGTAGCAAGAGGACGATTTTCGTCAACATGTCGTCGTTTCTGATGGCGATGCAACCATTATCCAATTCTGTCTTCGAACATATCTAATGTGGAAGAACAACTGATTTATAGAATAGAGAGAGGATTACTGCTCTTTCTTCTTTGCTTTAGGGGCAGTCCTCTCTAACTTCTCTTCTCCTTTCTGGATTTTGGAGTGGTTTTTAGTGATTTTGGGGGTGATTTTCGTTCAACTTTTTAATAAATTGAAGGTCAATTTGAATATCAATATAGAAATTAATTTGGGGTTCAGAATGAGTTTGACAAGGGGATTGTTTTGATATTTAAATTTATGATTTTCAGTAATCTTCTTCGATTGGTGTCACCGACGGCGAGGGTGGTCGGAAGTTACAGAGAATTAGAGGAAGGAGACAAAGAGGCTGTCATTTTTCTTTGTCTTTTTTAATCTTAATTTTATTTAGTTGAATTCATCTTTGATTCTTTAATGCTATTTTATGTTTTTTAATATTTTTGTATTTCTTTTAATGACTTTTAATCCACATCGATGAAATTGGATAAAATTGGGCCAAGAAGCTTAAAATTAGGGTGTCATGTGTGATTCACGTACAATTTCAATTTAATTGAACGATTTAAAATTATCGGTCCAAAAACTTAAAATGAAATTATCAGATGCCTAATTTACCTTCAGGAAAAAACGTCTAATAAATATCTAGACAACACCAATCAATTTGGAATATGTCCAAAAAAAATATGTCCAAACAAAATTTCTGAAATATGATGCACATGCAAAATACAAACATCTTTGAATTTATTGTCAACCAAAACCAACCTTATTTATTGTTCGAAAAACCTCTACCACTAAATCTCTGAGGATTTTTGAATTTATTGTCAACCAAAACCAACCATATATTGTTGAAAAAATCTTCTACCACTTGAAACAATAGTACCTAACATATGTGATGATTATTTTATAGTAAGTTTCATTTTTATTTAGTCTTAGGAATTTTAAACAGCGAGAAAAGAAGTTATAAATTTGTGAACTATCATAATATAGTCTTCACCGCTCATTTTTCCTTCTCTCTAAAACAATTGTGATCTTGAAATCTTCACATTAACACTCCTTTCTCCTTCTGTCAATAACAATTTCAATAAGATCATCATGGCGAGAGTAGATGTAATATCTTCATGTGTCGTTAGAACGACAAACAATCCAACTCCCATGTCAAGATTAGATCTAACTCCATGGGATTTGCAACTTCTCCCACTTTATCCTATTCAGAAAGGAATTTTATTTCACAACCCACAAAACCAAAAACCTGATCAAAACTTCATTCATCACCTCAAAGACTCTCTCTCTCGAACCCTCGATTTCTTCCCAACACTCGCCGGCCGTCTTGCCTCCATTCACAACGACGACAATACAATGAGTTTCTTCGTCGATTGCAACAACGCTGGAGTTGAATTTGTTCATGCAGTCGCCATCGGTGTGTCAATTTCCGACATCTTGGAACCAACTTACATTCCTAAAATAGTCTCTTCGTTTTTCCCACTAAACGGAATTCCGAACTGTGAAGGTGTTTCGAAGCCTTTAGTTGGTGTGCAGGTTACTGAACTCGTCGATGGCATCTTCATAGGATGCACTGCTAATCATGCAGTGATTGATGGGGTTTCTTTCTGGCATTTCTTCAATTCTTGGTCTGAGATATCTCGTGGTTTGGACACTATATCAAAAACCCCTGTCTTCGAACGTTGGTTTCCTAGTTCTATATCTAATGACAATCGTCTCATTCGTCTTCCTCCATTGGAGAAAGATGACTGCCTTGTTTTTGATGGATCTCGATTGCTCGAGAGGGTTTTCCACTTCAGCAAAGAAAGTTTAGCTAAACTCAAAGCCAAGGCCAATTCCGAAGGAAAAACAGACAAGATATCATCTCTGCAAGCACTCTCAGCTCATTTATGGTGGAGTGCTATACGCTGCAGGCATTCAGTGGAAAGTACTCGAGGCAACGAAGAAGCTCATTTCATGATGATTGTTGGTTTGAGGACAAGAATCCCTTTGCCAGATGGGTATTTTGGGAATGCTGCTTTCATTAATGCAAGAATGGTGACTAGTGAGGCTGAGCTCTTGCAGAAGGGATTTGGTTACGCTGCAGTGAAGATCAATGAGTTGGTTGCTCAACAAAGTGTTGAATGCATAGTGAAATTCTTGGAAGATTGGGTAGAAAACCCTAAATATGCACGAAGGGGAAGACTGCCTTTCGCCATTACTAGTTCACCTCGGCATAATGTGTATGCCAATGATTTTGGATGGGGAAAACCGATTGCTGTGAGAAGTGGACAAGGGCAAAAATTTGACGGGAAGATTACGGTGTATCCGGCGGCCATTGAAGGCGGTATTGACGTCGAAGTTTGCTTGGCGGAGGAAATATTGCAGGCCATGGGAGATGATGTAGAGTTCATGGAAGCTTTCATGGTTTGAAAATTTTATAAATGATTAATTTTTATTTTGGTTTTGTATATAATACATTTTTCATTTTTTTGACAACTAAAAATTCGTTTTTACATTTTGGTTCTCTATGTTTTAGTTTTTTTTTAATTTTAATATAATTTATTAGTTGGAAATTTTAAAATCTCTGATATGGCTATTAAAATTTTTGACGTGACAATTAAATTTTGATGGTCATATCTGCGATTTTATTTATTGGATCGAAATTGTAAAAAATTAAAATATAGAGAATTAAAATTGAAAAATTTATACTTAATCGTCAAATATGAAAAATATCTTATATATAAAACTGAAATTGAAATGATCTCATTTATAAATTGTGTTTTGACGTTCTCTGTTCCACCGCATCAAGACCACACTCTACATCTCATCTATTATAATAAGTACAATTCGTGGGCTTTTAATAAAATATATTAATTTTGTTTTTATCAATGTTTCGATAATTTTTTTTTAGTTTTAATATTCCTAGCATTTTTTCGTTGTAAATAAATGTAAGGGTTTGAAAAAAAAAACCTGAATTAGTATGGTACTTTTGCACATTGCATTCCAAAGTAATTTGCTATCAAAATTTTTGTGACAGTAAAAGTTGTCGAGAGTAATCTTTTTACAATAACATATTGTCACAAAAAATTGATAATATTAATTGATAATAAATTGTTACAAAAATATAATTAGAAAAAAAAAACTAAAAAAGTCTAATTAACCGCGACAACATGATGTGGTCCCTAGTGTATTAGTTACGACAATATTATCAGACGGTTTTTGCGATAATAATTAGGTGACTGAATATTATCTGAAAATTCATTTTTAATACAATTATTAATGTTTTTCCAACAATTATTTCTTTAATAAAATAAATTTATTTTTGGGGATTACGACCAAATCCAACTGAGTCACATGCAATTATTTAATCTTTTTAAATCACTACTATACTGTAAAAAAATAAAATAAAATGGAATGATTTGTGATTAATGTAACTAGTATTTCTCAAGTGCGTTGTATAAGGTGTCATATTTGTTGTAATATTTGAATAATTATATTAAAAGTTTGTTTCTATTTTTTTTTCTCAAATAATTTAAAATTTATAATTAAAAAAATATTTTTTATTTTTCTAATTTGTAATTTTATTTATTGATGTCTTATTTCGTATTTCTAAAATTTTAAATATAATATTTACTTTAAACACCTTTTATTTTTAACTTCAATATTTTAGTTAACTACTATCATCAAATGAATTATATATCAATTAAAAACAAGTCAAATATTCCCAAATTTAAATATTGTAGTTTTGATATTTTTTTTACTTTTGTATACGCTTGTAAATAAAAAAAACAATTGGCATGATAAATTTGATATTTCATGTATTGAAAGCAAATTTTAAATAAATAAGTTTTAATTTGAAATTATATTTTGCTTATAAAATTTAAAACCCCCTTAAAAATTAGAAATACAAAATAAAATGTACAATAATCAAAATTGCAAATAAAAATAATAAATGTGATACATCATTATAAATATTTTTAGTTTTGATTTTTGTTTCTGTTTTATATACACAATATAAATAACAAATTAAATATCATAATTATAATGATGAATTCGATATCTCATGCAAAACAAAATCTATATAATTTAATTTTAATTTGAAATCATGATTTGTTGAAAAAATCATAATCCCCAACTCCCTTAATTAAAATTAACAAATACAAATACAATAAAAAAAAAAGACTGACAATTACCAAAATCACAAATAAAAATGATAAATTCAATACATCATGTATTAAAAATAAACTATAAATGAAGAAGTTATTTAATTTTAAGTCTCTGACTTATAAATAAATTTGCAAGTGATAATAATAAATTTGCTACATGCGTGTATTAATTGTAATTATGGATTTGTATTTAGTAAAAAAGGGGCTTACATAGCTCCCTCTCCTAAAAATTTCATAACTATTATGTTTTTCAATTTAAAATTAAATAATGAATAAAAAATTTAATAGTTACATTAATATTTTGTGTTAGATATTTAATATATTTATTAATTTTAGGTTTGATAATTTCAAAAATAAAATTATTACACATTATCGATTAACATATCTTAAAGTTGTCCACGTGAGTATTTTAACATATTCTTGTTGGGACCCAAGCCCACTGTACCATTTTTAAGATAAGAAGTGACAATTTTACCATAAAATATAGTCAACTTACTTTTTTATCACAAAATATAACAAACATACCAAAATACCACAATGTTTGACTGATCTTCATTTGTACAATTTGTGATGGGATTGCACTGACACAAAATAAATGTTTAACGAATAATCCAAATTTTCGATAAGGTAAACAAATTGAATGTTTAACGAATATTTGGTTAATTTTCACTATTAAATGAAAATTTGCTTTAACATTGTAAAACGAAAAATTGTAAATTGCATTGATCCTAATTTTTCGTTAAACCCTAAACAATAAGGGTTTAACGAAAATTAAACATATATTCGTTAAACCCTATTTTTCGTTAAACATATAAGTTGGGGTTTAACGAATATATGTTTAATTTTCGTTAAACCCTTTATTGTTTAGGGTTTAACGAAAATTAGGTCTAGGCCAATTTTTTTTTTTTTTTTGTTTTACAATTCCATTCATTCAACCTATTTTTGATAAACCCCTACTTTTAGGGCTTTAACGAAACTTATACTTATGGTATAATTTTCGTTAAAGCCCTAAGAGTAGGGGTTTAACGAAAATAAGTTTAATTTTCGTTAAAAAAATAGGTTTAACGAAAATTAGGGTTGCTAACATGTACAATTTTTTTTTTCTTTTCATCATGCATTCACGAGCAATAAATATCAATTTTGAATCTATTCATATGGCATGAAATCATGAAATTTACAATTCCATTCATTCAAAACGGTTCACAATTCAACAAGAATCTCTAAAATTTTTAAAGTTTTTGAGGATTCATCCGACCCTAGATTTAGAGGATTTATCGAGTGATTGGACAATTAACTTATATAATTTAAGATGATTTTATACAAGTTGTAGTTCTACCAAACAAGTACTCTACTAATCAAAAAAATCGAGAGGTATGATGTCACCGTCTGTGGAGTTTGTGTTCAAAACGAAGGTCATCCACTTCCTGATGCCATTAATTCAGTAGTGTACCGATGTCTAAAGCTATCAGCCAAGCAGATCAGCTGCTCCTCGAGATCTATAAAACATGCAACCCAATGACCGTTCAGGTTCAGTACCGTCCAGACATGAAATTTTGACAAAAAAATTAGATACCTTGTACCGATCTTGAAAAAAATAAAAAGAATACTAACTCGTTTGTATTAAATACTTACCACTTGTATGTCATCCCACCATGGCTTAATAAAATTCCATTTCGGCCTCGACCCTTGCACATAGGGCGCAACTCGCTCCAGTTGTTTCGCCATGAACATCTCCATCTTTCCCGACAAATATTTGCACTCGTCTTCCTCGCCAGCATGCTTTGTTTTCCAAATTTCATTGCTTGTTTCCTACATTTACGACAATTGCTGATCAGTGGAAATATCACTAAAAATGATTAATTACTATAACAGTTTGATTGGAACTTACGAACAGATGGGTATCCACCAACTGGATCTTCCCGAGACTTTGGAACCTGGAATGTATTTTGGTTGCTTCTGGGCAGCTTTGTAGTACGCACAGGTACGCATCAATGGCCTGTATTAGATAGGAATGATGTTTAAAGTATAAAATTTTCCAAATCAACTCTGGTAAAAAGGTAAAAGACTAAGTATTACCTCGAAATCCAGATCGAATTTGGGATCAACGAAATTTCGGAAGAAACTTGGACCGACTACCACACCAACACCAACGTTGCACCTGTAACGATAAAAAGATAAAAACTTAATCAAGTATTAAGCACTAAACATGAAACAGATACTATTAAATCAAAAAATGTAATCTGAAAGAACATGAATGCTTACCCCAACACTTTGTTGTCATCACTCATGTAGTAGGCCTTGAAGTCGGTAAATTTGACCCTCGTCTTTCTAGAAGGCTCTTAACCGAGCTTTGTCCGTGACTAATAGGAACTTCATCGAACGACAGACACTGTGGTCCTACATCGTCAACATCCTCTTCAATGGTATCTGCATGATCCCTCGAAGGGCCTATCCCAACATTAGAGGCCCGTCATCGGCCTGTTCGGACAGTACATCTTCCCGATGGACCGACAGCTGCAGGATCAGTAATGGGTGCAGAAAGCGTCGTACGAGCAGACGAAGTAGCACGACGGCCACGTCGTTGCTTGACGACCTAGACCCCCTTGAGTGGTGGGGTATGATCTCCGGCCGGGTTGAACGCCGAGTCACCGAACTTCAAGCCAGTCACAAGAGCAAACTCATTCCTTCCGAACCGATAAATTTATCGGCCTGTCTCACAGCAAACCATCTCTCGTACTCTAGGACCGCCTGCCCACGCACCTCATATGACATCAGGACGTTTAAAAAAGCCTTACAAGACTCTCTTTCCATCTTCCAAAGCAAAAAATATCCGAAACAAGTCTTCCAAAAGACACGTAGACAATCTCGGCCGATAAGTCGAAGTTGTGCCTTAATCTCATCGAGTACGGTCAAGCAAACGTAACCATTGATGTAGGTGATCCGACCCTGATAGGCCTCACGAACGTACTCCAAATCGAACTACACATTTTACAAACACCGAAATAGGCCAACTATTTGAATGAATGAACATTAATACAAAAATTCACGTAGACAAAGCTCACCAACAAAGATATAAAAAAATTTAAAAATTGGCTTCAACTTATAGGGTAAGTGTTTAACGAACAATACCCTTATTGTTCGTTAAATTTATAGGGTTTAACTAACAATAAGGGTATTGTTCGTTGAACCCTTATTTTTAAGGGTTCAACGAACAATACCCTATATTGTTCGTTAAACACTTAAAAATATATTCTAATTTGCCACTCAACTTTATAGGGTTTAACGAACAATACCCTATTTGTTCGTTAAATTTATAGGGTTTAACTAACAATAAGGGTATTGTTCGTTAAACCCTTATTTTTAAGGGTTCAACGAAAAATACCCTATATTGTTCGTTAAACACTTAAAAATCGATTCTAATTTGCCACTCAAATTTACAGGGTTTAACGAACAATACCCTATTGTTAGTTAAACCCTATAAATTTAACGAACAAATATGGTATTGTTCGTTAAACCCTATAAATTTGAGTGGCAAATTAGAATCGATTTTTAAGTGTTTAACGAACAATATAGGGTATTTTTCGTTGAACCCTTAAAAATAAGGGTTTAACGAACAATACCCTTATTGTTAGTTAAACCCTATAAATTTAACGAACAATAAGGGTATTGTTCCTTAAACACTTACCCTATAAGTTGAAGCCAATTTTTAACTAACAATAGGGTATTGTTCGTTAAACCCTTCGATTTAATTTATAGGGTCTAATTTGTGGTATTTTGGTATGTTTGTTATATTTTGTGGTAAAAAAGTAAGTTGACTATACTTTTTGGTAAAATTGTCACTTCGTATCTTAAAAATGGTACAGTGAGCTATTTTCCTTATTCTTGTTTGTAACTATCCAAAGATATTAATTGTTAACTTTTAATTCTAAAATTCCACTTATCATTAAGGTGATGTTTGGATTGGTATTATGTAGGATTGAGGAAATCTGACTTTGAAATCTTGGGTTTTTGAAATAAAGGTGAATAGTTAAAATTTGTGTTTGTTTAGAGATTTTGTAGGATAAGATTATCACTGTAGATGTCAAATCAATGCTGGAAAAAGTGTTATTATGTAATATTATATTATGAGTTGATGTAATGGTAATGATTGGATGATTGTAATAGTAGAAATGTAGGTGTGTATTGAAATTTGCGTATTAATAGGTTATAGTATATGGTTAATAATTGTGTTTTTATTTAAATAAAATAGAATTTTGATAGATTATATAATCCTCTTCTAACATCAAAACAAATAGGAATTTGAATAAATTCAAATCCCCAAATCCCAACTAACAAACACTAATTCAAACATCACCTAAATGATTAAAACAGTTAAAAAATGGAGATGTGAATGTCACACTACACAATTCGCGCTGATGCATCTGTCCCTGATGAAGTGATGAGATATGAATGTGACAATTCACCGAACTAATCTTTTAATTGAAAAGTTTCATTTCACAACGAATACGACAAATTATGCGTGATGTGGATTACAGCTCAGTGATGAGATATGAATGTGACAATTCACCGAACTAATCTTTTAATTGAAAAGTCTCATTTTACAACGAATACGACAAATTATGCGTGATGTGGATTACAGCTCAGCAAAAATTCGTTGACTATATATTTTAGCTTTAAAATATCCTTGGCCTGAAATATTTATTTTTAAATGAAAAATGACAAAATGGGGGATAAGATTAGCACAAAAACACATATGAAACGGTCTCACGAATAGTTATCATGAGATGAAGTCACATCACCTATAAACAACATGTGAATTGTAGGATTTAGATTTTAGGTGATTCGATTGTGGGTTGACCCGTTTCACGCAATGCAAAAAAATCGATGAGACGGTCTCACAAGAAACTTACTCCAAGATTAGAGGGGACGAGATGGGGAGACAATAATGTCATTAAACCCCCAACACACACTATTACACCTCAATTAACACACACTTAGTAGCACTCTTACAATAAGTAATCCACACTTTCATTCATTAATAATACATTTTTATTAATGAATGTGGATGCTCTAAGAGATTGGTCAACGGTCAATTTCATTCTAATGGTTTAACTATAAAATTGAAAGTATCTATTACGTTAAAACAAAAATTCATGTGCAACCGTCACAATGTGAGATGATTGCATTTATAGCAGAAAAAGAAATATTTATAGTTGTAAAAAACATAATTGAATAACTCAAACTTATATTATAAAAAACATACTTATAAAATACATACTTATACCTAAAAAAGACATACTTGAATCTTGTTGCATGTGAAACCGACTCTTGCCTTAAAAATACAAATGTGAAAAAGGTAAAATAATTTGAGAAAATAATTAGAGATTATTAAAAATTATTAACTCCAAATAGAATTATATACAATTTTAAATTTAGGGGCATGAAACAGAGTGACTTTATACACTTAGACCGCCATATTTTAAGAGCTACAACATCAGACTGATCTTGAAGCTCTGCTTGTCAATATCGAAATTTTCGTTTTTGATTTTTGCTTAAATTTAGTTTGTATTGAATGAAAATAAAGAAAATTGATTTGAGATTTTCGTTTAATTTGATGTGAAGTGTTTTGACATATGTTTTATTAGATACAAATAGTCGTGACATTAAAATCAATGTTGATCGAAAAAATGATCAAAATACAATGCTAGGTTGCAAAGTGAAAAAACCTTGAACTTCAATACAATCACGAAAAAAAAGTTAGCAAAGTGTAAAAAGGTCATATACATATACTTGAGGTTTGTTTTTTAACCCAATATTTTACCTTAAAGAATTATTGTATATTTACATGTCATCACTTTAAATTTGTCATCTCAATTTCAAGAGTGACACTTGATCCACGATGATTAAGGTAGTATGAAGTTATTTAAAATTCTAATCAAATGAAGTCGAGTCGACAGTTCAAAAGAACGAGCTAATTGGAAATTTGCTATAAATTTCATTTTTAGCAGCGGAAATTGCAATTTCAGGCTAATTAGCATAAATGAAAAAGTTTTCAAAGTTAGATGATCAAAATTGTCATCTTACCAAATTTATGAGACTAAAATTTCAACACCAAATTGGAATAGAGAATCTAGCTCACCAATGTTTGGGACCGGAAATACAATTCACATCCATATTACTAAAAATTGAGCACCTCCATGAATTCTGCATCATTTTCCATGGCCTCCAATGCCGCCAGCGCCAAGCAAACCTCCACATCGATGCCACCGGCTTCAGCCGCCGGATAAGCTACCATAAACCCGTCGAATTTTTGAGCTTTTCCACTTCTCGCAGCTATTGGTTTCCCCCATCCAAATTCATTGCCATACACGTTAAAACGAGGCGAACTGCCCATCATAACAATACCTGCCCCAAAACTTGCTATTGATGATTTTCCAAGTATTCTCGGATTTTTGACCCAATCTTCCACAGATTTGATCAGAGAAGCTTCAGTACTTTGAAGAGCAACCAACTCATTGATCTTCATGGCCGCATAGCCTAATCCTTTTTCCAACAGCTCCCCCTCACTAGCCCCAATTGCAGTGGCATTAAACGCGTTTCCGAAATAGCCATCTGGCAAAGGAATTCTTGCTCTTGCACCAATCGCCATCATCAAGAAACGACCTTCTTGCCTGCTTTGATCATCATGGAACGAATTTCTGCAACGTATAGTGGCCCGCCATAGATGAGCAGAAAGTGCTTGAAAAGTCGATATTTTGTCCGTCCCAGCTTCATCATTAGCCTTGGCTTTGAGTTTTGCTAAACTTTCTTTATCGAAGCTGAAAACCCTTTCGAGTAAAGGAGGCACTACAAGAAATTTGAGAATTCGCGACGACAAAATTCGTCATAAAAACACCATTTTTCGTCACAAAAGGTGTTTGGTGACGAAATATTTTCATCGCAAAGAACATCGTTGTAAGTGCGTCGTATTAGGTAAATTGCGATACTATTTGAATTTGTCATCTAAAGTCATCTTTTGATGACGCTAAAGGTCATCGTCGCTATATCATCTCATCTATAGTGACAAATAAAGCGTCGCATTTGACATCAAATTTCGTCACTAATTATGGTGTTTCGTCACTAAAAGTGTACCTTTACATGACGAATTTAATTTATTATCATTAAAATATTAATTTTTAGTAACGATTATCCATTTACTACCAACTTTGTCAAATTTTGGTGACACAATTTTAGTCACAATTTGATTAACTAATTTGTCACTAAAGAGTTAAACTTTTGTGACGAAACACTACAAGATTTCGCTGAATCCGTTGTCTTTCCCAGATTTTTAGTGTTGTTGTGACACGTCATCATAAGACACTGACACGTCAGCATGACACGTCACACGTCATCACAACATTAACAACGTCAGCGCTGACTTTAGAATCCGTTGTCTTTCCCAAATTTAAGACACTGACACGTCATGGGTCATGACACATCACACGTCACACGTCATCACAACATTAACAACGTCAGCGCTGACTTCAGAATCCGTTGTCTTTCCCAAATTTAAGACACTGACACGTCATGGGTCATGACACGTCACACGTCATATCACACGTCATCACAACATTAACAACGTCAGCGCTGACTTTAGAATCCGTTGTCTTTCCCAAATTTAAGACACTGACACGTCATCACAACCACGTCATCATAAGACACTGACACGTCAGCATGACACGTCACACGTCATCACAACATTAACAACGTCAGCGCTGACTTCAGAATCCGTTGTCTTTCCCAAATTTAAGACACTGACACGTCATGGGTCATGACACGTCACACGTCATCACAACATTAACAATGTCAGCGCTAACATCAAAATCCGTTGTCTTTCCCCAATATTGTGCGTTGTCTGGGAATTGAACCCGGGTGCCCAAGGTGGTACTCTAACCACTAGATTATTGGTGCTTCATGTAATAATATCCTGCATGCATTTCTTTTATTTCAATTTTTGATATTTTTCAATTTTCTATTATCACATAATTTTTGTAATTTTTTTTAAAGTACCATTGCTTATTAATATAAGTCATTGATTTCCAATTTTGATATATTAACTCGATTTCAATGGCCAACATATGAATGTTCAAAACCCAAAATGTTAATGCACTCACGATACAATTTTGTTAGTAATAAGTTCAAATAATTAATGATAAAAAATAGGATCGTCATAAAAATATATTTTTTATGACGTCGAATATTGTCACCAATTATTATTAAAATCATCATCAATTATTATCGTGACAAAATAATTTTGTCACTAATTAATTCAAATAATTAATGACAAAAAATAGCACCGTCACAAAAATTTACTTTTTACGACATCGAATATCGTCACCAATTATAATTAAAATCGTAACCAATTATTATCGTGACGAAATAATTTTGTCAATAATAATTTAGAATAATTAATGACGAAAAATAGCATCATCATGAAAATATATATTTTTATGACATCGAATTTCGTCACCAATTATTATTAAAATCGTCACCTATTATTATTGTGACGACATAATTTATGTCGTTATGAAATTTACAAATTAGTGACGAATTAAATTATCAATGGTGACAAAATAAATTTTGTCACAATTTCTAGTATTTTAATGACGAAAATAACATTTGTTGCCTTTAAGTAACAAATTGTGATGATTTTTTTATCGTTGTAAAAATATTTGTCACAAAATGTGTGATTTCTTGTAGTGAGGTGGAACGAACGTCTGCAACTGATCTGTTTCCTCCAATGGAGGAAGACGAACAAGACGATCCTCCTTAGATAAACTGCTAGGAAACCAACGTTCGAAGATGGGTGTTTTTGAAATCGAATCAAAACTGCGTGAAATCTCAGACCAAGAGTTAAAGAAATGCCAAAAAGAAGTGCCATCTACGATGGCATGATTGGCAATGCAGCTTATGAAGAGGCCATCAACAAGCTCGGTGACTTGAACCCCAACAAAAGGCTTGGAAACTTGTTGGAAAGTGGGATTTGGTTTAAGATAAAAGTAAGTGAACAGTGGCAGATGATACCGAAGATGTTGCCTCAACACTTGACACAACACTTACTTTAGACAGAGTTTGTAGCGGAAATAAAAAGATACTCAAAGATATAACTTTTCAAGATATATATAAATATATCTTGAGGTGCCTTAGGCAAAATATTATTCACAAGAAAAAGTGAATACAAGTGAATTCCAAAAAATAGGAAAAACCTACAAAACTAGAATTCACAAAAGATCGAAAAAGATCAAAAGAAAACTCTCCGAGTATACAAAAGTGCTCAGCTCACTCAAATGACTCTTGGAAGAATACTTGAATATGCAAGAACGTTGAGACTCCAAGGATGAGTTACAAGACAAAATAACTCTCCTATTTATAGATTTTCTTTCAAGCTAACCAACTAAACTACTCTCCTAAAAAGTAGCCTCATGTGAACGTGTGTCCTTGCTCAGCACGATCTTCTAAAGTGTATGAGAATTTCTCTCCAAGTTGTTACTTCATTGCTCAAGCACATTTGACTCAGTCTTCACTTCTTAAGCTCATTTGACTCATTCTTCCCACGCGACCTTTGAGACTTTAGCTCTAGTTAGTTGCTAGATTGTTGCTTGTGCTCTTGACTTGGTCCACACTCTTAGTTCACTTAGTCTCTGACCTGCAAAGATAGTATACACAAAATACAAATGCAAAACATGTGGTGAATTGTGAAGAGAGACAAAAACAGTTAAGAATATTGTAACGGATGTTGGGCAACATTCTAACCAACATTTGATTTCTGGACAGTAATATGATCAACAAACTTGTTAATTAAAAATGTTGACTATGTAGTCAACTAAATCTAACAAAACTGATTCACAATTGGAAACTCTATTAAGTGGAAAAAGTGAAAAGACTATTTCAGGCTAGTACTTTGGTTCCAAGATGTCGGAAACAGACACACCATTGGCAACTGCATGAGTAAACTCGACTCCTTCATTGTTGCAATCGATGAAGTAAAACACAGTGTTATCGTCGTTTTCGGTGATGCCTATGCGGCCACAGAGAGGAGGGAAGAAGTGTAGAGTACGAGAGAGTGAGTTCTTGAGGTGATCGATGAGGTTTTCATGGATTTGTTGCTTGTGAAATAAAATCCCTCTCTGAATAGGATCAAGTAGGAGTAATTGTAAATCCCATGGACTTAATTTCATTCTTGACATGGAACTTGCATTGCTTGCCATTCCTACAAGACATGAGGACATCACTTGAGTATTAGCCATGATCATCTTCTCTCGAATTTTTATTTCCTGTGGAGATCAGTTATAATGGCGGAAGAAAAATGAGAGGAGAAAGTTATAAGAGCTTTGGCTTTTGATTAGATCAGTTTGGTCTTTTAATCTTGTTTTAGCTGATCAAGTCAATATGCTTTAATTAAATTATTATAATAGTTCATCTCCAGTGAGACCATCTCATATGTGATGAGGTTGAACTATGTATTTTACACATATAGATATATGCGGTATAATTAGAAGTATCAATTTATTCTTAAAAGAATATGAGTTATATAAATATGCATTTTATAGTTATAAGTATATATTTTTTCAATATGTTTTTCAACCGTCGTACGGTGGTGACGGTTTATGTTATATTTTTTAATTTATCTATAAAATATTACAGCAAATCAAGCAGTGAGATTTGGCCAGCCAATAATGCTTAATAAAGTATTAAAATTCTTGGTCAACTCTTATTTAAGTAATAAGTAAATTTCAAATCATCACTTTGTATCTCATTTAATTTAACAATGATAGATAAGGATAATTTTGAACTTTTGGTGGAACATAAACAAAAGTTTCTTGAAATCCTATAAAAGAGAATTCGTTAATTTCAATTTTAGTCTCGTAAGTAAGACTATTTCCATTTTTTTACGACCAGATATATGTACTTCATTATTTATCCTCTAAATTTTAATTTATCTTCTATTTTAATTCGATATTGATCGGAATTTCGATTCTCATTAAGATGGAAGCCGAAATTGATGACATGACATCAAAATTGAAAATCCCTATATTATGAAATAAAACAAAATTAAGCTGATTTGTCAAAAAATTTCCACATCAATAAAATATGAATAAATAAATGTAAAATGAAGGCAGGATGCTGGGAAAATTACCAACATAATCGATGATGGTAATGTGGTGGTAATGTGTGCTCCAAACTGGTGATTATGGTTGTGTGGAGTGAGAATTGATCTGTGACACTTAATTAAGGAAATTAAATTAATTCATGCAACAAAAATTGGAATTTTACCCTCAATTTAGTTTCATATATATATTAGTTTTAGATCACGTGCGTTGTACGTGTAGATCAATTCAAACTAAGGAAATAAATAATACAAATATCTTATATATAACACTTTTCTATTACAGTTCTAATTATAATAGGATTCTATAAGACTTTAAATTAAGATTATAATATAAAATTATTTAAATATTAAATTCCTAAATTATTATTATAATCTTAAATAATAATCTTTAATAAGGATATATTTGACAATCCATATTTTGTAAGAAACATCCACACTTTTATATAAAATGTCTCATCCCTTTAGTGCCAAAATAAAATTAGTAATTATTGCAAATATAAATTGAATTATTATCAAAATGAGACTAAATTGTTAAAATGTAAAACACAAGGGATGAATGAAAAGGGTCAAAAATATATGACCAAAATAAAAAATTTCATTTTTTTAAATTTGTTGTAATTGACTGTCATTAATTATTTTTCTATATAATAGTATAATAATATTTGAATTAATTGTTTACAAACTCCACCACAATCCTTTTTGGAATGAGTTTAAACTTAAAGTTTATGATGTGAAATAATTAATGCAATATTCCACTCACATGAAGAGATAAACTCAAAATTTGTAAAATAGAAATAACAATGACTAAACATAATACACGCAATTTATTGTATTATCAGAATTAGTAAAATAGTAATAACAGTGATTATACACGATAAAAAGCAATTTATTGAGGTGTTTCAGTAAAGGTTGTAATTCCTTTTCTTTTTTTAAATGAAGTCATTATAAAAAAAATAATTGTAACTATTGTGAGGAATTCCGTGGATAGGATATTTTTCTATTTGTACATAATAATATTACACCTTGTGTTTTTTGGAAAAAAAAAAAAGCAATAAGAATAATAAAATAAACCTTGTGAAGCATATATAGCATCTGCATATGTCTGCATACACATATATATACCTACCATATATACACACACAAACTATTTTTTCTAGATTATTATAAGAATTTAGTGGAATATCTATATTCAAATTCTATCACAAATTTTCTTAAAAGTTTTTCCATATTAGTTGGTCTCTTGTGAGACTGTCTCACATGCGACAGGATTCAAGTATACCTTTTACAAGTATAAGTATGTGTTTTATAAGTATGTTTTTTACAGTATAAGTATGAGTTATTCAAGTATGTCTTTTATGGTCATAAGTATGTCTTTTTGTACTATAAGTGCAACCGTCACACGGTGCGACAGTTGCACATGAGTTTTTGCCTATACAAAAATATCTACAATTTTTCTTCAAAACGTTTTCCATATTATATACAAAAATATCTGCAATGTAAATATACAAATAGAAATTGTAAGTTGTGGGCCAATCTTGGGCCTCACTTATTATTAAATCCAAAAGGCAGCCCACTTGTGTGTAGCAAACCCTCTGATCTCGGCCCGGGCCCATCTCCTTTAGTGGCCTTTTGATCTTGCTCGTTGAATTTTTGATCTCTGATCTCAGCCGCTCATTTGCCTCCTCTTATACTCTTCGCCTCTCCGTTTGAGGTCACAACCCTAACTCATTTCTCTCTCTCATCAGCGGCGCTCCGCTCCTCTCTCTCTCTCCTCTGATCTTCGTACAATCATGCTCCAACCAGTTGTCCTGTGCCCGACGGTCCTTTGCGACCTCGGGTTGTCCTTTTCTGTCTCTTACGCCGGTTTTACACTGTTTATATATTTGCCTGGTTTTGGTTTGAGTGAGAGAGAGAAAAGAGGCTTGATATCTGTCTATCTGTGGTTTTTTGTCTCTGTTCTTAGTGAGATAGAGTGAAAGGGGAAGCTGGGTATTTTCATCGGTTATCTTGAGCCGGAGAACAGATATACATGAGTTGATAATCTGTTTTCTTTCTTCTGAGTGAGGAGAGTGGGATTCCTGGCTAGATCTGTGAGATTCGAGGTGTTTAGGCTCCTAAGTGGTGCTACCGGCTGAGCTTGGTGCTTGTTCTTGTGACAAAGGAGATTGGGGGACTGAACCAATGTCTTCAACACTGATCTAAGTGTTGGCTCTCTGTATTCTGGTGATTTATGCCCTTATCTCTTGTGTTTCTGTTTCCCTGTTTCTTCCCCCTTTGGTTAGTTTGTTTTTTATGCCTACCTTTGGGCATATCCATTGTAATAGATGGATAGGATGTTTTTGTAACTGGACCGATGCCCAACAGTGGTATCTAGAGCATTGTTGTTGATAAAATCGGTCCAGTGGTGCTGATGTGCTGTGGTGGTCAGGTATCAAGGCTATAACTCTCCTCTTTTACTTTTCTGTTGGTAAGATCCTGTGGATCAGTTTCTTGGAAGTCTGACTGCTGGTATAGTGTCAGCATGTTTAGGTTTCTTCTTTGTGTTTGATCTGCTGTCTGAGTGTTGATCCCTCTTATGTGTTTGTGATCTATCCCTCTGCTTTGTGATCTCTGTGTGTTCTTTATCTGCTTTATTCCGCTGCTTGCTCTCTATTTTTTTCTGGATCCCTTGTGCACCCACCTTGTCCGGACCGCAAGTGTCCCTGGAATCTGGGATTGGGAGGGGCTAACCAATTCTGTGCTCTTAACTAAGTGTTATCTTATCTCTATTCTGTTCTGGTCTGCTTTGTGCTCTGCATTTCATCATGAATGCGTTAACCTATTGCACCATTTGATGGGAAAGGTGATTTTTCTATCTAGCAATAGAAGATGAAAGGTGTGCTTGTACAACAAAAATGCTTTAAGGCCATAACTATGTGTTATGATTGTAATGATGATAAGATCACTGATGAAATGAAACAGGAATTGGATGAACTTGCATACTCCTTGATAATTCTGAACTTGTCTGATTCTGTGATTAGGAAACTAGGAAAGCATGATTCTACAAAATCTCTATGGGATAAACTTGAAGAACTTTACACTGAAATATCCCTCCTATCTAAAATGTTTTTGCTTGAAATTTTTTTTAGGTTTAAACTGGACATGAGTAAAGACATAGATGTCAACCTTGATGTGTTCACTAAGTTAATTCAAGACATCAAATTAACAGGAGATAAGAATATTGATGAATACACTCCCATTGCGCTTTTAAATGCTATTCCTGATTCTTATAATGATGTTAAGTCTGCTATTAAATATGGTAGGGACAAGGTTACTTTGGATACAATCATTAATGGCCTAAAGAGTAAAGAATTGGATCTGAAATCTTCTAAAACCAATAGGTCTTTTGGTGATGTTAACTTTGTGAAAGGGAAGCCTAAGAACAATTCTCAAAATAGACCCTCCACTAGCAACCAAAGTAAGCCTAACCAAAACCATAATCAGAATCAAAACCAAGGACAAAATCAGAAAAAGGAAGGGGCTAAACCTAAGTATAAAAACAGAAAGTGCTATAACTGTGGGAAACCTGGTCATTATGCTAATGTGTGTACTGAGCCTAAAAAGGATAATAAAATCAATGGTCAAGCTAATGTTGTGACTGATAATCTTGGTGATGTGTTTCTCACAAATGACTATGTGAACTCTGTGATTGCATCTCTATGTGACAATGATTGGATCTTTGATTCTGCATGCACACATCATATGACACCCCACAGGCACTTGTTTTCATCCTATGTGGAACTTGAAAATGACAATGTCTCTATGGCTGATAGTAGTGAAAGTAATGTAATTGGAATTGGAACTATTTGTCTTAAATTTGAAACTGGTTTTGAATTAACTTTAAAACAAGTAAGACATGTTCCTAATTTGAAGAGTAATCTACTTTTTGTTGCTATCCTTGAGGATTGTGCTTTACATGGTAATTGGGGGAAGGGTTGTCAAATGATTTTGAAGGGTAATATGTGTGTTTTCAAAGCTGTGAGAATGCAAAACCTTCATGTATGTTCTGCTGAACCTGTCTTGCATACTAACTCTGTGAAACATGATATGACCAATACATGGCATAAAAGGTTAGGTCATATAAGTGGACAAGGTCTTGAAATCTTGCATAAACAATCATATTTGGGTAATGACATGATTTCTAATATGCCTCTATGTGATTCATGCATTTTTGGAAAGCAACACAAGATGTCATTCCCTGTCTCCTCTCCCCCTAATCCCTCTAAGTGTTCTTCCATTCTTGAATATGTGCATGCTGATGTGTGGGGTCCAGCCCCTATGCCCACTCATGGTGGTAATAGATATTTTCTATCCATTGTTGATGACTTCTCCAGAAAGGTGTTTGTGTTTCTAATGAAAAACAAATCTGATGTTTTTGATAAGTTTAAAACATGGAAAAACTTGGTTGAAACTCAAACTAGAAAGAAAGTTAAAACTCTAAGAACTGACAATGGAACTGAATTTTGTAATGCTGAATTTGACTTTGTGCATTGAATATGGCATTAGAAGACATAAAACGGTTGCATACACACCTCAGCAAAATGACATAGCTGAAAGAATGAATAGAACTTTGCTTGATAGAGTTAGATCCATGCTAAATTCATCTGGTTTGTCAAAAAAAATTTGGGGTGAAGCTTTATTGACTGTTGCCTATGTGATAAATAGATCTCCTTCTGTGCCCTTGAAGGGGGAATTGCCTGAAACTATGTGGTTTGGTAAGCCTGTTGATCTGTCTAATTTGAGAGTGTTTGGGTGCTCTACTTATGTGCATCAGAAGCTTGATAAACTTGAACCTAGATCTATGAAGTGTGTCTTCTTAGGTTATCCAGAAGGTATAAAAGGCTATAGGTGTTGGATGAAATCTGAACCTGGATTTAAAACTATCACTAGCAGAAATGTGATCTTTAATGAAGATGAATTTCCATGCTTACGTGCCCCTTTTTTGAATGTTCCTGTTGAGGTGGAGACTCCACCCATTCTGACTGCACCTATACTTGCTCATCCTGTTATGCCTGTTCAAATTGATGCTATGGAAAATGAAATTGAACCTATTAATAATCAATCTGATAATGAAGAACCTGATCAAATAATTGATACACCTCCTAATGATGATCTGAGTGATTATGTGCTTGCTAGAGATAGAGCTATGAGAGATGTTAGGATTCCTTCATATCTGAATGATTATCAGCTTTCTTCATTTGTGCACAATGTGTTTGACTCTTTGGATGGAAATGAACCCAAAACTTACAATGAAGCTTTGAAATCTAAAGAATCTGATAAATGGTCAAAAGCTATGAATGAAGAGATTAAATCTTTGCATGATAACCACACTTGGATACTTGTACCTAAACCTGCTATGTGCTCTATTGTTGATTGTAAGAGGTTGTTTAAGGTCAAGCATGAAACTGATTCTGTTAGATTTAAAGCTAGACTTGTTGCTAAGGGTTTCACTCAAAAAGAAGGCATTGATTACACTGAAATATTTGCTCCTATTGTTAAGTTCACTACTGTTAGAATAATGCTTGCATTAGTTGCTCACTTTAACTGGGAACTGAAACAACTTGATGTTAAAACTGCCTTTCTAAATGGTGATCTTGAAGAGAAAATTCACATGAAACAACCTGAAGGTTATGAGGATAAGAAACACCCTAATCATGTTTGTTTGCTTAAGAAATCTTTGTATGGCTTAAAACAGTCTCCTAGGCAATAGAACAAGAAATTTGATGCTTGCATGATATCTTTACAGTTTAAAAGAAGCTCATATGATCCATGTCTATACTTTAAAGAATATGCTAAGACCTCTGTGTTCTTGCTTTTGTATGTGGATGATATGCTGCTGACTAGTTCTTGTATCCAGTCTGTTGACAATGTGATCAAATATCTAAGTGATGAATTTGATATGAAATTGCTTGGTGATGCTAAATGAATACTTGACATGAACATTGTTAGGGATAGAACTTTGTGTACTTTGTTTCTTAATCAATCCTCATATATTGAAAAGATACTTGAGAAATTCTCCATGATTGTTGCTAAACTTGTCTCTGTGCCTCTTGCTGCTCATTTTGTGCTAAGTAAGGATCAGTCTCCAAAGACTGATTCTGAAATATCTGATATGAAGAATGTTCCTTATGTTAATGCCATTGGATCTGTTATGTACTTGATGGTCAACACTAGACCTGACATTGCCTATGCTGTAAGTTGTCTGAGCAAGTATATGGCTAACCCTGGTGTTCCTCACTGGGAAGCCTTGAAATGGTTGTGGAGATACCTAAAAGGTTCTGTGAATTATGGGCTTGTGTTCTCTAAGTGTGAAAAAAGTGTTAACCTATGTGGTTATGTTGACTCCAACTTTGCAAATGATAGGGACAATAGGAAATCATCTACCTCCTATGTGTTTACTTTAAATGGTGCATGCATTAGTTGGAAATCACAATTGCAAAACATTGTTGCTCTCTCTACAACTGAATCTGAGTATATAGCTACTATTGAAGCTATCAAAGAAGCTGTTTGGTTGAAAGGCATGCTGTTTGAAATTGGTTTTATGCATGGGAAAGTTACTGTGTTCTCTGATAGTCGGTTTGGAATTCAACTGTGTAAAAATCCTGTGTTTCATGATATAACTAAACATATTGATGTTAAATTCCATTTTATCCGTAACATTGTTGAAACAGGGTTATTGATCTTGAGAAGATCCCTTCTGAATTCAATCCAGCTGATATGGGAACCAAGTGCTTACCATTGGAGAAGTTTAGATCCTGCTTGAAGGCTCTGAACATCTCCCCTGCTCTGTGATACTTTTGTTGTTCTGCAGTCTTTGTGATTGCTGTTTTTGGTCTTTGTGATCATGTGTTTTTCCCTGTTATTTAGTGCTTTGTGCACACTTTGTGTTTTTCCTTTTCTTGCACCCATCTTTGTGATGGTTCTCTGTGTGTGTGCAGGAAATGGGAAAGATTGGTAATGATGACCCCCTACATCTTCATGTAAAGTCTGCAGTGCACCAAGCTTGTCCCAAGGTGGAGAAATGTAAGTTGTGGGCCAATCTTGGGCCTCACTTATTATTAAATCCAAAAGGTAGCCCACTTGTGTGTAGCAAACCCTCTGATCTCGGCCCGGGCCCATCTCTTTTAGTGGCCTTTTGATCTTGCTCGTTGAATCCTTGATCTCTGATCTCAGCCGCTCATTTGCCTCCTCTTATACTCTTCGCCTCCCCGTTTGAGGTCACAACCCTAACTCCTTTCTCTCTCTCATCAGCGGCGCTCCGCTCCTCTCTCTCTCTCCTCTGATCTTCGTACAATCATGCTCCAACCAGTTGTCCTGTGCCCGACGGTCCTTTGCGACCTCGGGCTGTCCTTTTCTGTCCCTTACGCAGGTTTTACACCGTTTATATATTTGCCTGGTTTTGGTTTGAGTGAGAGAGAGAGAAGAGGCTTGATATCTGTCTATCTGTGGTTTTTTGTCTCTGTTCTTAGTGAGATAGAGTGAGAAAGGGGAAGCTGGGTATTTTCATCGGTTATCTTGAGCCGGAGAACAGATATACATGAGTTGATAATCTGTTTTCTTTCTTCTGAGTGAGGAGAGTGGGATTCTTGGCTAGATCTGTGAGATTCGAGGTGTTTAGGCTCCTAAGTGGTGCTACCGGCTGAGTTTGGTGCTTGTTCTTGTGACAAAGGAGATTGGGGGACTGAACCAATGTCTTCAACACTGATCTAAGTGTTGGCTCTCTGTATTCTGGTGATTTCTGCCCTTATCTCTTGTGTTTCTGTTTCCCTGTTTCTTCCCCCTTTGGTTAGTTTGTTTTTTATGCCTACCTTTGGGCATATCCATTGTAATAGATGGATAGGATGTTTTTGTAACTGGACCGATGCCCAACAGAAATAAATTCAATTCAAAATCCAACTTACGTAATTAATTAACATTTCATAAAGGAAACTAATACGACATAAGAATAAGAGAAGACAATTTTCCTCTCATCCCTGGTTTCAGTTGATATAAGGTGTTTTCATATTGGATGAGCTAGAAATATTTTTCTGATCATTTCGACTTGTAGGATTCAACTATTAAGTCCTTTTACAATTTTGATCTATATCTCTTTATGGCATTTGTATCTATACATATAAGACAATTTTAATTATCTATTAACATTTCTCTCACTTTATTTCACATTGTCAAAACAATTATCAACTATAAAGTATAAATATTGATATGTAGTAATTATTTTAAAATATAAGATCTAACAGAATATACTAGAATATTTATTTTTAGAAATTTGAACTCTTCAATTTCGTGTAATGTTCTTAGTTCCACCAATTCAAGACAACCACCGTTGATGTATTATATTTCAACTACTAGATTAGAATATGTTCTGTAAAATTAAGAGGCTTTTAATAAAATAAAATAATTTTCTAGGGATTCCAACCAACTCCAAGTCTCCAACTAAGAGATGTTTGGGTGAGCTTTTAGACTCTTTAAAACACTTATAAGATGTTTACGAATGATTTAAAATAAATTCTTATTTCACCTAAGATGTTCAAGAACTTATAAGTTTGTTATTGAAAAGTAGGAGAATTCCAAATTATTTCTGAAATAACATCTTATTTTTGTTACAAACACCTTCAAATCTAATCATTTAAATTACACATTTATCATTACCAACATCTTATAAGTGTCACCATCTTATTTATCCAAACACTTATACAACTTATTTTTAAACTCAAATTAAATATCTTATAAGATATAAAAGTTTATAAGCTTTAAAAATAATTTCAATCAATCACCCTCTGACTCACATGTTGTTCAATATTATTAGGGTTGTATTGTCAATTCGGCTACCGACCAAACCAACAAAACCAAACCACCAAAACAGAATTAACCGAATCGTGTATATGAAGATCGTGAACCTACTGAAATTTGATGGAAAACGAATTTGGAATAGAGTCGAAATATTTGGTTTTTGTGGAATTGTAACTTCATTTCAACATGATACCAAGATTGATATTTTTCTTTGGTATACTCCTACATGCAATTCAATCTTCAAAGATATCAAAATAAACATGACAGATGTTTGCCTTCATCAAAAATATATTTTTCGCAATTTTTATTTGTTTTTAAGAAAACTTATTAATTAGGTGCAAAGTAACTATTGAGATATGATAGAGAAAACAAAATAGACAAATTATAATGGAGATGTGAATATATGGGGCGCACAATTTGTCTAAAAGTTTGGTTAACGGCCATTTTCATTATGATAGTTTCTAAATTAGACAAATCGAAAATCCTAATATTTCATTATATGAGGAAATACATTAAACTTTATTATTATAAATGTAAAAAATTAAAACTAAAATTGCCTATTGCCATAAAAATACAAATGTGAAAAAGGTAAAATATATAATTTGAGAAATAAACTCCAACAAAAATTATATATAATTTAGTATTTAAGGGCACTAGGCAAAGTGACTGTAATATCCAAAAAAATTCTCATATAATAATTAATTATTAGATTAATTCTTACCATTAAAATTCAAAATTTTACGTGTTTAATATTTTTATTGATTTAATGATAGCCTATTAGGATTTTTTTAGGATAAAAATATATTTCATTAATTAACTCGAAGAACTACAATCTTTTGCAAGAATGCTAGCTCGTAAGAAAACTAGGAGTCTCCACAAAAGTAAAGGGATTTGGAAAACTGATATCATGATAAACAAGACAATCAACAACAAAATTTGATTTTCTTCTAGTAAACCGAACAGTCGAGTTTGAAAGTGTTGAATCTGCAATCAAGAACACTCAATCAAGAACAGAAAAACACAGAGAAATCAACACACAAACGAAGAAAGAAAAACAACACCCGATTTAACGTGGTTCGGCTTAACAAATGCCTACATCCACGGAATCACACCACCAAACTTTTATTAAGAACTGAGTTTACAAACGAGAAAGAACAAATAGCAATTCCTAGCTAACTCTCTGTAAGACAGACTTTCTCTCTCTAAAAACCAATGCTCTTAAAAACTGAAAGTGTAAAAACTATGTGAAGAACGCGATCTAATATATATATAGACAACTGAAGCCTAGAATTTCCCGCCCAAGACCAGTTCGACCGCCTAACCGTCTTGTCTTCCGAGCTCATCGAACTTTTCCTGCAAAACAGACTCAACAGAATAACTGTTAAACCGTTAGTCAAACTAAATGTGTCTTTATAATTAAACCGCGACTTCTCTTATTTGTCCGAACTCGAACTTCTAGCGAACTGACTTCGCTAGCGAGTTCCGCGCACTCCTATGTGTACTGCGAACTGAAACAAGTTCATTTTTTCAGTTTTAGTTCGCTCGTTATGATCCATGCTTATATTTCATCAATCTCCACCTTAAGCATGATCATAACTCTTTCCAACCCATTACTTCCTCAAGTATTAAGCATGATCATAACTCCTTCTAACCCATTCCTTCCTCAAGTAAAGTTAGTAGCCGAACTTCCTCTAAGTCCGATCAGATTCCAACATAGTTCGAACTTGGTAGTTGGCAACACCTTTGTTAATCCATCAGCTGGATTTTCTTCACTTGCGATCTTGCAAACTTTAATTTTTTCTTTTTCCACAATATCTCTTATGTAGTACAACCTGACATCAATATGTTTAGTTCGCTCATAGAAACCCTGGTGTTTTGTCAAGTGAATTGCACTGTTATTATCACAGAAAACATCCACACTCTTTTGAACAATCCCGAACTCTGAAAGAATTCCTTTTAACCATAACGCCTCCTTGATTGCCTCTGTTAATGCAATAAATTCAGCTTCAGTTGTAGATAACGCCACTAAAGATTGCTGTGTTGACTTTCAGCTCACTGTCGTGCCGAACAAAGTGAAAACATAGTATGTAAGTGACTTTCTAGTATCCATGTTCCCAGCATAGTCCGCATCTACATAACCTACTATAGGAGTTTCTGAGTTTGGAGTTCTCTTAAACTTCAATCCCAGATTCACTGAGCCATTAATGTATTTAAGCACATACTTCACTGTTTCCCAATGAGACGAACCTGGATCAGACATATACCTACTCACTAAACTCATGGAATATGCTAAATATGGTCGACAACACACCATATCATACATCAAACTTCCAACATCATTGGAGTATGGTATCTTTCTCATCCTGTTCTCTTCTTCCTTTATCTTTGGACACTGTTCCTTTGACAATTTTAAATGTTGTCCGATTGGTACAGAAACACTATTGCATTGATTCATTTGATATCGAATCAACACCTTCTTCAAGTAGTTGCTGAGTTCAAGCACTACTTCATTTTCAGATCTCTTCCTTTAAATGTCCATCCCTAAGATCCTTTTAACTTTTCCCAGATCCTTCATCTCAAACTCAGTGTTAAGTAAACATTTAATCTTATTCAAACTTTCCATGGAATTACTTGCAATAAGCATGTCATCAACATACAATAACAAGTATATGAATGAAGCTTTTGAGTCAAATTTAAAATACACACAACTATCATACAGGCTTTTAGTGAATTGAATACTTTTCATAAATTGATCAAACCTGAGATACCACTGTCTTGGAGATTGTTTTAGCCCGTAAAGTGATTTTCCGAGTAAGCAAGTTTTCTCTTCACAGTTCGGAATCTTCAAGCCTTCTGGCATTTTCATGTAGATCGTCTCCTTCAGTTCACCATGTAAGAAGGTTGTGGTAACATCCATTTGATGTAGCTCCAGGTTGAACTGAGCTACCATTGCGAGCAATATTCTAATGGAACAATGTTTAACCACTGGAGAGAAGATCTCTGTATAATCAATACCCTCTTTCTGAGTAAAGCCTCTAGCCACAAGCCTTGCTTTAAACCTCACTTTGTTATTTTGAGCAGCTTCAATTTTCTTCTTAAAGATCCACTTGCAACCAATAAGCTTCTGATTCTTCGGCTTATCAACAATGGTCCAAGTCTCATTTTTGGCTAGAGAACTCAGTTCGTCATATATAGCTATTTTCCACTTCTCTTTCTCCTTGCAAGTAGTAGCTTCAGTATAATTACTTGGCTCATCGTGCTCTATGTTTTCAGCTGCAAGGAAAGCAAAAGAAGTAGAGTTAGATTGATCAAATCTAATCGGTGGTTTTACTAACCTCCTTGGCCTATCTCTGATGAGCTGATAGTTCGCAAGAGTTCGTTCTTCGGGATCTTGTTCCCCTTGATCTTCAGTGTTCGCTTCTTCTTGCTGAGCTCCATCATCTGAATCAGAATGCTTCGGCTCCACCTCAAGCTCAGCTCTCTTACTATCATGAGTACTTGGTTGGTCTTTTATGTCTTCTTTATTCAGAGGCATGCACGATTCATCAAATGAGACATCCTTGGACACAATACACTTCTGGTTTCCTTTCTCCAAACACCATAGCTTTTATCCATTAACTCCTTCTGGATATCCCAAGAAAATACAGTTGAGAGCTCTTGAGTCTAACTTGTCTTGCTTGATATGAACATAAGCTAAACATCCGAATACTCTCAGTTCGGAGTAGTCTGCTAATCTTCCATTTCATTTATCTTCTGGAGTCTTGAAGCCAATAGCACTTGATGGAGTTCGATTGATTAGATATGCTGCAGTGGTGACCGCCTCACTCCAGAAACTCTTATCTAAACCCGAACTTAGAAGCATACATCTCACCCTTTCTAAAAGTGTTTGATTCATCCTCTCTGCAAGACCATTTTTCTGAGGAGTGTATGGAGTGGTCTTGTGTCTAGTTATCCTTTTCTTCTTGCAAAATGCGTTGAACTCATTTGAGATGAATTCTAGGTCATTATCAGTTCAGAGATACTTGAGCTTTCTATCAGTTCGATTCTCTACTTGAATCAGCCAATCCTTGAATCTCTGGAATGCTTCATCCTTACTTTTGAGTACGAACACCCAAACCTTTCTTGAGAAATCATCAATGATTGATAGAAAATACCTGTCACCATTCTTGGTGGTTGCTCTTGTAGGACCCCATAAATCTGAATGTACATAGTCCAGTCTTCCTTGAGTTATGTGTTTGCCAGTACCGAACTTCAGTCTCTTGGCTTTTCCCATCACACAGTAGTCACATAATTCGAGCTCACTGATTTTGTCTTTCCCAAATGCATCTTGCTTCTGGAGTTCGTGCAAACCTTGTAGACTTATATGAGCTAATCTCTTATGCCATATAAGCGTTCTATCCACCTCCTTTGCCGAGTATGAACCACCAATAACAGTAGTTCCCTTCAAGTAATACGGATCATGTCTCTTCAAACCTTCCAACACAATTCTGGAGTCTTTCATAACCTGCATTACTCCACCTCCAGCTGATAACTTGTATCCTTGGGAGTCTAGCATACCTAGAGAAATTAAATTTCTCCCCAGTTCGGGAACAAATCTTACATTTGATAAGATTTTTATTGATCCGTCTTTCATCCTTAACGGAACAACACCAACACTTTTGATCCTGCAAGTCTTGTTGCTCCCAAGCATCACAGCTCCCTCCTCCTTCAAGATCAGATCCTTAAACCACTCTTTATGAGGGCTCATGTGGAAGGAACATCCTGAATCAAGAATCCATTCCTCGTTAGTATCATAAGAAGTAATAGCTAATACCTCGGAGGATTCGTATCCAGTGCTGGAGTTTGCTGCATCAGTAGTTGGATTTGCTTGCTTCCCTGGTTAGTCGAGCTTCCCTTTCTTATTCCCTTTTAATTTGAAACAGTCCTTCTTGTAGTGCCCAGGCTTGTGGCAATGAAAACATATGTTCCCCTCAATATCTTCATTTGAATCTTGATTTGACTTTGGGGCTTTCTTGTTCGCCTTCTTGAACTGTTTCTTCTTTCCTCCGGCTTGCTTACCCATCAAACTTTCACCCCCACCCTGAGCTTTGTGCTTTGATTCCTTTGTCAACTCCTTGGTCTTCAAGGCAGTTAGCACTTCCTCCAATGTAATGGATTGTTGCCTTCCATATAGGATGGAATCACAGAAGTTTTCAAACATCTTTGGGAGCGAACTGAGAAGCATTAGAGTTTTATCTTCTTCTTCAAGCTTGACATCAACGTTCTCAAGATCATCTAAGATCTTAGCGAACTCCTCCAGTTGATTAGACAACGATTGATCTTCCAAAACCTTGAAAGCATACAATCTTTTCTTCAGAAATAACCTGTTGGCCAGCGATCTAACCATATACAAACTTTCAAACTTTTCCCAAACACCTTGGGCTGTTTCGATCTTGGAGACCTCACGAAGAACCTTATTCTCCAGACTGAGAATAATCATACTGTGTGTCTTTTCCATAAGAGTAGCCTTCTGGTCGGCCCTCATATCCTCTGGAAAGACATCGATACCCTGCAAGGCAGCGGCAACACCATGTTGGACCAACACGACCCTCATCTTGATTCTTCATAAACCAAAATCGCCAGAACTATTGAACTTCTCCATATCAAACTTGATTGAACCAATCTCTCGATCTCAAGCTTTCCCACAGACGGCGCTACTTGTTGAATCCGCGATCAAGAACACTCAATCAAGAACAGAAAAACACAAAGAAATCAACACACAAATGAAGAAAGAAAAACAACACCCGATTTAACGTGGTTCGGCTTAACAAATGCCTACATCCACGGAATCACACCACCAAACTTTTATTAAGAACCGAGTTTACAAACGAGAAAGAACAAATAGCAATTCCTAGCTAACTCTCTGTAAGACAGACTTTCTCTCTCTAAACACCAATGCTCTTAAAAACTGAAAATGTAAAAACTATGTGAAGAACGCGATCTAATATATATAGACAACTGAAGCCTAGAATTTCCCGCCCAAGACCAGTTCGACCGCCTAACCGTCTTGTCTTCCGAGCTCATCGAACTGTTCCTGCAAAACAGACTCAACAGAATAACTGTTAAATCGTTAGTCAAACTAAATGTGCCTTTATAATTAAACCGCGACTTCTCTTATTTGTCCGAACTCGAACTTCCAGCGAACTGACTTCGCTAGCGAGTTCCGTGCACTTCTATGTGTACTGCGAACTGAAACAAGTTCATTTTTCAGTTTTAGTTAGCTCGTTATGATCCATGCTTATATTTCATCAGAAAGTTGCGAAACAACTCTTTACAACAAGAGATCACAGTCCTAAACTGCGAACCTGTTATGATTTATCTAAGCCTAAAACCAAACACATGTATTTTATCCATAGAAGTTATCTGAGATTTCTTTTCCACAAAATTAATATGTAAAATCCTAAACCGACGACTATGAATCAATGAAAATGTTAATTATCATGTTTTAATATATCCACATTTGATGTGTAAAGATGATCACATTCATTTAATTAATACTTTGATTTAACTGAATTAATCTACGATACATTAATGATGATTACTTACAGTGGATAAAAAAGCAAAACCTAAAACTTATGAGGTATCCATCTTTTTTTAACCTATAAATACAAACTTTTCACGTGAGATTTCTTTACCTACAAAATTTCTAAGAAAAGGTAATTTCTAGGACTTTCAACCATCATCCAAATTATGAATTTATCTTCACCCTTTTCGTTTGTTTAAATTACATGAAACCAGAAAATTTGGCCTTTAATATTCGAACTCAACCCTCTCAACACTTTCGAACTCAAGATCCTTAAGGAGATTATTTTTACAATGGGAGAATTTCGGATTCGATTAAACTAATGCGACCAACAAAACAAACTAAAAACAAAAAATTAAGAAGAATTAATATCATAAGTATACAAGTTATCAATTCAGTTATCCATTTACCAATTATCTCTAGATTAATGTAACGTTTATGTTTCAATATATTGGAATTATTACCCTTAGCCTAACAATAAACTCTATTAAACCGAATCGTCTCATATGTTTAGTTAGATTATGATGATATGATCTCTAACTCACTCTATTAATCGAATAAACAAGCTCTCTAGATTTAATTTGTTAATGCATTAATTATCAAAACAATAAGGTAAACTAGACTCTGAATACACAAGTTAGATCTGAAAATTCTAAGTTTATACTACCTTAAAGATGCACGACGTATAAATTACTACATATTAAAATTAAACCACAATAATTAGCATTTATGATTTAAAACTCTAACAATAAATTATTAAAAAACTAAACTTACGTGACCAATCCAAATCAAGAAATAATAATTGAAAACATGTAAATCAAATAGCTAGCACAAACAATTCAAATATATCAAGATATCAATAGAACATAACAATTAATAAGGAAATAATGTGTTTGGTTCAAACATCCCTCCTTACCGGAATATACAAATTAGTTTTGAATCTTTGTGATCAAAATAGCAATTTTCTTTGAAGAATTCATAAAATTTCTAACTACGAAGATCTTTCATGTCTTTAGAACTTCAAATCTGTCTCCCACACAATTTGACCCTTAGGGGATCGACCTTAAAACTAGCCCAATTCTTGTTTCAAGTCCATCAATCGGACCATGAACATGTTCCTTGTTCTTAAAACACTAAATTCCCTGGAATAAAAAACATAAAAATAATATATGGAGTATTTTGACACAAAAAATACAGATAGGTAGGAAAACAGTTCGAAACATGTACATATTTCCTATATATCATGACCAAAATACAATATTCTTCCCACATTATATATCTTACTTGTAAAACACAATGTACTACCACAAAGGAAAAGTAGCTAGTGGCATGCATCTATAGCAAAATTATGAAATAGCGACAGCTTCCATGAATTCTGCATCATTTTCCATGGCCTCCAATGTCGCCGGTGCCAAGCAAACCTCCACGTGGATGCCGCCGCCAACAACCGCCGGATAAGCTACCATAGTGCCGTCAAATTTTCCGGCTTTTCCACTTCTCACAGCAATTGGTTTCCCCCATCCAAAATCATTGTCATACACATTGTGTCGAGGCGAACTTGCGATTATAACAATATTTGGACTAATTACTTGTGCTGATCTTGGAAGTAATCTGGGATTTCTGACCCAATCTTCGACAGATTTGATCACTATTTCATTAGTTTGTAGAGCTACCACCCCATTGATCTTCATGGCAGCATAACCTAATCCTTTCTGCAACAGCTCTGCCTCACTAGTCGCAATTGTTGTGCCATAAAACGCGTTTCCAAAATAGCCATCTGGCAAAGGGATTCTTGCTCTTGTACCAATAAGTATCAACAAGACACAAGATTCTTGGCTGCTTTGATTGTTGTGGATACTTTGCAATGAATTTCTGCAACGTGTAGTGGTCCGCCATAGATGAGCAGAGAGTGCTTGAAAAGTTGATATTTTATCTGTCCCAACGTCATCATTAGCATTGGCTTTGAGTTTTGCTAAACTTTCTTTATCAAAGCTGAAAACCCTTTGGAGTAAAGGAGGTGGAACTAACGTCTGCAACAGATCTGTTTGCTCTAATGGAGGAAGACAAACAAGAAGATCCTCATTAGGTACACTGCTAGGAAACCAACGTTCAAAGACAGGTGTTCTTGATATTGAATCAAAACCACGAGAAATCTCAGACCAAGAGTTAAAGAAATGCCAGAAAGAAGTGCCATCTATTATGGCATGATTGGCAGCGCAGCTTATGAAGAGGCCATCAACGAGCTCAGTGACTTGGACCCCAACCAAAGGCTTGGAAACTCCTTCACAATTGGAAATCCCATTAAGTGGGAAAAATGAAGACACCATTTCAGGCTTGTACTTTGGTTTCAAGATGTCGGAAACAGACATGCCATGGGCAACTACATGAGTAAACTCAACTCCTTCGTTGTTGCAGTCGATGAAGTAAAACACAGTGTTATCGTCGTTTTCAGTGATGCCTATGCGGCCACAGAGAGGAGGGAAGAAGTCTAAAGTACGAGAGAGTGAGTTCTTGAGGTGATGGATGAGGTTTTCTTGGATTTCTTGTTTGTGAAATAAGATCCCTCTTTGAATAGGGTCGATTAGGAGTAATCGTAAATCCCATGGAGTTAACTCCATTCTTGACATGGAATTTGCATTGCTTGCCATTCCTACAAGACACGAGGATATCACTTCAATGTTAGCCATCTTCTTGAATTTTTTTTTGATTAGGAGATGAGTTATAATGATGGAAGAAAAATGAGAGGAAAAAGTTGCAAGTAATTTGGTTTTGATTAGATCAGTTTGGCCTTTTATTTTAGTCTTGTTTTAGCTGACCAAGTCAAAGCTTTAATTAGATCATTAAACTTATAAATATATTTAAATTTAGCTAAAATATTACATCAAATCAAGCAATGAGATTTGGCCCAATAATTCTTAATAAAGTATCAAAATTCTTGGTATGATTTTGTTTCAATGATAAGGATGATATTGCTGATTTAACTGTCGTTGTCGGTGGTTGCTAATTTCATGTGCTATTGGTCCGAGACTTTGTAACTTCTGCTGTTTTAAAATGAATATTTGTTTCAGAATTATACACACTGATGTGTTGTTATTAGTATATATTTTATCATCTTAATTATTTAGTCCATTTATAATTAATTTGATCTTATTATATATTCTTATAGTATGTATGAATGAATGGATCCTTCAGATCCAGGGAAACGACCTAAAATTACAGATTATCATCCTAATATTCGTGAGAGAATTAGAAGAAAATATTATTTTGAAGATCTTGCCAACCTAATCTTGAGAATTTCCCTCAAAGAAAGTTTGATGTTAAAATGAGAAGGTTTAACCGTTCATGGTTCAAAGAATTTGCGTGGTTAGAATATAGTATAAGCATGGATTCGGCCTTTTGTCTTTGGTGTTATCTTTTTAAAAATGAATTTAGTTATCAAGGAGGCGGAGATGCTTTTGTAAGTGAAGGTTTTCGTGATTGGAAGAACAAAGATAAGTTTCAAAAGCATGAGGGAGGGACTAACAGTGCTCATAGACAAGCTTATAGTAAATGTGTTGATTTACTTAATAAAAAACAACATATTGAAACAGTTTTTGTCAAGATGACGACTGAAGCAAAACTGGATTATAAAATGTAGTTGTATTAGATGGCTTTTGAAGCAAGGACTTGCATTTCGTGGCCATGATGAATCCGAGGAGTCAAAAAATCAAGGTAATTTTCTAGAACTTTCGAAACTCCTTGCAAGTCATAATGAGGATATAAGAAGAGTTGCCTTGAAAAATGCACCCGCGAATCTCCAATTAACTTCTCCTCGTATCCAGAAAGATATTGTTAAGACTTGTGCATTTGAAACAACTAGAGCTATCATTGATGAAGTTGGTGATAATTATTTTAGTATTCTTCTTGATGATGCTCGTGATGTGTCTATAAAGGAGCAAATGGTTGTTGTCTTGAGATTTGTAGATAGAAAAGGTCACGTACTTGAAAGGATTTTGGGGTTTAAACATGTTGAGTGCACAATAGCAATCTCACTTAAAAGGGCACTTGAAGATCTTTTGAATTTACATGGATTAAGCATATCTATGTTGCGGGGACAAGGTTATGATAGAGCAAGTAATATGCAAGGGGAGTTTAATGGTTTGAAGACTCTTATTTTGAAAGAAAATGAAACAACATATTATGTCCATTGTTTTGCACACCAACTTCAACTTGCTTTTGTGACTATGGCGAAGAAACATATACGTGTTTCTGAACTCTTCCTTCTAATATCAAATGTGGTTAATGTGATTGGAGGCTCGTGCAAGCGAAAAGATTGTGTAAGAGAAAAACAAGCTGCAAAGATTATTCAGGATTTGGAAAATGAAGAAATTTCAAGTGGACGAGGCTTGAATCAAGAAAGCACTCTCATTCGTCCTTCTAAAACTCGATGGAGTTCACATTACGATACTATTTTGAGACTGATTCATTTATTTGATTCTATAATTGGTGTGCTTCATGTGATTAAAATAGATGGGTCTTTATCTAATCAAAGGGATGAAGCATCACAATTGATAAGAGACATGTTATCTTTTGACTTTATATTTGATTTACATTTGATGAAAAATATACTAGGAATAATAAATGATTTGTCTCAAGCGTTGCAAAGAAAAGACCAAAATATTGTGAATGCTATGAACTTAGTGAATGCTTCTAAGACAAGACTTCAATCAATGAGAGATGGTGGATGGGATGAGTTGGTAGATTGTGTGTCTAATTTTAGCAAAAATCATGAAATTGAAGTGCCTGATATGGATGATGTTCATGTCGGTGGAAGTGGAAAAAGATCAAAACGAAAAGTCGAGGAAATGACAAACTTACATCGGTTTCGTGTGGAGGTATTTAATATTGTGCTAGATATGCAACTGCTTGAATTAAATGATCGATTCAATGAGGCAAATATGGAATTGTTGCTTTGCGTTGCTTCTTTGAATCCATCTCACTCTTTTAAAACTTTTGACGTAAAAAAGTTACTTCGGTTAGCAAAATTGTATCCAAGTGATTTTGATGATATCGCTCTTTTGGGAATGGAAGACCAACTCGAAAATTTTGTGTTGGATATGAGATCGAATATTGTTACTTCAAATGTAAATGGAATTGGTGTTCTAACTCAAAGAATGGTTGAAAGTGGAAGAGATAAGGTATATCCATTGGTTTACAAGCTAATAACATTAGCCTTGATTTTGCCGGTTGCAACAGCTTCAGTAGAAAGAGCATTCTCTGCAATGAGTATTGTGAAAACACGGCTTCGCAACCGGATGGGCAATGAATGGATGAATGATAATTTAGTGGTTTATCTTGAAAAAGATATATTTGAGCATGTCACTAATGAAGCTATCGTTCATAAGTTTCAAAATATGGCAAATCGTAGGGGTTAATTGTGAACTAGATCTTTTCATTCATTTTTTTGGTTCAAAAGGAATGTATAAAAGAATCTTCGAAATCACTTGTAAGTTACATTTTGTATGTATATTTAAATGTTTGTATATTACTTTTACTTGTGCCACCCTTTTGTCTGAATCTCTGACCACTTGGGACTAACAGTAGTGATGCACATTTCTAGATTATTTTGGCAAATGTAAGAATTTTATAGATGATGAAAGAAAAATCTAAAATTAGGAAATAAAAAGAAACATGTGTATTAATAAGAGGAAGAATCTGGTATATTATTGTTAATTCCATGTTAAGTCGGTTGGCATAATAACCGACATAGCTCTCCTAAAAATATAGTAAATGGTGGACGTGTAATGATGAGTGGAATACAATTTCTAACTTCCAATAAGACATATAAACACTAATATAGCACTTCTAATTTTACTACCTCACCCTACAGCTCCTCTGTCTTTCTTAAATTTGTATAATAAAATATAATCCTTCTTCCAATTCTCAAATAAAACACACCCATATTTCCTACTTAAATATTACCCATTATTACCATCAAATTGTGAGGTATAAAATCAATAAAATGCAATAGAAGCCCCTTTCAGAAATTCTTTGTTTCTTCAAACCAAAATTTAGTTTAATCTAGTGGTGCCCGGTTCGGTTAAACCGCCGGTTCCGGTTCCGAACCGGCGGGGGTCTAACTGGAACCGAACCGGGGATGTTCGGTTCCGGTTTGTAACCGGCGGTTAAACCGCCGGTTTCGGTTCGAACCGGCGGTTTTCCGTTTTTTTTTTTTTTTTTACAAAATGTATTCACATGTTAAAAAATACACAACTTTGTATAAATATCCAAAATTTACAACTTACAAAGTATAAAACACTAAGTTTGAATTTAAAAAAATCACAACTTACAAATAACGATTAATCGGTGGTTGAATTAAAAAAAATTACAACTTACAAACAACAAACTTCTAAGTTTAAAAAAATTACAACTTACAACTTACAAACAATAAAAAAAAATTACAACTTACAAATTACAAATTGAAAGAGGAAAAAAATGAAAGAGCTTGAGTTTCATTCTAAGTTTGAAAGTGAATATCAAACTTAGAATAAAATTGTCTACGTATCCCTAAATTGAATTGGAGAATCAAAGCCCACGTAGTTCTTATTTATTACTTCTCTTAATTGTAATGAGCAAAGAATGTTGTGTGGTAGATGATGTGTCTCAAAGAAAGGAGGGCATAATAAGACGTGCATCTAAGACACATCTTATTATCTCCTCCTTTCTTTAAGACACACCATCTACTACACAACATTCTTTGCTCATTACAAGTAAGAGAAGTAAAAAAAAAAATGAAAGAGCTTGAGTTTCATCCTAAGTTTGAAAGTTAGAATGAAATTGCCTACGTATCCCTAAATTGCCTTAGGGAATCAAAGCTCACGTAGTTCTCTTACCTCAAACTTACCCATTAGTTCTGGTGGAGGAGGATGTGTTGGAATCGTAGCCATACTTGTCGGGCCCACCGTCATCAAAGACAGATAAATCTAGATGTTGTTGACGTTTCTTTGCTCGAAGCCAATCTTCAAGTAGAGTAATGTTTTGAACATTCTCTACGGTCAATCTTGCCCTTTTTGGATTCAACATATGTCGTCCTTTGGAGAAGGCGCACTCGACGGAAACGTTGGAGGCGGGACTTGCAAAAATCTCCTTTGCAATATGACTTAAAATAGGATAAGTGTTGATCCTCTTTGACCACCACTTCAAAAGATCCACAGAGTTTTCAAAACAAATAAATTCAAATGTACAACTTAAATATGTATCTAATTCTTGTGTGGGATTAGACCCCCTAGCTCGTTTTTGTGTTCGGTTATCATAAAAATTATAAAATGCATTAAGACCACTAACATTATATGGATTATGTGAAAAACTACTACTACCACCTACATTTTGAACACCTAAATTATCCCCGCAATCATCCCCTAATAAGGTTTTATATTCTTTAAATAAATCATACAAATAGTTTTTAGCTCTAGCTGCAACTTCTACATAATTTGGAACATAGTCAACTGCATCATAATCGGATAACAAAAAATGGGGGAACAAAGCACTATAATACATGCGTAATAATTCCATTAGACCATCTTCTCTAATCCTAGGATCTAATAATTTAGCTATTAAAAATATATCGGCAAGTTCGTGAAAATATTTTAACCATTTTGCTTTAATTGCTATAATAGTGTCACCTATAATAAGACATGCACAATATTCATTCAAAATTAAAGCAATTTTAACACAATGATCTAAGGCTAATGGAGAAGTAGGATAATAAGTGCCACTTAATTCTCTAGTGGCTTCTTCAAAAATTTTTAAAAGTTGAATTAAATTAATGCATGCATCCCAAGAGTTGCTATTCAAATATATCAATTCATGTGGGTTTTCTTTATAAAATTCAATTAGCAATTCTTTATAATTATAAGAATCTTGAAGCATATAATAAGTTGAATTCCATCTATGTTTTACGTCCAATATAAATTTCTTAACTTCCATTCCATTATTTTTACAAAATCTTGCCCATTTTTTGTCATTGTGTTGATTTAGTAATTTCATGAATTGCATCCGTAATAGGTGAGATTTTATCATGCAAAGCGGTTAATCCATCTTGTACACACAAATTCAAACAATGGGGTACACAATGAATATGAAAAAGTTTACCATCTATTGGAGGCCTAAAAAATTCCATTAATGTGGGTATACTAGCGGTGTTAAGAGCGGCATTATCATAACCAACCGAAAATATTTTTGTAACTATATCATAATCATTAACAATTTTTATTATTTTTCTAGCAATTGCTACGGAACTATGTTTTTCATCAAATTCGACATAGACAATTAATCGTTTTTGCACGTTCCATGCATCATCTATCCAATGGCACGTTACTCCTAAATAATCATGGTTTTCGTAAGGATTTTTCCACACATCACAACAAATAGATACTCGTTGTGTTAAATTTTTTAGTTATCCTATTAAAGCATATTTATATTCACCTACAATTTTTTCTATGTCACGTGTAACGGTATTCCTAGATATTCTTCTACTAGGCGGTTGAAAAACTTCACAAGTAAATTCTTCATAATCATTGTCAGTTGGAAATTGAAAAGGAAGATGTTTTTTAGCAATCAATTCGGCCATTCCTTTCCTATGAGTTAATTGACTAAATTTATGAAGGAAGTTAGGGTCGTTACCTCCGGTTCCCCCACTGGAACCGGCATTTTGTCGAGGAAGATGGGTTTGAGAGCGGTCATTACCCATCTTATCTGGATGCTTCTTGATGATGTGGTTGTTGAACGTTCCGTAGCCCCTAATCGTTGACCACCGGTTCGAACCGGCCCGGTTCCGGTTTTTCCGAACTGTTGGGTACCACTAGTTTAATCAAGGCGAAATAAACGAACATTTACTACACATTCCTTGGTTAATGAAATAAAACACTTGAAATATTCTTTTGTAACCTCTAGAATATCGAGTACCAACATTCACCGCTCGCTTACCACGTTCAAAATTCTTTAATCTAAAAAACATATAATAAAATGGGAGGAGTGTTTGAAATACACTCTGTGGTTCCCCGAACCGTTGACCGCCGGTTCGAACCGGCTCGGTTTTGGTTTTCGGAACCATTTGGGCATGTTTAGGTTGAAATATCGAGAGGACATATTCAATCTTTCATCTATTTTATCACTAATCCCATCTTATCCTTTTTTTTTTCCGTAATGAAATCATAAATATCATGTAAAGAAACCAAAAAAATATAAAAATTTATGTGAGATGGTTTCATGTATAGTATCGTGTCGTGGAGTTTCATCTCCTACAATCAACATGTGAATTGTAAGGTTTGAGTTGTGGAAACAAAAAAACACAAAAATTTATGTGAGACGGTTTCATGTATAGTTATCAGGTCGTGGAGTCTCATCTCCCACAAACAATATGTGAATTGTAAGGTTTGAGTTATGGATTAACTCATCTCACATAAAAAGATTCGTGAAACGATCTCACAAAAAACTCACTAAAAAAAAATGGTGAAGGATACATGAGAAGGAAACCAATAAAGTGCTAAATAACTTTATTTATTTATATAAGTAATATTATGTTAATACTACATAAAGTGTGACATATGATATATTTATTAAAAAAACAATTTTTTAATTTTTCTAAAGTTAATCATATGTCACATATAGTCTGATCTGAATCATTAATTATATTTTAATATTTCATCTTATATTTCCTTATATTTAATATACGTTATTTATTAATCAATGATATCATTTTAAATATAAGTTGAACTAAAATATCTAATATGATCAGAATTTTTTATTTTCTATAAATATATCATATTTCATGTATAATATGTTGAATCATTATTTATATTGTGATATTACATCTTGTATTTCATTTTATTTAACACACAATATATATTAATTAATGACTATCATTTTAAATATAGGTTGAAGTAAAGAATCTAATATGACCGGAATTGTCCGATATCACAAAGTACTTATATTATGCATGATATGGTTAACAGCTCACCAACTTTTTTAACTTTCCGTGTATGTCGAAAGTTCATAACTTTCGAAATTCGGAATAAAAATAGCAATCATCCCTTATTAAAAATCCAATTTCTTGTAAAATATAATTTTCTGACCACAAAGGCATAGTAGCTGACTATTGATGAAATTTATATGAAATCTCCTGTTCCACTTTTGTCACATCACCTCTATACGATAGCATTATTATTTAATACATATCATATATAAAATTTCATAAAATAAAAGATGTGCCATCAAATGCAATACAAATTCCAATCCAAATGACTTAGTATGGCTCATATTTATTATCAAATAGCAATAGCATCCATAAATTCAGCATCATTTTCCATCGCCACCAATGTCTCCGGCGCCGAGCAAACCTCCACGTCGATGCCGCCGGCTTCAGCCGCCGGATAAGCAGTCATAGTGCCGTCAAATTTTTTAGCTTTTCCACTTCTCACAGCTATCGGTTTCCCCCATCCAAAATCACAACCATACACGTTGTGTCGAGGCGAACTTGCGATCAAGACTATAGTTGGACTAATAACTTTTCCTGATTTCCGAAATAATATGGGATTTTTGACCCAATCTTCCACATATTTGATCACTACTTCATTAGTCTGTGAAGCAACCACCTCATTGATCTTCATAGCAGCGTAGCCTAATCCTTTCTCCAACAGCTCCGCCTCACTAGTCGCAATTGTAGAGCCATAAAATGCGTTTCCGAAATAGCCATCTGGCAGAGGGATCCTTGCTCTTGCATCTATGGCTATCATCAAGAAATGAGCTTCACTACAACAAAAATAAGTATTTGCGATAAGTTTTTTGTGACAACAATGCGAAAAGTCTTTTGCGACAACATATACGTGCAAAACTTGATAATGTAAATTGACAACAAGTTGTCACAAAAAGCAATTAAAAAATAACTAAACAATATTTTTGAGACAACATTTTGTTGTAGTGCTTCTTGCCTGTTTTGATCATCATGGACATGACTTTGCAATGAATTTCTGCAACGCGTAGTGGTCCGCCATAAATGAGCGGAAAGTGCTTGAAAAGTTGATATTTTGTCTGACCCAGCTTCATCATTAGCCTTCGCCTTGAGCCTAGCCAAAGTTTCTTTATCAAAGCTGAAAACCCTTTCGTGTAAAGGAGGTGGAACGAACGTCTGCAACTGATCATGAGTTTGCTGTAATGGAGGAAGACGAACAAGACGATCCTCATTGGGTACACTGCTCGGAAACCAACGTTCGAAGACAGGTGTTCTTGAAATTGAATTAAAACCACGTGAAATCTCAGACCAAGAGTTAAAGAAATGCCAGAAAGAAGTACCATCTATGATGGCATGATTGGCACTGCAGCTTATGAAGAGGCCATCAACAAGCTCAGTGACTTGGACCCCAACTAGAGGCTTGGAAACTCCTTCCCAATTGGAAATCCCATTAAGTGGGAAAAATGAAGACACCATTTCAGGCTTGTTCTTTGGTTTCAAGATGTCGGAAACAGACACGCCATGGGCAACTACATGAGTAAACTCAACTCCTTCGTTGTTGCAGTCGATGAAGTAAAACACAGTGTTATCATCGTTTTCGGTGATGCCTATGCGGCCACAGAGAGGAGGGAAGAAGTCTAGAGTAAGAGAGAGAGAGTTTTTGAGGTGATGGATTAGGTTTTCATGGATTTGTTGCTTGTGAAATAAGATCCCTCTCTGAATAGGGCCGATTAGGAGTGAACGTAAATCCCATGGAGTTAATTCCATTCTTGACATGAAACTTGCATTGCTTGCCATTCCTACCAGACATGAGGATATCACTTCAATATTAGCCATCTTCTTCAACTTTTATTTGATTAGGAGATGAGTTATAGTGATGAAAGAAAAATGAGAGAAAGTTATAAGAGCTTTGGCATTTGATTAGATCAGTTTGGCTCATCTTGTTTTACCTACATCGTCAAGTCAAGCTTTAATTAGACTATTAAACATATAAATTTATTTAAAATATTTTATCAAATAATGCAATTATTTGGCCCAATAATTTTTAATAAAGTATTAAAGATCTTGATATCATTAAATGTCAATCATAAAGAAGATGATGCCAATTTCATTGGCGCTGTCGGTAGACCTTTTGGTAATTTCCAGCTTTTGTTATTTCAAAATAAATTTTGTTTTAGAATTTTACACATATGTATTAAGAAAGGTAATATATATATTAAGTTAATCAACTCTTATTTAAATAATAAATAAATTTCAAATCATCACTCTGCGTCTCATTTAATTTAATATAAAAGTACAAGGACAAGATGATAACTTAGCTGGATCCACTAACAATTTGCAAACTAATTCTGCTGACAAGATAATAGCAATGATTTTGGATGAGGAAAACCAATTGGTGTGAGAAGTGGAGGATATCACTTCTTCTTGAATTTGTGTTTGATAAGGAGATGAATTAATATAATGGAAGAAATAATAAGAGGAAAAAGTTACAAGTAATTTGGTTTTGATTATAGATCAGTTTGGCCTTTTATTTTAAACAAGTCAAGCTTTAATTAGGTTATTAAAAAATGGGGAACACTCTTGTACCCCTGGGGCACGGATCCTTGGATCCGTGCCCCGACCCGCTCCGCTCCGACCGACCCGGACATAATATGGGTCGGTATATATATAGAATTTTTTTTCCTTTCTTTTCTTTCCCTCAGCTCATTCGCGTAATACTCCTCTGCTAATCCTCCTCCAATTCGCTGCCATAGTCTCGTCTGCCACCGCCGTCGCTTCCGGCTTCGTTGACAAATTTGTCAATGAAGCCCTATTATCCCCTGTCACCACCATCGTCGCCGCCGATTAGAAAAAGTTTACAATTCATTCACTAATTCTCCTTGAACTCCTCAATTATTTGTGGCAGTCAAGGAAATTAACACCAAATGAGATAGAACCAAATCACCAATCTAGCAAGTTTGTTGGGAGTGATTGTTCATTCTTTTTTAAGAAGAGGTCTAGGTGTAGTTTAGAAAAGGAAAAAAAAATAGCAAGATCAATTTTACAACTAGCTATGCAGAGGCAAGATCGTCGGGGCTCTTGATACTATGATTGGAACTGGGAAGCTGATTAGAGAATGTGGCGAGGAAACTGTATTGTTCATTGATTATGAAAAGTAAGTTCCAACATCTTCCATGAGCTAAAACATATATAGCAATAGCATGTTAAATGTTAACCTGCCATACTCATATGAACACAAAGTGTTTGATGAAATGTTTAAATGAAAATTGAAGGCATGTCAATGTAGAATAAGATTTGATCTTAAATATTTGAGCACTCAATTATATGTCTTGGATTGTAATTTTTAGATGTAACAATTGTTTAGAATGATGTTTTCTTCTTTTGCTCAAATGCTTAGCATGTTTGCGCTCTATATAGAATTGCTCACCCGGCACTCATCTTGAAGTGTTTATGTTTTCAGAAACTTCGTGTTTGGTGTCATCTACATAATGGCCCGTGGGACAAACAAAGGATTATGTTTTGATTAGTGATGGAATCGAGAGATTGAAGTGCTTGGATGAGACACTCGATATGCAAGGACGTTAAAATTCATTTCATTGCTGCAGGTCCAACAACAAGAAGGGGTTTGGGTTTTGTATATGTTGCTTTATACGAACAAAATGCTTCGCTTGAGATGTCTCGACAGAAGTACTTGGATGTTGGAGCCAAGTTTTTATGGATTGTCTTGTTTATGTTTTGAGTGTTAAGTTATGCTTTTGTTAGGTTGACCTACAATTTATGGAAAAATGGTGTATAATGTTGCTAAAGCTGTATAAATAGGGGCCATGTTTGTGCAATTTTTTTGGCTTAGAAGTGATATTATGTTGATCCCTCTTTACCTTTCACTTTGTTTTTGCTTTGTTTGTGATGCAAAGAAAATATTTGCACTTGATGAGAATCATTATTTATTTGCTCTAATTATGTTTAAATGTAGAAACAACAACATCATCTATGAGAAACTTAATACACATTGAGGAGAACACAATGACATAAGTTCAAGAAAACACAAATACCTATAAGGTATTTATGTAATACCTGAAAGAAATATGTATGATACTTATAAGTTACTTGTATAATACCTGAGAGTAACATATACAAAAACATATAAGGTATTTATGTAATACCTGAAAGAAATATGTATGATACTATAAGTTACTTGTATAATACCTTAAAGGTATTTATATAATACCTGACCTATAAGGTATTTATATAATACCTGAAAGTAATATGTGTGATATTTAAAGGTATTTATATAATACCTGACCTATAAAGTATTTATATAATACCTGAAAGTAATATGTGTGATATTTAAAAAATATTTTGTGTAATACCTAAAAGGTATTTATGTAATACATGAGAATAACATATACAAATACCTATAAGGTATTTAATACCTATAAGGTATTTAATACCTGAAAGTAATATTTGTGATACTTAAAAGATACTTTGTGTAATACCTAAAAGGTATTTATGTAATATATGAGAATAACATATACAAATACCTATAAGGTATTTAATACCTGAAAATAATATGTGTGATACTTAAAAGATACTTTGTGGTGATACTTAAAAGATACTTTGTGTAATACCTAAAAGGTATTTATTTAATACATGAGAGTAACATATATATATATATATATATATATATATATACCTATAAGGTATTTATGTTATACCTGAAAGTAATATGTGTGATACTTAAAAGATACTTGTGTAATACCTGAAAGTAACATATAAAAATACCTATAAGGTGTTTATGTAATACTCGAAAAAAATATGTGTGATACTTAAAAGATAATACTTAAAAGATACTTGTGTAATACCTGAAATGTATTTATGTAATACCCTGAAAGTAACATATACAAATACCTATAAGGTAATGCATATGTAATACATTATAAATTTTGAAAATTCACTAATCTTATCCGGTCATTTTGACTGATAATATAGACATGTAAAAATATGTATTCAATTTACAAAATATTTACCACCAATAGAAACATTGTTATCATCTCAAAATCACCAAGCATATGAAACATAAACAATGTTATCAACCCCAATTCCCAAAACATAAAAACTAAAAATATTGTTTCAATTCAATTACACAAGCATAGAAACTGAAAACATTGTCTATAATCAAATGATGACATTTCCGAAACTAGTTTCTTCATAGTCATAAAATTCTCAACAACTTCATCAATGTATTTGTGAAACTTCTCACTGGAAAAGAAATTTTGTGATGACTCAGACATTTCTGGACTTGAACTGTAAGCTTGTTTCTTCTCGATTTTATTCTTCATCTTTAGCAGTTTTATCACATGGTAATTTGAAATAATTGACATGTCTCTCTTACAACAAAGAAAAGCTTCATATATTTCCTGTAAAAAAAAAACATGTCTATCAATCATAATACTATCATAATATTAGTATTTATCAAAATACTTAAAAATATTCAACTGATACATTGAATGTAGATACCTGAAATGTACTCATCTGAGAACTGAAAGGTATTCAGAAGATACCTCAATAGTATACATATGATACCCGAAAGATACTTAACTAATACCTGAAAGGTATTCAACAAATACATGTATCACATGTTATACATTAAATCAATACATATAATACTTTAATATTAAAACATTTAACATATAAGAGTACAATCACATAAATAGAAACAATCACATTTTCCTTTTGCATAAAAAAAATAAAATCATAACAAATAGTTTTAATACATTTAAGATAGCACATGTGATACCTTAAGGGTATTCATCTGATACCTTAGAGTAACACCCTATATTTATGCATGTAATATCTTTCAGATAATCATATGATACTTCAAATGAACATATATAATACCTTAAGACGAATCATGTGACACCTAAACAATACAAGACAAATACCTAGCTATCAACTACAACAACCACATTTTCCTTTTCCAATTTCTTCTTCCCAACAAGTTCTTTTTGCAACAGAAAACACAAAGCAACTAAAACAGAGAACCATATTTTCAAAAATTAATCTATACATTTAGCAACTTCCAATTTCTTCAATGAAACTACAAAATACAAAAATTAATCCAGTTTGTTTCACATAAACTTCCAACTCTAAACACAACTACAAACACAAATTATATAATAAAATTCAGTTTAATATAACTATCACAAAAAAAACATGAAAAACCCTAGAATTTGACAAAAACAAACATTCAAACTAACAAACTCAGAAGAAACAAATAAAAATAAAAATAAACAGAAAAAAATTATGCAGACTCAAAAAAATCCCAAGAAATTCGAATACTCACATATAACCACACTAAAATCAATAGAAAAGGAACAAATGAAGACAAAGACAACCAGATTTTAAGAACTAAAACAATATATATGAACAAAAATGAAAAATACATTAGCCACTTACCACTAACAAATCAAAGTGAAAATCTCCAAATATCCTTCAAATATACTGATAATCTTCCACACAATAGCAAGAAATTCAAAAAGCACCGAAGAAACGAACTAGAAATTGAGAAAAACAGAGAAGAAATCGAGCCGAATAAAGAGACGTAGAAAAAAGAAAAAAAGTACTGAAGAAACAAACCAGATATTGAGAAAAACAGAGAAGAAATCGAGCCCAAGAAAGAGACGTAGAAAAGAAGAGAAAGAAGAGCAGTTTCAGAGCGTGAAAACTAAGAGAAAAATAAAGAAAAAATCAATTAAATATATATATAATAACCATAGTCTAAAATATCGCGATATTTCGGCGATAAATCGTCGAAATATCGCGAAAATTGCACAACCGATACAAAAATGCACTGACATTTTTTTTCGTCAAAAAATCACGAAAAATTGGCGATTTTTTGGCAAAAAATCATTTTCGATCAAAATATCGCGATATATCGGCTGTTCACGCGCGTACTGTTCACACGCCTGCTTTCCTTTTTCTTTTTTTTTTTCCTTTTTTTTCTTTTCTTTTTTTCCTGCTGATTTCTTTTCCTTTTTTCTTTATATTTTTTCCTTTTTTTTTTTTTATGAATTCAATTTAAGTGAATTTTTTTTATTATAAATCTTTTTATGGTGTATTTGGAGGATATCTATTAAAATCGAATTATTTATCTCTCTTCTTATATATCTATATTTTTGTATTTGAGTGATTAGTAGAGCAAACAATTATTTTAAACAAATTTAGTTAAATTGTTTAAAATAATTAGTACACTAGCATTTAGGTTCTCTCATAATTTAATTAAGTTTAGTTAATTTTTTAAAATTTAATAAAAGGATTATGATGTATATAATATTAATGTATTTCTATATTTATTGTAATATATCATTTTATTTGAAATTTAAGTTCAATATATGTATTAATGTTACTTATAATATTATATAAAATACTACATATTTTTTTCAATTTTTTTTACAAATTTTTAAAATTTTTTGCGTAAAAAACCGATATATCCACCGATATCGATATCCACCGATATCGATATATCGGTCGATATATCAGTAAAATCAAGGTACCGATATATCCGTCGATACCGATATTTTAGTCCTTGATAATAACCCATTTCCTAACCGAGTTGGGGCAGGGCGGGTTGGGGGCATACAATTTTTTGTGTTAAAATATAAATATATTTAAATTTACCTAAAATATTACATCAAATCAAGCAATGAGATTTGGCCCAATAATTCTTAATAAAGTATCAAAAATCTTGGTCAACTCTTATTTAAGTAATAACTAAATTTCAGAGCATCACTTTCTATCTCATTTAATTCAGGGTAATTTACAAAAACCATATTAAACTATGACTTTTTTTGCATTAAGGTATCGGAATTTTAGAATTATATTGTAAAACCGTCAATCTTTGCGAATAGTATTAATAGGCGGAAAAGTGATCGACATGAACGTTTTAGAGCTCTTTCATATCTTTCCAACACAATTAAGATCTTCTAATTTGAACTTCTAGATCAAGAGATATGTCATTTCTTCCACAACTGCGCGTGTAAGCCGAAACTTGCATTTTTTCACTAAAAACATGAAACTAACTACAAAAGCCATTAAATGCACTTATACATGATAATTATAGAAATTACTATGAAAACGTACATAAATATACTTAAATGAATACATAAATATACGTAAAAACATGTAAAAAGCGACACTTATCAGCCGTCATAATAGAATATTCACCTGGAGATGCTTATTACTGAGGGTATTTTTATCTGTTAATTAATTTTTCATTTATTTTTTCTGCATCCTTTTCATCCTACCATCAGCTTGTCGGCGGCCGCCACACCACTATTGCTAGAAAACCCCCCAAAAACTTTAAATTTCACCTCAATCCTCATGTATTGGGTTAAATTCAATAGGACATCATTTTTCCTTTCATTTTTTATAAAATCATGGTAAAAAATACACCAATGCCGTGAAAGAACCGCTAGTATGGTCGCTGGAAAACTCCATTGCCGCCCTTCAAGCTCAAAATCGGATTTCCTCTAAAACTTAACCAAAATGTACAAAATCTACATCAAAGTAATTGATGGTTAGTCAGACCAACAAAAATAAAACCTGCTCCGATATGAGTAAATGAATGAGTAAAACGACAAGTAGGGTCGATTCTCAGGAAACAAAGCTTAATTCTCTTGAGCATAAAAAGAACCAGGGGGTTTTTATATCTACTAAACCAATGAAACTAAATCTAAACTAAACTAAACTAAGAAAACAATCAAATAAAATACGAATGAAACAAGCAATGAATGATGAAAAGAAATAGGAGAGAAATTACCTCACGAAGTTCTGATTCAAGGATGTCGACATACGATTGCATCACTGATCATAGACTATAAATATCTTCTTGCACATTTAAGCATTTAACCTTAAACTAAACACGAAGCTGTAGAGAAGTCCATGTTTTTCCAATTTAATTGATCGAACCCAACATCCAATCAAAACTAACTATTAACTAATTGACACACTTTCCAAATTAATTGACAACTACATTAAGCTCCGATGAAAACAGTTAACCCTAAACTGAAACCTAGAACCTAATAATGAAGATAACTGCAATTACTAGGCCTATGGTTCTATTAGTCCCGTTAATTCATTAGACAATTACACATTCCCAACAAAAGTATAATCAACCCATTGCTACTAAGTACCAATCATTCATCAATCATATATCCCAACAACATATAAAACAGAACTCATGGATGACATTAGCAAAATATAATTCAAATCGAATTGTCACATCAACCTATACTATATCATAAATCAACAGATACTTGAAATAAAGTAAGAAATAAAATCAAGTACAAAACCTCACAATGATAGCAATCAAATTAAACGATCCTTGAATCGGAGAGAAATTTAGGCACTCATTCTTTGATTGATCATCTCCATGTAAATCTTCAAGAAAAAAAGTAGAGAGAGAAAACCTAGAATTTGAGAATGTGTGAATTAAGAGAATGAGAGATTGGGAGAATATCTTCTAGCCCTAATAAAACTTATGAAACTAAAATCCTAAGGACATAAAAGTCTATTACAGAAGATAAGAGATAAATCTCTTATTTGTCATTTCTTTCCCACTAAGTCACTTAAGCCATTTGAAGTGGTCCCCCTTCAAGCCCATTGAATCCATCTTCACAATTTAAGCCATAATTTGATTTTTTTTAAGCCCAAATTACTTCAAAGTCCACCAAAATCCATTCCTACACATAAGAATGATAAAATTCATTAATTAAGCCCAAATAAATTATAATTAAGGATAATTATAATGATAAAATATATACAAAAAGAGACACATTAGTAATTCTCTTTGCAAGCCCAACCAAAGTCCCAACTCAACTTTCTAGTTCTCACTCAATTTAAACTTGAATCGAGTAAAAATGAAATGAAAATTCGAATCAAATCCCTTTTATTGAATTTTTTCCGTACATGTAATTCATAAATTGTTTTAGGAGTTTTAATTCTCATGTAATTCCGTACATGTAATTCTCATGCTTTTAGCATTAATTTTATGTGAATTTTGTTATTTTTGTTACCTTTTGATAGTTCAACGGTCAATTTCATTTTCTATCTTATACTATGCACGCTTTTTAATTTTGCATCCTAAGCTTTTTTTTTTGTTTGATCACAATTTATACTACACGTTTTGTTTACTTTTGCAACCTCCAACCAACATTTTCCAGCGAGAAAGGGCCCATGTGATTTTCACGTACAAACTAAGGGTTATTTTTGTCATTTGCACTTCTAAAATATGACTAAATTCGGTTTTTCAGTTGTTTTCAATGGTAAAGAGATCTTATTTTGTTGGAACCTCACCATCACCACCATTATTCAAACAATTTGTAGAATAAATGAGAGAAAATTAGGGTTAAATTCGATTTTGGAGAGGGAATTCGTTAATAACCTAAAAATGACAAAAATAACCCTCAATTGGCAAATGAAAATCACGTGAATCTTTTCTTGTCGGAAAACGTAGGCCAGATGTTGCAAAAGTAAATAAAACATGTAGTATAGGTTGTGATTGGAAAAAAAAAATAGTTTATGATGTAAAATTAAAAAACGTGCATAGTACAAATTGGAAAATAAAATTAACTTTTCAAAATATTATAAGGACTTTTTTGCAATTCTATGAACTTTGCAAAATTACAACCTCCACCCATATTTTTGGAATTTTTGTTTTCCACCTCAATTCTTTTAAAAGACAAAAATATCCTCAAACATAAGCATTTTTAGAAGAATATTCCACTACCACCAGCATTTGGTGTCTCGTTTGGTTTTGAGACTAATGATGTTGATGATTGGAGTTAACCCACGTAGCATTTGCAAATGGCCACGTAAGGTTGATCACTTAACCAAAGTAATAAACATTCACACATGCTAGACATTTACATTGATAAATTCGTTGGAAAGTAATCGCAATTCATATCAAACAAATAGACAGGTAACACATATTATAGCAATGATAAATATTTAAAAGTAGAGCGTGTATTTCAAGTATACAAGATTAAATAAATTACCCTATCATAGAAATAGTATAAACGTTTATGGTAAGTTGCCAAGCAAGCTTATATAATTCACCTTTCTTCTACATTGACTTAAAAAAAAAATTCTTATTATTATATATAATTATGAGTTTGTAAGTTACAACTACTAATAATTAATGTCCGGCCTGGCTCTAATGTTATCTTGATCACATGATCAATTGAAGAGGTTTTCAATGACTTTATGGATAAATGAAATAAAAGAAACAATATCAAGGGTAAAAAATGATTTTAGATTAATATTATAATGAAAATGTGTTTATCGGAACATTCAAGAACTCAATTACACTTAAATTTTTTTCTCAGAAGACTTGAATTTGGTTTTAGGAAAGTTAATTATAAAATTGAGGCTTAAATTACATCTTGTGAGACACTCACAAGAAAATAATTTTATAAAAGTGAAATTAGCGTTTAACTGGATCAGAAAAGAAGTCTGATTTTGGAAATTAGATTTAATTGAATGAAAATGGAAGTGTGTTTAGAGAAAATGACTAAAAAGTTGACTTTAATTATAGGGTCAAATTGAAATATTTAAACGTTACTTTGACTTGAGAGATTAAATTGAAAATTGATATTTATTTCTAAATCCTTGAATCATTCTAAATTTAGGGAGGGTTTTAAAGTATAATTTTAAGAAAATCAACAATCGCATGGAGGCCCCTATAATATGAAACATGTAAAATATTTCCTACCTATGACCAGAGATGCAATATTGTTCCCATATTATATATCTTACTTGTAAAACAAAATTTATTACTACCACAATAATTTGTGGCATGCATCTATAGCACAATTTATGAAATAGTGATGGCTTCCATGAACTCTGGATCATTTTCCATGGCCTCCAATGTCTCTGGCGCCGAGCAAACCTCAACGTCGATGCCACCGCCAACAGCCACCAGATAAGATATCATAATGCCATCAGATATTTCAGATTTTCCACGTCTCACAGCAATCGGTTTCCCCCATCCAAAATCACAGCCATACACGTTGTGTCGAGGCGAACTTGCGATCATAACAGTACTTGGACTAATTACTTTTCCTAATTTCCGAAATAATCTGGGATTTTTGACCCAATCTTCCACAGATTTGATCACTACTTCATTAGTCTGTAGAGCCACCACCTCATTGATCTTCATGGCAGCATAGCCTAATCCTTTCTCCAACAGCTCCCCCTGACTAGTCGCGATTGTAGTGCCATGAAACGCGTTTCCAAAATAGCCATCTGGCAAAGGGATTCTTGCTCTTGCACCTATAGCCATCATCAAGAAACGAGCTTCTTGCCTGCTTTGATCATCATGGAATGAATTTCTGCAACGTGTAGTGGTCCGCCATAGATGAGCAGAGAGTGCTTGAAAAGTTGATATTTTGTCCGTCCCAGCTTCATTATTAGCCTTGGATTTAAGCCTAGCTAAACTTTCTTTATCAAAGGTGAAAACCCTTTCGAGTAAAGGAGGTGGAACGAACGTGTGCAACTGATCTGTTTGCTCTAATGGAGGAAGACGGACAAGACGATCCTCGTTAGATACACTGCTGGGAAACCAACGTTCGAAGACAGGTGTTCTTGAAATTGAATCAAAACCACGAGAAATCTCAGACCAAGAGTTAAAGAAATGCCAGAAAGAAGTGCCATCCACGATGGCATGATTGGCAGTGCAGCTAATGAAGTGGCCATCAACAAGCTCAGTGACTTGGACCCCAACTAGAGGCATGGAAACTCCTTCACAATTGGAAACTCCATTAAGTGGGAAAAATGAAGACACTATTTCAGGCTTGTACTTTGGTTCCAAGATGTCGGAAACAGACACACCATGGGCAACTGCATGAGTAAACTCAACTCCTTCATTGTTGCAATCGATGAAGTAAAACACTGTGTTATCGTTGTTTTCAGTGATGCCTATGCGGCCACAAAGAGGAGGGAAGAAGTCTAGAGTACGAGAGAGTGAGTTTTTGAGGTGATGGATGAGGTTTTCATGGATTTGTTGCTTGTGAAATAAAATCCCTCTCTGAATAGGGTCGAGTAGGAGTAATTGTAAATCCCATGGTGTTAACTCCATTCTTGTCATGGAACTTGCATTGCTTGCCATTCCTACAAGACATGAGGACATCACTTGAATATTGGACATGTTTTTGAATTTTTATTTGCTGAGGAGATCAGTTATAGAAAAAAAAAAAGAGAGGAAAAAGTTACAAGTAATTTGGTTTTGATTAGATCAGTTTGGCTTTTTATTTTAATTTTGTTTTAGCTGATCAATTAGTCAAAGCTTTTATTAGCTAGATTATAGATTTGGCCAGCCAATAATTCTTAATAAAGTGTCGAAAATCTTTGTCAACTCTTTTTTTTAAGTAATAACTAAATTTCAAACCATGCCTTTGTATCTAATTTAATTTAACAAAGGTAAATAAGAGGGAAAATGGCAAAAATACCCCCTATATTACCCCTAATTATGATCTTACCCTTTAATTTTTTTTAATTTTTGAAAATATCCCGTATATTAACCCTTCTTGCCAATAATACTCATTTACCTGTAAAAGAAAAAGAACCGGTCATAGTCTAATGTGGCCGGTTATTTTCTGATGTGGAGTCAATTTATGAGTTTTTTTTTTTTTATTTTTTTTTTTATGCTAATAGTCATATCACCTAACAATGTCATTAATTTCCCCTCCAAATCTTTGAAAACCCATTATATCATTCAAACCTAATAAATTGGGGCTCAAACCCTAGCATTTCACACCTCCTTCCTCCCATTAATAAGATCCTCGTTCTTACCTCTTCAAATTGGAAGTAGTTGTGCAGTGGTGTGTGCCAAATAAGAGATGAAGATGGAATTGTTTGAAATTTTTTAATTAAATTATATTTTAGCATTGAAAGGAATTTTATATAACTTTATTTTTTATCTCGAATTTCGTAACATTTAATACATTTGTTAATCAATGATGTTATTTGATATATATCTATTATCTATTACCTATATAAAAGTATGAATGTTTCTTACAAAATATGGATTGCCTAATATGTCCTTAGTAAAGATTACTATTTAAGGTTATAATAGTAATTTAAGATTTTCATATTTAAATAATTTTATATAGAAATTGTAATCCAAAATCATATAGAATTCTATTATGAGTAGGACTCTATTATATTAGGACTCTAATTTAATATAGATCATATATCCCTATTAAAGATTATTATTTAAGATCATGATAGTAATTTAATATTTTTTATTTGAATAAATTTATATTAGAATTCTAATATTAATTAATTATCTTATTTTCACTTTATAATTTAATTACTTTATATTAAAATTCTATTTATTATTTTTGTATTTAATAATCTAATATTAGAATATATCATAATTGTTATTATTTAAGGTCATAAATGACATTTAGAATTTTCATATTGGAATAATTTTATATTAGAATTTTATTTAATATTTTAATATTTAATAATTTTATAGCAGAATATTTCATGATTCTGTTTATAAGACAGCTAATTATTTGCACATATAATATTATAATAATATAGTTATGTTTCTCCTATTTCTTACGGCTTCATTTGTTTATTTTTCTTTCTTCCTTTGTTTTTTTATTTTTTATTTTTTAATAAAAGCAACCATATACTCTCTAATTTCGAAGGATTAATTTAGTAATTTTATATTAAAATTTTAATCCTAATTCTAATAGAATTCTAATAATTCTGACTTTTACATGTAATTTAATATTTGTAATTGCATTATAAGGAGTACTCTTTCAAATACACCTCCATCAAATTACATTATTTAAGATTATGATAGTAATTCAATATTATTTTATTTGAATAACTTTAATCATTGATTTTGAACATATGTAGGGTTAGGATTTTTCTGATACCGTAAAATGATTCAAATTTAAAGTTCATACGGCAAAGAAAAACATGTTAAATTTTCTACAAAAATTCACGTATAGTTCAGATGGGAAAAATGTTTTTAAGCTTTTTTTTTTTATAAAAGGAAAACCATCTACTCTCCAATTTCTAAGGACTAATTTAGTATTTTTTATATTAGAATTTTAATCCTAATTCTTATAGAATTCTAAAAATCCTAGATTTTACCATGTAATGTAATATTTTTAATTGCATTATAAGGAGTAGTCATCCAAATTCACCTTCACCAAATTATATTAGACTCCATTTAGATGCAAGAATTTGAGGAGGATGTGAAATTCCCCGCAGCAAATTCATTAGTGGTGTTTGTATAGATGCGGATTTGAAATCAATTAATTTCATTTTAAACTATTTTTGATCAAAATGAGTGGATTTCACATTCACCCCACTTGAGGTTTATCAATTTATCAATTTATTTCTAAAATACAAAATAAGAAAGAAGTGTTTGAATGCATTCATTGCGCAACTTTGAAATTTGAGTACGAACCACCTACGGTTTACTGTAATAATGAAAAAATTAAGTTCACAAAACTATTGAGGATCCAATTGAAGTATTGGATATGTTTACTTTTGAGTCTGAAGAGACGTTTGAATTTTTAAAAAATATTTGTTCATACAATTATTGGTCATACTCTTTCTAGTAAGAGACATAGAATAATGTATTACTATGGATGTTATGACTCATTACAATATCAATTTTGATATCGAGGGGTGAAACAACTTGACATGGATCCAATAGAGTTCAACAAAAAACATTGAATAAGAACAAAGTACATCTTTCTATTATTACTGATTTTCTTACATTTGGTTGTTTTCATCTTATTTCTTATTCTCACTTACATACAAACATATAAAGATTATTTAAACATTTAAATTTTCTTATTAAAATTTTATTTTATTTCAATTAACATTCAAAGTGTTACTGATATTTCGACTATATCAAAAAAATTCTTCGGCAGAAGACCTGATTTCTCAAGAACAACACAATATGAATGTTAAATGAATTTATTTATTTAAATACAACACCTAAGAATTTTAAGAACTAATTATGTTGTTTAAATTTGTCAGTTGTTGAGAAAGAAAGTGAAAAAAAATATCTCATGTAGAGAAATTGTTTCTACAAATTTCAAATTAGAAATCCATACCAATCAATACTTTTACGTGTCGAACTGTTACAACAATATGTAGTAGACAATTATATAAAATTAGAGACAACAAAATTAGATTATTTTCGACGCCACCAAATCAATATGCAAGCTGAGTTATATCAAAGAATCATGGATAATGTCTTCAAAGGAGAAATCAGAGGTGGTGAAATTAAAAAAAAATATTCTTCCATTAACATTTATTAGTGAACCAAGATGACAAAGATATCTTCATTCTTTAGTATTAGTACATAGATTTGGAAAACTAAGTCTCTTATGATGATGACTTGCAATCCATAGTGGAATGAAATAAAAGAAAAATTGTACAATGTTCAAACACCTACCCAAAAAAATGATAAGGATCCGATTGATGAAATCAAACAATTCGAAGATGCTATGTAGGTCTCTATTCAAGAACCAATGTGGATAATTTTTTAATTCAATTTATATGAAATATCTCTTTCAGTTATCAACTTACAACATCTACCAAACCAACAAAGCTTAACTTATTGGGCAAATAAAAAAATTTAAAAATATTTTGACATATGATCATGCCTCCAAAATAATACTCACTTTGTATTTCACAATGTTTCGTACAAGTGAAGAAATATAGAGAATTTTATGAGCATTTCCTGAGTATTATGTATAAGATATACAAAGAAAATGTTGGAAGGACAAAAATAAAGGAGGTGTAATTGGATGTATAAGTCTCACAAATCCAGTAGAAGAAGAAACATATTATCTTAGGTTATTCATAAATCATGTAAAAGGACCAACATCTTTTGAATATTTGTTGATGATGTATGGTAGACAATGTATTGCTTTCAAAGACGTACGGAAAAGAGATTTGTTGGAAGTTGATCAAAATATTACAAAATGTTTGAATGAAGTTCTGTTTTTCAAATGTCATACAAATTGCGAAGAATGTTTGCGGTAATTTTAGTGTATTGTGCACCAATATATGTGAAAGTTTTATCAAATACATTGTTTGAAGTATTGTCTATTGATTTCAAAAGAGAACCCGACACATTACAAGTTTCGAGTACTTTGAAAAACTCAATTTTTTTTAACAACATGGGAAAAGACACAAGTTCATATGATCTTGCTAATGTTCCTAATTATTACTAAAGCTTATGTAAACAATGATTTACCTAGAAAGATAGTTGATATGAAATGTGAATTGACATACCTAAACAAGATCAAGAAGTTATACATAACCTAAATATCGAACAACATAAAACTTTTTCAATGATCATAGATTGCGTAAATTAAGGAAATGGAGGATTTCTTTTTCATCGATGGGTTAGACATATATATGTACTAACAAGGGTAAACGAAAGTATAATTGTTCAAACTTCAAAAGGAGGACCAAATTTTTTTAATGAAAATCACGATCATAATTGAAGAGTAAGTCATTTATCTTCTATAAAAATGAATGAGAAAAAAATATAAATTTAATCCCAAGAAAAAAGAAGAGTAAGAGTAAGACACAAAAGACAATCAAAAAAGAAAATATATAATTAAGAGTCAATACACAAACTTATTATCTTTCGTTTCAGAATTTCGAAACTCATTATTATTATTATTATTTTGATTATTTGATTTTTTTTTCTAGATCTTGATTTCTTAGGAATAGAAGAACCCGATTTTATTAATGTAATGCAATAATGTTTTTTCTATATTTTTAGCAAATCTCAAATTGATGTTCTTGGTTTTTAATTATTTGGGTTTTGCATGCTATATATTACACTTAACTTTAATATGCTTCAACGAAAATTAAAGATCAATTACACTAACTTTAATACACTTGAAAAAAAAAAAATTAAAGATCATTAAGTGATGGAAAAAAACCACAAGATCAAAGAAACAAATGCATGCAAATAATAATTATTATTATAATAACAATAATATCAACAACAAAATTTATCCTCCACGTGCAAAACACGTGTTGTCTACTAGTGTGTGTATATATATATATATATATATATATATATATAGAGTATTGATCAGGCACGCACCTAAAGAATGCGCACCGTGCGCACTTCTTTAAGATTTCTTTTTTTTTTAATTTTTAATATATCATATTATTTCTTTTCTCACGCTACCCTCCACATATGATATCTTTAAGATTTCTTTTTTTTTTTCTCTAATTTTTCATATCTCATATTATTTATTTTCTCACGCTACCCCTCCACATACGATATTCTCATCTCACACATAAACATAACACATAATCAACCTATACAATTTGCATCCCACATATCAACATAATTTTATAATGCTTATGCAAAGGAGGCAGGATTTAGTACAAGGTTCCACAATATGTGGGATGCAAATTGTATATGTTGATTATGTGTTATGTCTATGTGTGAGATGAGAATATCGTATGGGGAGGGGTAGCGTGAGAAAAGAAATAATATGAGATATGAAAAATTAGAAAAAAAAAATCTTAAAGATATTGTATGTGGAGGGGTAGCGTGAAAAAAGAAATAATATAATATATTAAAAAATTTTAAAAAAAATCTTAAAGATATCGTATGTGGAGGGGTAGCGTGAGAAAAGAAATAATATGATATATTAAAAATTTTAAAAAAAAAATCTTAAAGAAGTGCGTACGGTGCGCATTCTTTAGGTGCGTACCTGATCAACACTCTGTATATATATATATGTGTGAGAGAGAGAGAGAGATGGTCATTATTGTTTTAAAAAATGAAATCTAACATAAAATAGAATAATAGAAGATTCTATTCCGAAAAAATTGTGCTCTCCAATTACGTGTAATATTCTCGATTCCACCAAGTCAGACCACACTCTACCATTGATGTATTGTATTTCAACTACGAGATTAGAATATATTCAATACAATTCACAGGCTTTTAATAACATAAAATAACTTTTTAGGGATGACAACGAACTCTAATCTCTTTAAAAAAAAAAAACGAACTCTAATATATAAAATAAAATAATTTTATAGGGATTACAACCAACTCCAACTAAATTCTAAATATATAAGTCACATGCAATTGTTCAGATTTTTAAGATCATTATTAGGGGTAGGTATAGGCTCGAATCGAATCACCTAAAACCTAATTAATCAAATTGTATATATGAAGAAAGCAAACCTTTGATGGGAAATCAATTTGGAATTGAATCAAAATATTTGGTTCAATTCGGTAGAAAATCGAGATTTAGATTTTAATTCTTATTTCTCAAAACTCAATTTCATAAAAAAAATTCTTACCCAAATTCAATTTAGAAATAGAGTAACTGTCTAAATGAATACACCCTCCGTTCCATATTAAAAGTCTTTCTAGAGTTTTTGTTATGGATTAAGAAATATAGGATTTGGACAAAAATACCCTTAAACAATATTTAATTCTCACATCCGTTCCAAAATTAAATTAATTCTTTATTTATCTATTCCTTAATTATTTCATTATAACTTTCATAACTTAATATAAATTTAAAATTTTCAATTTTCATCCTACAAATTGAAAAATGGCTAAGATTTAAAATTTTCCATTTTCATTCCAAAAATTGAAAAATGAAGCCATTGAGAAATTCAAAAAAATTAACATGGAGTCAAAAATTGTACAAACTATTGATTAAAAAATAACAACAAACACATGCTAACAACAACACAAGCTCCTTTATGTGTTTGTCTGAATCTTTCTAAAATGGACAAAGATGATTAGTTGGAATTGACTTGATTTTAAATTGTTGTATATGAGCTTCATTTTTGTAAAAGCTTGTCTGAAAGTTTGTTGATCATTTTGATGGCCTTATGTTAATATGACGATGTCGTAAAGGAGCTTGTTTTATTATGTGTTTGTCCTTATTTGTGTATAGGATTTATCTTAATCATAAGAGATTAACAGTTGCATCATTTGAAATTTATTTTTGTCTATTTACTTCTTTGACATAATTATAAATGCAATTTCATGCTTAATTTATAACAAATATTACACATTATTTTGCATTTTCATTTTCATGTAGCAAGTACTAATGGTTTACTGTATCATTATTTTTGAAGTATCCCAAATGATAAATGAGAGGAAAAACTTGTCAAATCAGCAACGAATGGAAGTTTATAATGCTTTGTTGGCTAGAAGTGTTAATGGAAAATTAAAAAAATACACAACAAAAGAAGTAGTAGCATTACTTTCAATACATGTAAAATCAGTACATCGGGTTTGGAGAAGAGCAAAAGAAACATCATAAGTGGAAAGAGTTGATATGTCCCATAGAAGAATGAGAACTTTGTGGATGGAAAAGATTGCAATTAAATTGGAATCAAGTACTGAAATCTTTTTACGCAAGCGAACAACTTTGAGTTCACTTGCCAAAAATTTAGATGTCAGTTGCACAACATTGTTTAGAAATATGAGACGAGGTGAACTTCGGCGCCACTCAAATGCTCTTAAACCAAATTTAAAAGAAGACAATAAAAGAGCTCGTCTACAGTTTTGCATATTTATGCCATATTCAAATAGTTTGTCTCATGAGCCAAAGTTTGTTGGTATGTACAACATGGTGCATGTAGATGAAAAATGGTTTTACATGATAAAAAAAGTGAAACATACTATTTGCTTCCTACCGAAGAAGAGCCTGTGCGCACTTATCAAAGAAAGAATTACATTGGAAAAGTAATGTTTTTAGTTGCTATGGCTCGTCCAAGATTTGATGATAAAAGAAATGAAGCATTTTCAGGAAAATGGGTCTGTCCTTTTGTGAACATGCAGCCAGCTTAAAGAAGAAGTAGAAATAGAGATGTTTTGGAGACAAAACCTATCACCTAGATCAAGAGAGATACTATAAAAGCATATTTGATTGAGAAAGTTATACCTAAGATTCAAGAAATGTGGCTAAGAGAGGATTTAGGAAGAACCATCTTCATTGGGAAAATTGGTAAAAATACCTCGTATATATACCATAAGTATGAGTTTGCCCTTTAATTTTTTGACTTTTTAAAAATACTCTATATATTGGTGCTTCTTGTTAAAAATACCCTGTCACCTGTTGTAGAAGGTAAAAAACCGGTTACATGCTGATGTGGCAGGTAAATACACATGTGTAATTATTTTTTCGATTTTTTTTGTTCTCTTTTCCATGTCAATTGAGAAAGGGAAGGAAAATCCACAATTTCCCTCCCAAATCCTCTTAAAACAGTCAACCATTCCCTCCCAAATCCAACCATTTCGATTTTTTTTGTTCTTTTTTCATTACCACTTACACTGATCCACCTCTTCTCCGGCGATTCAAGTCACTCACCATCTTCTTCACTCCGATGGATCTCGAAGGACACGAACCCAGTTTCAGTTCGACCTGAACAGGGGAAAGGTCAAAGGAAACCCAGACCCCAACTGATGGAGACTATACTCCAGCAACCTTCAAGCACAACCCAGCAACAAGGATGTTCGATTCCGGCGAGAAACACGAACCCAACAGTGAAATGGAGCCGTTTACGATGAACCAAGCAGTGAAAAGAAGTCGTCGACGATGAAACCAGCAGGAAGACGCAACTGGAGGTACGATTCCAACCAAAGGAACACGAACCCAGATCGAAAAATCAAAACCCAAGATCACCCAAGTCGAAAACGGGTTTGCCGCTGTAAGAACTTCGAACACCGATCGCGAACACAGTAAATCGGAGCAAAAGATGGAAAGAATCGGGCGAAAACTTACCAAATGATGGAAGATTTACACTGAATCGAGAGAAACTCAGTGTAGAAATACCATAAATTGGAAGAAGAAGCTACGAAAATGAACAAAAACCTCAAGGTTGTAGATAGAGAAAGAAAATTACATAAAAGTATTTTAAAATATTTACTATAATTTTTTTTAATTACTATTTAATAGTAATATCTTAAAAATATTTATTTATTATTTTAGAAATAATTTTTGACATGAAATTGTATTATTTAATTTAAAGTGCATTATTTTATTTTAACAATTATATATTAATGATAATATTTATATTAACAGATTTAATTTATTAAGGTTTTTTTAACAAAAATTAATTACAAGAAAAATTTCCAGATTTTTAAAATGAATTTAAGTTTTTTAATATTTATTATAATTTTATTAATTAATAATATTAATTAATATTATTGGATAATAATATTAAATAAAATATTTTTTAATATTTTAAAAATAATTTTGACTTGTGAAAAAAAAAAGAGAAATAAAATCCACGTGTGAAATGATTTGGCATTCATTGTTTGACTTGGTAAAAAAATAATTGAGAAATAAAATACACGTGTGAAATAACCGGCCACGTTAGCAACGTCAGCAAGTTACCTCCTAGAGCAGGTGACGGGGTATTTTCGACAAGAAGCGCCAACGTACGGAGTATTTTTAGAAACCCAAAAAATTAAAGGGTAAGATCATAATTAGGGTATATATATGGGGTATTTTTACCAATTTTCCCCATCTTCATTCAACAAGATAATGCAGGGACTCGTATCGATCCCAATGATAGAGAGTTTCAAATGGCCGCTTCACAAAATGGTTTTGACATTAGATTAGTATGTCAACTAGCAAACTCACCAGATTTAAATATTTTGGATCTTGGACTTTTTAGCGCCATTCAATCATTACAACACAAGGAGTGTTCAGAAACTATAGAAGATCTTATCAGTGCAGTTCAGAAGTCTTTTGATAATTACACTACAACTATGCATGCAAGAGATCATGAAACATGGAGGGTCTAATAGATACGAAATTCCACATATAAATAAGGATGCATTGGAAAAGCAAGGCCGTCTTCCTATGCAGATTACTTGTGATTTGGACCTAGTACAAAATGTATTGAATATGCTAGCTTAAGTTTGGAATAACATTTTTATTATAATTAATTGAAATATTTTGTACATGTTTTAAGTTTATTAGTATGGTACTGCTTCTTCAATACTCCGTAAAAAAATTTATTGTATCTTCAAATTTTTTTTACTATAAATTGAGGGAGTATTTTTCTTTAATTTTTAAGTACTGAAATTTGAATATAAGAAATTCTGGAGGTGGTCAAGCCTATATGCATCATAATTAATCAAGTTTTGTTCATCTTCCCATAGACTTTGCAAGGGTGGAAAAGAACTCAAACTCAGAGAGGGGCTATGTAGCTCTGTCTACATAAGTATAAAACAAAAACCAAAAATATTTTGAGATACATTGAAATATTAATTTAATTACTCTTGGTGCCATGAATGACATCAAACATTCAGTAGCAGGTAGCTAATGTTCTATAACATCTGACTATTGCTAGTTCTTTCTGTGTTATTTGAAGCTAAAGTGCATTTAGTAAAAAAATAATAGATAATACCAATATATATTTATGCTCATCCAACCACAAATCAAGCACAAAAGAAGAATCAAATAATTACTATTACTTTGGAATAAATAGTCGGAAAAACACATAAAAATTATGAACTTAATATCAATAATTTCAAAAATTCCATTAGTCCAAAACACTTCACCCATCAATCATACCAAGTCTTCAATCACAGGTAGTCAAAACAACATCAAAAGTTCGGCTCAATTCAAGTCCTAGTAGAATTTAGGTAGAAAACTCTTCAAAAATGTAACAATCACGTGTTAAACCTTTGGGTTGGCATGAAGCTCTTCCTCATCGATGTAAATTTGTTCAAATCAAGACCAAAATCAACATGTACTATATCGTTGTGTTCAAGATCCTCTTGTTTTGTCTTCATTTCTTTATCTACGTAGGCTATGAATGTACTTGATTCTTCATCTTCTAACTTCATGGTGCCTCTAAATCTTTATTCAAGATTAAACCTTAAATCTTCTAAATTTTCAAATAAGAAATACATTGAAAAATCAAAATCTAAAATTTAATTAAAAAAACAAAACGTGAGAATCATTGAAGGATTAATGAGAATGACACAATTTCAAATTAATAAAGGAAATTTGAAATAAGGATAGAATATTGTATCAATAAATTATAAAGATTAAATAGGTAAGTTTAAAATCAAGACTTCGATTGTGCAGTTTGTATGAGGGAGAGACTACGCCTGCAGGTTGGTTTGTTGTCGGTTAGAGTTTTCTTTTTATATGATATATAATTCGGTTTAGTTTGTTTCGGTCAATTCAGTAATTTTTTTCTAAAATCAAACCGAACCAATATAATTGAAATGTCAGACAAATCATAAGGACTACACATCTTCTTCTTGGGGTTGGGATCATTTTCCTCATCATCAACTATAAAAATCTCGTAGATTAACAACGGAAATTTTCGTTAGCAATATTATCGATAGAATTTTCGTCGATAATATTTATCATTGATTTGCATGTCGGTAACCATTAAGAAAATGTGAGAAATCCCCAAAAAGAATCCATAAACTTACCGAGTGAATATTTATTGGTAACATGCAGTCTGATATGGTCGAACTAAAACGAACCTGAGTTTTTTCTTCTAAACTGAATCAAAGTCCAAGTCAACAGTTGTGAACAACTTAAAGAAGCGAACCATGGGTGCTTTAGGAGAAGCGAACTAATTTCTGCTTGGTATGAGTCTACATGTAAGGCATGATTGTAAACCGATTGCAAACAGAGTACCAGCTAATTAATTTTTTAGGTATGTTGACGAACTGATTAATGATGAGCGAAGCGAACAGATTTGAATTCAAATAACCACCATTCTCACAGACCAGTCACCCATTTCCCACTTTTTTCGGGAAAATACAACTGTCACGTTTCACAAGGAGTATATGAACTTAAAATTTTCATTCTTTCATTTTTTTACAGATAATATTATTGCAACAAGCACACTGATACACATTTACACAAAAATCGTCGATCACTGTACTAACTTGAGCGTCGGAGTCTCATCGCCAGAAATCCCTCCCGATGTTTTTTACATTTTGCAGGTATTCGGATCAGAGGTTTCGAGTTTTTGTCTGGAGAAGAAGAGTGTTGGATCAGAGCAACATCACAATCGATATATGTATTATAATACTGACGGAAGTAATATATTATGTCGGAAATGTGAAATATTTTTAAAAAAATTAAAAACAAACAATCCAAACTTTACCAACGGATTGGTTTCTATCGGTAATGTTATTTTTGTTTTTTTTTCGAAATGCAAATTAAACTCATTACTGATTAATTAAAGTGAAATTCAAGTTTATGAAATTAAAATTCGAGAAATAAAATGAAATCAAATTAAAAATCCAAACATATATAAATTTAATTAAAAAATGAAAATAAAATTATTTAATACAATAAAATTGTGTTTTTCAACCGTCATCACTCATCATCCTCATCCTTAGCCTCAAGCTGCCGGGCTCGGGAATCATCATCAGTCGAAGCTATGCCACGTGTTGATGCATTAGGTCCCAAGTGGACAGATAACTGTTGTATGATCGTGATATTGCTCCTGATATTGCTCAAACCCAACACTTCTTCTCGAGACAACTCGAACGAAAACTCGAATACCTGCAAAATAAACACCGGGAGGGGTTCCCGATGACGGGACTCCGACGCTCAAGTCAGTCAAGAGAATCACCGAGTCTAAAGAGAAAAACATATGTGTATGTTGATTATCATTGTGCATAAGAAAGAATGGAAGAATGAATAATATATATATATATATATATATATATACTCCCTGGAATACGTGGTAGTTGAGATTACCTGAAAAATAGGGGATATGGGCAACTGACCCGCTGAAATAGCGGTCAGTTGGACTAAAACCTGTTCGTCACTTTTCAATGTTAATTAGTTTGTCATCATGAATCAGTTCGTCATCATGAATCAGTTCGTCGCCATCATGAATCAGTTCTTCATCATATATCAATTCGTCGCCATCATGAATCAGTTCGTCATCATATATCAGTTCGTCGTCCTGAAGTAACCTTTGTTCGCTTCTTTAAATTGTTCACGCATGCTGACTTTGAGTTTAGTTCGGTTTAAGGGAAAAAAGCCCAATTCGTTTTAGTTCGACCATATCAAGTACTCCCCCCTTCGAAATGTGTGTTTACACGCATTGGTGCAGTTCGCTAGACACTTTTGTCGAACACCCAATGCTCTTTTTCGAGGCGAAGTATCTTCTCAACGGCCTCTGTCCCATGTAAACGACATGTGGCAAAATGCGTTTCCCGCTGAGAGTCTCTTCATCTCTCACCATCTGACGGTTCTCAATGAAATTTTGTTGTGTCTTTTTTGGAAAACACTATATATTCTTCTTATCTGTAACTATTCTTCTAGAATTTTGAATGTTATCAGAATCTTCCATCTGACAATTGTCACAAGTAATGCATAATCGATCTGTTCTTAACATAAAAGTTCGTACTCATAATCCACAAAAAGAAATATAAGTTTCAATCATCACAAGTAATTAATCCGTATAAGTGTGTCTAGAAAGCAAGTTCAACTGTAGTTCACTTAATCAGGACATTCCGAGGGAATGTTTTCAGTTCGTCATTCCGAGGGAATGTTTTCAGTTCGTCATTCCGAGGGAATGTTTTCAGTTCGCTTAATCAGGACATTCCGAGGGAATGTTTCACTTCGCTTAGTCAGGACACTCCGAGGGAGTATTTACATTCCGCTTAATTAGGACACTCCGAGGGAATGTAACCGAGGGAGTGTTTACATTCCGCTTAATCAGGACACTCCGAGAGAGTGTTTACATTCCGATGGAATGTTTCGGTTCGCTTAATCAGGACATTCCGAGGGAATGTTTCAGTTCGTCATTCCGAGGGAATGTTTCCAGTTCGTCATTCCGATGGAATGTTTCCAGTTCGTCATTCCGAGGGAATGTTTTGGTTCACTTAATAAGGACAATCCGAGGGAATGTTTCAGTTCGTCATTCCGAGGGAATGTTTCGGTTCGCTTAATCAGGACATTCTGAGGGAATGTTTCAGTTCGTCATTCTGAGGAAATGTTTTCAGTTCGTCATTCCGAGGGAATGTTTTAATTCGCTTAATCAGGACACTCCGAGTGAGTGTTTACATTCCGCTTAATCAGGACACTCCGAGGGAGTGTTTACATTCTAAGGGAATGTTTCAGTTCGTTTAATCAGGACATTTCAAGGGAATGTTTCAATTCGTCATTCCGAGGGAATGTTTCAGTTTGTCATTCCGAGGGAATGTTTCCAGTTCGTCATTCCGAGGGAATGTTTCAGCCCGTCATTCTGAGGGAATGTTTCACTTCGCTTAATCAGGACACTCCGAGGGAGTGTTTACATTCCGAGGGAATGTTTCGGTTCGCTTAATCAGCAAGCATAACATCAATCATATGAAATCAAACAAAAAAGAAAAGACACAGCAATATAACGTGTCGGCTAAATTAGCCTACATCCACAGAGAGTGAATATTTCTCATTTTATTCAGGTAAGGGAAATTGAAAAAAGTAGCAAGCACATACAGAAGTGTGACACTTCAAGTATTGAATTCAAACATGTTCGCCCTGCTTTATCATTAATCAGTTCGTACATGTTCGAGTCAGTTCTCCCTAATCAGTCTCTCCAGTTCGTCCCGCTTCATCATTAATCAGTTCGTACCGAGCACGTCGGTTCTCTCTAATCAGTCTCTCTAGTTTGTCCCGCTTTATCATTAATCAGTTCGTACCGAGCGTGTCGATTCTCTCTAATCAGTCTCTCCAGTTCGTCCCGCTTCATCATTAATCAGTTCGTACCGAGCGCGTCGGTTCTCCCTTTTATCGGTCTGATATTTATCATTCTTCTACCTTGCTTCCGCACGAACTTTCATATTATCATGTTGTGATTCCACTCGTTGCTTACCTAGAGCCTTTTGAACAGCAGCCGCTATCAAATCCGACAACTCATCTAGTGTTAACGTAATGGTATGAGGCGGATCTATTGGAGTAGAACTCCGGCTGTTTTCTTCGTCTTCCTGTCTTTTTGATGTCCCTTCCACTTCCAGTGCTCTCTTAGATCCTCTGGTATTCACCATCTTAAATACTTCAACGTCTTAAAACTTAGACGTTTCCCACAGACGACGTCAATTGATATTGCTCCTGATATTGCTCAAATCCAACACTTCTTCTCGAAACGAAAACTCGAATGAAAACTCGAATACCTGCAAAATAAACACCGGGAGGGGTTCCCGGTGACGGGAATCCGACACTCAAGTCAGTCAAGAGAATCACCGAGTCTAGAGAGAAAAACGTATATGTATGTTGATTATCATTGTGCATAAGAAAGAATGGAAGAATGAATATAATAGATATATATACTCCCTGGAATACGTGGTAGTTGAGATTACCTGAAAAATAGAGGATATGGGCAACTGACCCGCTGAAATAGCGGTCAGTTGGACTAAAACTTATTCGTCACTTTTCAATGTTAATTAGTTCATGAATCAGTTAGTCATCATGAATCAGTTCGTCGCCATCATGAATCAGTTCGTCATCATATATCAGTTCATCGTCGTGAAGTAATCTTTGTTCGCTTCTTTAAGTTGTTCACGCATGCTGACTTTAATTTTAGTTCGGTTTAAGGGAAAAAAGCCCAGTTCGTTTTAGTTCGACCATATCAGATCGTTTGTTGGGCATTAATAATATTACGCAACTCATCCTGCTCTCAGCAAAGAGCGAACACGTCTTACTCATGTTGGAGACATGCCCGCTCTTCGGCTGTTTGCCTCATCCTCTCTGTAGGAGACAACCAAGTGCCGAGGTAACACAGCTTATAGTTTGCCTTTTTATTTTAATCTTGTTTTAGCTGATCAATTAGTCTAAGATTTTATTAGCTAGATCTTAGATTTTGGCCGGCCTATGATTCTTAATAAAGTATCGAAAATCTAGGTCAACTCTTATTTAAGTAATAATTAAATTTCAAACTATCACTTTGTATCTAACTAGATTAGAAACTCGTGTGTAGGGATGTAAATGACCCAAGCCGTTCGCAAACTATTCGTGGCTCGATTCAATAAATATTCGATTGAGATAGTTTGATAAGCTTAACGAGCCAAACTCGAGCCTGAATTTCAAGCTCGATAACTTATCGAGCCGAACTCGAGCTCAAGCATATTTGGCTCGAAAGCTCGCAAACAAGTTTGTTAAGCTGGCTCGCGAATATGTTCACGAACAGGTTCGTTAAGGAAGTTCATGAAAGGTTCGTTAGTATGTTCGTAAGCCTATTCGTCTAGAGTTCGCGAACCTATTCGTTTTAAGTTTCTTTATATAATTATAAGATATTAAATATGATTTATAATGTTATAAGATTTTAAAATTTCATTTAAATTAAATAATAATTAGAAAAAAATCATTACTTGTACGTTTTCGAGCTTGAATTATCGAGCTTGTAATCGAGCTCATTTTGAACTTTTAAAGAACTTTTGTCAAGCCGAACTCTAGGTTGAATTATCGAGCTTGTATTCAAACTCATTTCAAACTCTTAACAAACTTTTATTGAGCCGAACTCGAGCTGAGTTCGTTTAGCTTGTTATCGAACTTTTTTTTCGAGTAGAACTCGAACGAAAATCGAACTCGAGCCCGAAAAAAAACTAACGATCCGAACTCGAGCCCAGTGATATTCGGCTCGGTTCGGCTCGTTTACATCCCTACCTGTGTGCACCGGCTTCTATTCAATTTTCATTTTATATATTAGAAAATCATCATTGTATTTATTAATTTTATCTTTATTTTTTCAAATAAATTGAATATATGAATAGAAAACCTGTAAAAAAACTGTTTTGTTTCTGAATTAGATTAAATGCAATATGTTTTAAATGATGATTTGACTAAATTTTTGGTAAAATGGATGAAACTCTCGTATAAATTATATTAAGTGTAGTGAATTCAAATTTTAATTGAGTATAATTTTACTTTAATGAAGAAATAAAATAGTATTGCATGTGAAAAATCCAAAAGAATGAAGGATGAGCAAATCAAAATGTCTATTTTTCAAAATAAATAACTAATTATGTTACTGGATTATTAGTCCAATTGGTTAATTGATGTAGAAATGAGTTGGTCTTATATGCATTTGGTGTACATGTAATTCGGGTCGACCCAGTTTTGACTCGAATCCGCATGGTTTTGAATTTAGTTTTTTTATTTTTTATTTTACTTCAGGTTGTTACCTTTATGTTGTATTAGTGTGATTTTTATGTTATAAATGTGTGACCTTTATGTACAACTATCATGACTTTTATGTACTATAATTTAGAAAAAAATAAAGATTTTCAACATAATTTGAACTGTATACTTTTATGTGATATCAATGTGACCTTTATATTATATCAACTTTTATGTACAAATATTCTGACCTTTATGCACTTTTATATATTACATAAAGGTCAGAATATTTGTACATAAAGATGACATAATATAACATAAAGGTCACATTGATATCACATACAGGTATACAATACAAATTGTATTGAAAATCTTCATTTTTTTTCTAAGTTACAGCCATAAAGGTACGGATGTTTATACATAAATGTCACACATTTATACATAGATGTCACACATTTATAACATAAAGGTCAAGACAAAAATTTGGAAAAAAAAAAATAGAAATTTGCGGATCCGGGTCGGATCGACCCGAATTGCATGGATCTTAGATCCATGCACCTGGTGCACAGGAGTTTTTGTATATAGAAAAACCATGTATGTAGTTATATAAATTATATATTCATTTATGTAGATTAATTAAATAAAATAAAATATAGAGAATTATTTTCAAAAGTGTTATTGTTGATGAGTAGTTTTTGTTTTCTTCGTACTTATTTCTTCGTAATTGTCTAAAAATAATTATTATAAATTTTTTGTTTGTAATAAAATAAATTTGGAGAATTCAAATACCCGCAGATAATCTATTTTTCAAATAGGAAATGCATGTACCAAATTATCAAAATGGGGATGTAGCTCGCTGAGAATGATATTTGATATGATCTTTGTCGATGTGATTGATATTTTCAATATCATCCCAAAACCATCAATTATCATCCTACTAAAAGCTCAAACTTTAATTGAAAAATAAAACAAAACGTAAAACATTTTTATAATATTTTTTGTTTGTTTTGTACACATCTTATAAATTACGTGCAAGGCAACCGACCTACGTGATAAATTTGTTCAAGATATAGATATGATGGAGAAACAAAATTGGCCAATTATGATGGAGATCGATGTGAAAGGGTCAGCAATAATTCACCAACTATGTGGTTGAAAACGATTTCCAGAGGATATCTATCCATATAAATAATAATATCTTTTTCTGAATAAAATCATAAATATCATATAAAGAAACGGAAAATTAAGGTGAATAACTACAAGAAAAGGAATCCAAGAAAGTGCTACATATCTTGATTTATTTATAACTCATGTTATGTTAATACACTGTTTTATATGATTGTAGTTTATTATTATACTTATTAAAAATATGTCTTATATTATCTAAAAAAATTGGAAATAAAATATTGTATAGTCAACTACTTCATCAATGCATTATATTGTTTTACTAAATAATTCATCTAATAAATTCCTACTTAAAAATAATATATTTTAATGTGTTCATAAATAATTAATAAGACAAATTTATATTTGTACAATTATCATTAAATAAATTTAAAGTTTAGTAAATATATATACTTTTAAATTATTATGATATATTTAATTTGTTACGTCTTTTTTGAAAATCATATATTTGTAAATAGTGCAATACATATATATTAAGTACATATAATAATCTAATACAAAGAATGTTATATTTACTCATCTTAAATTTAATTTATTGTGATTTTTATGTAATTAGTGAGAGTACAAAATTGATCAAATTTGTCACTTTTAACTACATTCGAGTATAGACTTTCCAATTCCCATTAACTTATATATACATTAATTTGATTATATATTATTGTTTGTATTTTGAAAATCTAATATTATAATATATATATATATATATTTAAATGAAATAAATTTAAAGTTAAAATATCAAAAAAAAATATTAAATATAATACTAAAAACATTATATATGTATATTATTACATTATATTATTAAAATTTTAAAATTATTAGATGTAATTTACAAGATCGTATGTATTTATTAAAAAGACGATTTTTTTGTTAATTTTTCTAAAGTTAATCATGTCAATTTTTGTATTCATAAGTGATATGGTTTATCAATTATATTTTAATATTTCATCGTGTATTTCATTATATATAATATACATCATGTGTTTATTAATAATATCATTTATATATAGTATATATGGTTATTTTGAAATACCAAATTAAATATAAGTAGGCCTTTTGTGCAACTGGTGCATGGGTCTTAGATACATGCACTTGGGTAGGGTCGGGTTGGGCCGAATCCGGTTTGGATCCGCACTTTTTTTTTACCCTAACATTTATGTTATGCTAGTCATACATTTATGTTATATATATTTGTTATATTTGTTATATTATATTAGTCATACCTTTATATCAAGGTAGTTACACATTTATGTAATATATAAATGTGCAACTAACATAACTAAAAATATGAAATAATATTAATGGCTATTTAAAAAAATTTATGGTACAACTAAAACCCTAAAAGGTATGATTAATATAATATAAATGTATGACTTATATAACATAAAAGCACAACATCTGAGAGCGAGTTTTGGTGAGTTTGGGTGCAACCACCCAAGCGTCTAGCAGCGCATGAGCGCGCGTGGCGGGTCGGATCGAGCCGTGTGCATGGACCTTCACCAGTTGCACAAAAATTTTTGTGATTAAATATAGGTTGAACTAAAGAATCTAATCTATCTATCTAATACTATTATAAAAGTGCCTTAGTTGGTCAATTTTTGTAATGCCTACAATAACCTTATAAATATTAAATTTTAAGAATAGTTAAGTAATATAATTATTTTTTATTTCACTATAAAATTAGGAGTGCTACTACATTTGAAACTCTTCCATAATTTGTTATTTTACATATTTTGATTTTTCTTCTTCTAATATTTAATATTGTGAATTTTTTATTAAAATTTGTTTCATATTAATTAAAGAGATTTTTAATGATATGTTATAAGCATATATAATTGTATATGGATATTAAGAATTCATTCCAACTCTTATACGTACTATCTATGATAATGATGATCTATCTTTTATCAATGGAGGTTTTTAAAATCTTTTATTGTCTATTTTATAACAATGAATAAATATAAACAAGAAGAGTTGGTCTTGTGTGCACTTGGTGTAAATGTAATCCGGGTCGACCCAGTTTTGACCCGGATCCGCGTGTTTTTTGAATTTAGCTTTTTTTTTTTGCTTCAGGTTGATACATTTATGTTGTATTAGTGTGTCATTTATGTTATAAATGTGTGACCTTTATGTACAACTATCATGACCTTTGTGTACTATAATTTAGAAAAAATGAAGATTTTCAACATAATTTGAACTATACCTTTATGTGATATTAATGTGACCTTTATATTATATCATGTCACATTTATATACAAATATTCTGACCATTATGCACTTTTATATATTACATAAAAGTGCATAAAGGTGAGAATATTTGTACATAAATGTGACATAAATATAACATAAATATCACATTGATATCACATAAAGGTATACAATACAAATTGTGTTGAAATTTTTTTTTTTTTTTCTAAGTTACAGAAATAAAGGTATGGATGTTTATACATAAAGGTACCACATTTATACATAAAGATCACACATTTATAACATAAAGGTCAAAACAAAAATTTGAAAAAAAAAAGTTTAAAAAAAAAAAATTCACGGATCCAGGTCGGATCGACCCGGATTGCATGGATTTTAGATTTGTGCACCTGGTACACAAGAGTTTTTGTGAAACAAGAAATTAGTTAATGCCATTCGGGGTACCCTTTTATGATGATCTCAATTATTTGATTTCAAGATTTGGGATCTTTTAATATAATGATAATGATTACTGAGTTACTGATTTTCTGTCGTTTTTTTTCTTTTCCTTTTTCCTTTTTACAGTTTTTTCCTTATGATTTTGTTGGTAATAGTCCGTGTTGCGCTCGATCCAATTTTCAGTTATGTTATTTATTTATTTTCTTGAATGGAGATAACTCATTTATTCAATGTTTATAGGAAATTTAATTATTTATTACCTTTTTAGTTCTCCCCCTCTATACATGAATATGTTATTATTTTTAGGTTTAATCTACTTTTATTCATCTTTTGATTTTTATTTTTGGATAGACCTTTCAAACACAGTCAAAGGAATTAATTCAAATGCTTGTTGAAATGACTGAATTAAATTATTTAGCATAAAACACATTGTCGTTGACTCCAAATTTTTGAAATAATTTTTGTTTTTCATAATTGGACAAAGATTTTTTTTTCTTAGAATGAATTGAATTGAGAATTATACATGAACTACAATGCTTCAAACATGAAATAAAGTATTTAAATACAAACCGTTTTACATAACATGTTTTAGAAATATCAAAATAACCCACATCAACAGAACAACATACCTCAAAGAGTTGCACTCTTGTGCACTTAATGTATACATACACGTGGGTCGGGTCCGGGTCAACTAGGATCCACACACTTTTTTTTTTTTTTTTTTGTCATGACCTTTATTTTATGTTATGCATACTTTTATATTATATTAGTCATATCTTTATATCCAAATATCATACATTTATTAAATACTTTTAACTCTAAAAAAAACTCTAATTTCGCCACAATTTGTACATGTTTACCTTTATATTATATTACTCATACATTACATATTACTCATACATTTATGTGATAATACTTATACCTTTATATCAACATATATACATATATATATATATATACACACACACACACACCTAACATAACTAAAAGGTATATCTAACATAACTAAAATGTACGACTAACATAACTAAAATGTATGAAAGGTTAATATGTTTGTCTAAAAAAATGTTAAGGTATAGCTAACATTACTAAAGGTATGACCAACATAACTAAAATGTATGATTAACACTACTAAAAGGTATGGTTAACATAATATAAAAGTATAACACCTGAGAGTATGTTAGGGCGATTTTTTTGCGCCACCTGATAGTGCGTGCGGGCGCGTGGCTGAGCGTGGTGGGCCGGGTTGACCTGAGTGCACAGATTTAGGGTTCGTGCACCAGGTGCACAAAATTTTTTGTGTACTTCAAATATACAAAGTAGATGATATCTTATAAAATGAATAATTTTAAAGGAGATGACTATCTTAACGAGTTTCTCTTTTAACATGAACAATTTTAATTTGTACATTTTGTATCTCTAGCGTACAATTTTATGATGTGTTTTCTTATGCATATATTTATAACTTTCAAATGAATGTGTCTTTGATAGCAAATGTCAAATACAAATTGTGTGAATGGAAATTTGCTGGACAAAAAATGAAATATATATGCGCGAATCGTAGTGATGCTAAGAAGAAAAATTATATAGACCATGGTTTACAAAATCATGAAAAGTGACAAGTAGCTTGCAATTTATAAAATCAACTCAATCTAACTAACTCTGAGGTAAAATATTCTTTTAGTTTTTTTGTTGTCAAATTTTAAAAATTAAAAGTCTTACATTTTATAATGCTTGGTTTAATTTAGATTTACATTTTATAATGCTTGGTTTAATCTACTTATAAATTTCATATGATTTAATTTTTATTCTATTGATATTAAAGATGATCAAGAAGGTTGTTGGTCGGAAAACGAAAATATTCATATCTAATTTTAGATGAGAATTTTTTGCTTTTCAAGTATAAGGAATGATTTATCATAATCTTTAAATTTCTCCTTTTTATCACGATATGATTTGATCCAAAAAAAAAAGGAATAATAATAATAGTTCTATACATATAAGGCTGTTCAATAGGTTGAAATCAGTATCGAGCAAGTTGAAATCGTCAGTTATTTTTTGTAAATTATGAAAATGGTGAATTGTTTGTTCTTGCTTTTATTTTCACTACTTCTCTTGAAACTTACATTTTTCCATCGATGTTGATTGTGATCGCCGATCAATGGCCATGCAAAAAATTATTCTTTCCAGGAAGCTCTGCCAAGGTAATTAAATGGTATGTGGTTCATTATTATAATCATATATGATTTATTGTTGTAAATACGTACTTTATGTTATTATGTTAAATTAATCTTTCTTTTTGTGTGATGATTATTAGATGTGGCCTCAGTTGACAAGCAGGAAATCCAACGAAGGAGGATTGGAAGCCCGTTAAACCAAACATGTGTTTGAGATGTTAATGTAAAATTATATAAACTTTATTAGATTTATATATACGATTCAAGATGAAGGTCTTCTTCGAATTGGCCCTTATGTTTGTGCTGAATGGATTATGGGTAATTTTAAAAAAAAAATTTATCTAATTTCCTCAACTGTATTTACTACATTATTATTCCAGTGTTTGTGTATGGGTTAAACAAACTTTTTGGTATTGCGCTTCGTACTACCAAGATGTGCATACGTATTCTTAAAGAATATTTAATATTGGTAATTTATTTATTTAATTAAGTTCTTGAAAAAATTTAACTCAATTTTATTTATTTTTTAGAATGAGATGCAAAATATATATATATATATATATATATATATATATATATATCACATCTTTGATAGCCAATATGGTAAAGCAAGAGAATCTATTTGCATCACAAGGAGGTCCAATTATTTTGGTTCAAGATTGAATTGTAATTTTAAATTATGGGTTGTGCATTTTACACTTTTTATTTACTAAATTCTAAGAAATTTAATATTTTAATTGTAGACTGAAAATGAATATGGTAATGTAATTTCATCATATGGGGATATTGGAAAAGGATCGTGAATTGGTGTGATTTTTTTATCGTTCAAAGTCAATTTTTTATTAAAGCCATGTGAATGGTATAAAATATATCTAAATACTTGACATCACACAACAAGCTAACATTCTATGATTGGTCTCGAATTATTAGACCAATCTCTAAATGAAAATCTAGTACAACCTATTCTTTTACATAAATCCAACTCCAAAATCTAGCTTTTATCTCATTAAAACAAATTTCTATCGAAAATTCTTCTCCCCCAAAAATTAAGGCATTCCTACTTTTCCATAAAACTCAAACTACATAAAGCCAAAAGGATGCAGCCATTTTCTTCCAACTCTTACCCCTCAAAATATGACAAAAGCGATCAAGCTAATTAGGGTATTAGAATGAATAACAGTTGAGACACCAAACCACTTATAGCATTTCATCCATACCTTTTGAGAAGCATCGCACTCGAAGAAGAAATGTCTATCGAATTAGTCATGTATCCCACAAACAGGACATCACAAGTCATTGGCCTGAGTAAGAATATTTCTTCTATGCAAATTAACTTTGGTTGGTAATCAGTTCCATAGATGTCTCCAAGCGTGAGCAGCAACCTGGGGAGCGTACTTGTCCCATATCATTCTAAAGTCCTTTGCCATCTCTTCATTAATGTGGACATCGCCTCGTTGGTTGAGTAGATTTTTATATGCTTCTTTCGTATTATAGAGTCCGTTAGAAGCACCCGTCCATCTCCATGAATCTCATGTGTTGACTTTAATGGATGACCTGTCAATCAAAGATATAAGAGCATTAAGAGATCTATTTATGACCAACTCTTTTATTTAAAAAATTCTAAGAAATTTAATATTTTAATTGTAGACTGAAAATGAATATGGTAATATAATTTAATCATATTAGGATGCTAGAAAAGATTCATGAATTGGTATGATTGTATCTATTGATATAGGGATTTCATGAATTATAAGAAAGTTATGCTCCTAAATTAGTAGTATTTATTAATTATTCTATTATATTTTTGGGTAAAGACCTATACCTTAAGTTAATGGCAATAATCTAGGTCGATATTGGCCAAAGTTTTTGGCAGACGAGAACAGTTGCTCCAACGAGGCCCATGGTGTATAAGTTTTACTTTGTATTATATTAATTTCATGCAATGATAATTGATTTATCTTTCAAAGTTGAACTGATAAAATTCGTTAACCATATTATTAGGATTCTGGTTTAATTCAGTTTAACCTAAACATTTAAGTTTCTTGTTTTAATTTAGTTCGAGATAAATATCAACTTATAACTACATGTTCGACAATTTCCATAAAAAAATTTGAATAATTTTATTAATGCTAATTAGTTCATTATAGATGTTTTGCATCAAGTGACTGCTATCAAATATTATAGATTTTTACAAGTTTATTGTAGTCATTACAAATGATCCGAAAAATATACTAAAGCTTCCAAGATTGAATTTAGATAGTGAAAATAGTCAATAATTGCGACTATTGGACTAATTCTCAATTGAGCTTTTTTACTATACAATTGAATTGAGTTCTTTTAACAAATTCCATAATATTTTAAAAATCACTTATGATCACCTATGTTTTTATTGTTAGTTGATTTAATAAATTGTTTTTTGTTGCATATTGTTAATTAGTTTTTAACTTTCTCGATTTCAAGATATTCAACTTATTTATTAAAAATAGTAACACGAACATGAACATCGTATTTTTTTTCCTTAATGTCTACTCTTAATTAAAAAAATTAATTTATAATAATCAAATATTAGATAATTTAAAAAATTGTTCAACAAAAAAAAAAACAAAAGACAAAATAAGATCAAATTAATATTTCCAAAAACAAAAAAGCCTCCACATACAACGCACTTGTTTAATAACAAGTTTATATATAAATATGATCGAAAATGTCCAATATCACGAAATACTTATGCATGATATATATGGATAACAGCTCAGCAACTTTTAGTACTTTCCGTGTATGTAGAAAGTTCATAACGTTCGAAATTTGATATAAAAGTTGCAATCTTCCCTTATTAAAAATCCAAACAATTTTAATTCGGACCCCAGAGTAGCTAACTATTAATGAATTTCTTATGAGATCTTCTGTTACACTTTCGTTAGCTCACATATATTCGACAACATTATTATACACATATGATATATATATAAAATGTTATAAAATACAAGATAAATTTCAATCTAAATGACTTTATATAGCTCATATTATTATCAAACAGCGATAGCTTCCATGAATTCAACATCACTTTCCATCGCCACCAATGTCTCCGGCGCCGAGCAAACCTCCACGTCGATGCCGCCGCCAACAGCCTCCGGATAAGCTATCATAGTGCCATCGAATTTTTGAGCTTTTCCACTTCTCACAGCAATCGGTTTCCCCCATCCAAAATCACAGCCATACACGTTGTGTCGAGGCGAACTTGCGATCATAACAATACTTGGACTAATTACTTTTCCTAATTTCCGAAATAGTCTGGGATTTTTGACCCAATCTTCCACAGATTTGCTCACTACTTCATTAGTCTGTAGAGCCACCACCTCGTTGATCTTCATGGCAGCATAGCCTAATCCTTTCTCCAACAGCTCCGCCTCACTAGTTGCGATTGTAGTGCCATAAAACGCGTTTCCGAAATAGCCATCTGGCAAAGGGATTCTTGCTCTTGCACCTATGGCTATCATCAAGAAACGAGCTTCGTTGCTGCTTTGATCGTCATTGACATGACTTTGCGATGAATTTCTGCTACGCGTAGTGGCCCGCCATAGATGAGCAGAAAGTGCTTGAAAAGTAGATATTTTATCCGTCCCAGCTTCATCATTAGCCTTGGCTTTGAGTTTTGCTAAACTTTCTTTATCGAAGCTGAAAACCCTTTCGAGTAAAGGAGGTGGAACGAACGTCTGCAACTGTTCTGTTTCCTCCAATGGAGGAAGACGAACAAGACGATCCTCCTTAGATAAACTGCTAGGAAACCAACGTTCGAAGATGGGTGTTTTTGAAATTGAATCAAAACCGCGTGAAATCTCAGACCAAGAGTTAAAGAAATGCCAGAAAGAAGTGCCGTCTACGATGGCATGATTTGCAGTGCAGCTTATGAAGAGGCCATCAACAAGCTCGGTGACTTGAACCCCAACAAAAGGCTTGGAAACTGATTCACAATTGGAAACTCCATTAAGTGGAAAAAGTGAAAAGACAATTTCAGGCTTGTACTTTGGTTCCAAGATGTCGGAAACAGACACACCATTGGCAACTGCATGAGTAAACTCGACTCCTTCATTGTTGCAATCGACGAAGTAAAACACAGTGTTATCGTCGTTTTCGGTGATGCCTATGCGGCCACAGAGAGGAGGGAAGAAATCTAGGGTTCGAGAGAGTGAGTTCTTGAGGTGCTGGATTAGGTTTTCATGGATTTGTTGCTTGTGAAATAAGATCCCTCTTTGAATAGGGTCGAGTAGGAGTAACTGTAAGTCCCATGGAGTTAATTCCATTCTTGACATGGAATTTTCATTGCTTGTCATTCCTACAAGACATGAGGATATCACTTCAATATTAGCCATCTTCTTCAACTTTTATTTGCTGAGAAGATGAGTTAGAATGGTTGAAAGAAAAATGAGAGGAAAAAGTTAGAGAAGTATGTGTGGTGGAAAAGAAATAGTGATATATAGAGGCATAAAGATGAAGTAGTATTTATCTTCAAAATGATGTGACATACATAAGAAAATTGAGTAGACAATATTCTCTCTGCTCATATCACTTGACCTGTTTGTCTTTTCCTTTATTGGGTCCAAAGATGCATAGATTGATTAATAATAGCATTTACAATGTGGTGGGTGATTAACAATGCACATCATGTAACATCATGGTTAGCAAGAAAATTTATAATGAAATAAGTGTTATCAACTCCAATATATGTAAATTAATTTGAATAAACTTTGTGGAAATCCATATCGTTATCCAATTCTCAAAAAAATGGGTTTTTAGTTCTCTGTTTTCTTAATATTTTTTTCTTTTAAAATCATTTTGTTCAACTATTTCCTTCTTCATTTAATGATATATAAGCACTAGAATAGTACAGCTTGAATTTGAATGATATATGACTAAAATAGCTATGACATTAATCAGATAAGAAATTAAATATAAAGGGTAAAAGGGATGATCCACACGTACAACTAAGCTTCTTTAAAAATCATGGTATAAAGACGTTCAAAAAGTTAAGGTATGATATTAGAAGGTAGCAGTGTTGATATGTGTAATTAGTGATGATGGTGGAATCTTGAAGATTTTAAAATTTCTAAGTTTTCATACTAAGTAGCTTATTTCAAATGTTATAATAAGCTATTTACTTTAGATCTCTTTTGACTCAAAATTTTGTTTGAACAATCTTTTTGAATGATTGAGATCAATTTAAGTCTTTAGCACGTTTTTTAAGAAATTAACCTTCACTTCCATTGTTTTCCGTTTCGTAAAAAAAGTATTTTTGAATTAAGTACAAATTTGAGATGAAATTATAATAAACATATATTTAACAAAAATTTTGAAATTATTCTTTTTTAATTAAGAGAATATTTTTTTGTACCATTACTTCTTTAATGAAACTAACCTTGTACCACCATAATTTATCTCGTACCATCATAAATGTAGCATGCACCACCATATTACATCTCGTACCATCATATTATACAATTTACTATCATTAAGATAGCACATACCACCATATTATGGGGAAAATTGGTAAAAATACCCCATATATATACCCTAATTATGATCTTACCCTTTAATTTTTTTGGTTTTTAAAAATACTCTGTATGTTGGCGCTTCTTGTCGAAAATATCCCGTCATCTGCTGTAGGAGATAACTTGCTGACGTGGCCGGTTATTTCACACGTGTATTTTATTTCTCAATTATTTTTTTACCAAGTCAAACAATGAGTGCCAAGTCATTTCACACGTGAATTTTATTTCGCTTTTTTTTTTCACAAGTCAAAATTATTTTTAAAATACTAAAAAATATTTTAATTAATATTATTATCCAATAATATTAATTAATAAAATTATAATAAATATTAAAAAAACTTAAATTCATTTAAAAATCTGGAAATTTTTCTTGTAATTATTTTTTGTTAAAAAAACCTTAATAAATTATATCTGTTAATATAAATATTATCATTAATATATAATTGTTAAAATAAAATAATGCACTTTAAATTAAATAATACAATTTCATGTCAAAAAGTATTTCTAAAATAATAAATAAATATTTTTAAGATATTACTATTAAATAGTAATTAAAAAAATTATAGTAAATATTTTAAAATACTTTTCTGTAGTTTTCTTTCTCTCTCTACAACCTTGGGGTTTTTGTTCATTTTCGTGGCTTCTTCTTCCAATTTATGGTATTTCTACACTGAGTTTCTCTCGATTCAGTGTAAATCTTCCATCATTTGGTAAGTTTTCGCCCGATTCTTTCCATCTTTTGCTCCGATTTACTGTGTTTGCGACCGGTGTTCGAAGTTCTTACAACGGCAAACCCGTTTTCTACTTGGGTGTTCTTGGGTTTTGATTTTTCGATCTGGGTTCATGTTCCTTTGGTTGGAATCATACCTCCGGTTGCGTCTTCCTGCTGGTTTCATCGTCGACGGCTTCTTTTCACTGCTTGGTTCATCGTAAACGGCTCCATTTCACTGTTGGGTTCGTGTTTCTCGCCAGAATCGAACATCTTTGTTGCTGGGTTGTGCTTGAAGGTTGCTGGAATATAGTCTCCATCAGTTGGGGTCTGGGTTTCCTTTGACCTTTCCCCTGTTCAGGTCGAACTGGAACTGGGTTTGTGTCCTTCAAGATCCATCGGAGTGAAGAAGATGGTGAGTGACTTGAATCGTCGGAGAAGAGGTGGATCAGTGTAAGTGGTGATGAAAAAAGAACAAAAAAAAATCAAAATGGTTGGATTTGGTAGGGAAATGGTCGACTTTTTAAGAGGATTTGGGAGGGAAATGGTTGGATTTCCCTCCCTTTCTCAATTGATATGGAAAATAGAACAAAAAAAATCGAAAAAACAATTATACATGTGTATTTACCTGCCACGTCAGCATATGACCGGTTAGTGACTCCCTACAGCAGGTGACGGGGTATTTTCGACCAAAAGCGCAACATACGGAGTATTTTTAAAAACCCAAAAAATTAAAGGGTAAAATCATAATTAGGGTATATATACGGGATATTTTTACCAATTTTCCCCATATTACGCTATGTATCATCATTAATGTAGTTTGTACCATTATATTACATCATAAATGTTATAAGGGTATAGTTGGGCAAAAAATCATTTCATTTGGCTAAAACAGAACAAATTATAATAACTTGACAAAAAAATGTTTCTATTTAATTAAAGATAGTTAAGAATGGGGTTCCCACCCAAAATTTTCATTACTATTATTGGTTTTATATTTGGATGTAATTATAACTAGCCCACTATAAAAATAAACATTCTTTTTTAACCAAGAGTTTGAAATTATTCTTTTTTAGTCAAGAGAATTTTTTTTTTTTGTTCATTGTACCCTTAATAAAATTAACCTCGTACCAGCTCGTACCTCCACATTTCACCTTGGACTAGTCTATAACACTCTATTCATCTCATACAAGCTCGTACCACCATAGTACACCCTTGTACCATAACTAATGTAGTCTATACTACCATGGTACACCCCCGTGCCATAATTAATGTAGTTCGTACCACCATAATACATCTTCACACCATCATTAATATAGTCTGTACTATCATATCACACCACAAATGTTAGAAAGGTATAGTTGGTAAAAATAATTTCTCCTGACTATAAAAGAACAAATTTTAACAGAGGAAATGGTCAAATATATCACAAATGGTATAATCTATTATCCTTTATACCAACCAATATAAGTTTGAACCCTTTTGTACCTCAAAATATGTATATTGATTCTTTTCTACCACTTATTTTGACCAAGTCAAATGTGCACAATTTAGGATGGGACAAGACTGATTTAACAGTGTACTCAGCCAAGTATGCAGTGTGACGGGGTTGAACAAATATCCACAATTTTCGTATAATCTTATGTTTTATAGGATTACATGAAAACTAATCATTTTTCGTGTAAAAAAAAAAAATTAGGGGTTGTATGAATATTATATTTTATAGGGTTACACGAAAATTAATTTTACACAAAATTAATTTTCGTGTAACCCCCAAGAATTTTTTTTTTATTTTTACACAATAACAATTTTCGTGTAATCCTATAAAACATAAAATTACACTAAAATTATGTATGTCAATGAATGAGCCGTTATTTTATTTTAATTGGACGTGGTATAGGCGGTCCCATTAATGTCTCATCAATTGGCACCAATAAAGTGAAAGTTGAGGATGTAATGATATTTTTCCTTGTTTTAATGGTATTTTGGGCTATTTTATTATATTAAGTGATAGTATTGGATCATTTTATATCAATTGTGGTATTTTCATTCGCGAGGCCAAATTTAATAACTTGAAAAAAATATTATAAATAAAGATAGTCAGGAACGAGGTTACCACTTCTTTTTATATATATTTAATGGATAGCTCAGTATGATATATCTATACTATATATAAAATGAAAGAAGTTGGCAAATTTTACAAATTTGTCATTTTCCCTCCCAAACTATCAACCAATAGAAAAAAAGAAAAAAAAAACTAAATAACTTTTAAGTATCTTATAGAATAAGCTTCACATATATCTTACACAATAAACTATCTTATAATTTATATATAGGAGTAGATATGAAACAAAAGAAGTTATCTTAAATGATATGATTATATTTTAATGATATAATTAAATTTTGAAAATAATGAAATTTAAACATTGTCAAAAATTAAAATTTTGAAAATTAGTTTATAATTTTAATATATAAATGTGGAAAATATTTTTAAAATCTAAATTTCATTTTATGAAGGGTTGGAAAATGTTTAAAAGTTTGAAACTATTATAAAAATATTAAAATAATAATAAAATCTGAAATTAATAATAATAATTTCATATTTTATTAATACTAACAATCTTAAATCAACAAATAAAAAATTAATTCAAATATATATGTAATATTAATTATGTAAGATATAAAAATCAATAAATTGAATAAATTTTTTTAAATAAAAATAATAAAAATATTTGATAAAATTTATTCAAAATTATTTCAAATAAATAGATATAATTAATCTAAAATTTTTTTAAAAAAACTATATGTGAAAAATCTGAAAAATGGTTTCAAAAATTTTAAAAATATTATTTTAAAATTTAAAATTAATTTGAAACCTAAATTTATAAATATAAACTAATTTTTTTTGGAATAAATATAATGCTTTTTGAACAAATCCATCTAAAAACAATGCAGAAAATTATTTATAAATTCTAAAAATAATTATAAGATATGAACAAAAATATGAACAAAACATATTAGTAAGTATAATTAATCACTTCTTAATTATTCAAAAATTAAAACTCACAAACACAAAACTATTATTATATTATGTTCAATTTTATTTTCATATTTAATTGTCGAATATTGATGTTATCAATAAAAAATATTGATTTTTACAAATTTCGAAATAATAAGATGTCATAAATAACCTTTTGATATAACAATTTCATTATATTATTACAAATCATATATATTATTATAATACATAATAAACCGTGCATCAGGAGTATTACTAGTAGTAGGTAATAAGCCATTATAAGGGGATGTTACTAGTTAATATAAATAATGCAAATTTGATCATATGTGAAATAAGCTTCTCATGAGACAACTGACCCTTATCCATTCGACTTATACACTGGCTAACCAATAAAAAGTTGCCAAGAATAAACCATTAAGAGCTGCCAGCATAAAATAGGTCTGATCAACAATAGGCACTTTCATATAAATTGATTAAGGACAAGTACTAGTTCTCAGAAAATCTCAAGTGCATTAACTACTCTTAAACCAAAATAGAGTTGTTGATTATTTGGAATAGAGATTTTTCCAACTCTAGATTTTATCCAAAAATTTTGAATGAGATTAATCATGTAAATAGAAATATCCATTTCTTGACAAGAATGATAATTATGATATATGCCCCATTTTCTCTTTTCTCCCCAACCCTAACTGCCAACCCATTCCTTCTTTCCCTCTCTTCAAGCAGCCACTCTTTCTCCCTTTTGAGAGTAGGTTTCTCTCCCCTTCGATGAGAGTTGGTTTCTCCTTTTGTGGAGTTTTTTCATTCCTTCATGGAAGTGAGCTTCTTCCTTTTATGGAAACGAGTTTTGTTGGAAATATGCCACTCAACAATGGGCAATGAACCCGTCGAACAGAAACAACAATGAACTAACAAAAATACAGTAAGTCGAGTCAAGGAAAAACCCAGTTTCCTTAAGACGAGATACGTCCAAGATAGTGCTCATTGGTTCGTGCGTATCATCTCCCAAAAATAAAAAGACTTTGTCTCTAGAGAAGTAGCACCACAGTCTCGAGAGCTCCAACGAACTTTTAGTGCTTAAGGACTGAGTTTAATGCAAGGATGGAAAATAATGCAAGGATTTTTGATTTCATATTTTAAAATGATGCATAATGAACCCTATATATAGGTCTCTAACATGGGGGGTTATACCTAAAATTGATGAGAATTTACTGTCCAAAAACGGGTCTTCTAATGCAAGTTAACGGTCAGTTCAAAAATAGAAACGGTAAAAAAACGCTCACGGCGCTACAACATGACGTGCTGCATTTTGGGCACATTATTGCACCCGGCACTGCATTCTGCAACACGTTACTGCACTTACTACACCTGATGCTGCATTCTGCAACACGTTACTACACCCAGCGCTGCATTCTGCTTTCTTGGAGTAGCTTGCTACATTTCAGCTTATTTAGTAAGTTGCAGCTTGCTTGCTACATTCTAGCTTACTAAGTAAGCTTGTGCTGCATTCTAGGCACATTATTGCATTCGGCGTTGCATTCTGCAACACTTTACTGCATTTACTGCACCCGATGCTACATTCGGCAACACGTTACTGCACCCGGCGCTGCATTCTACTTTCTTGGAATAGCTTGCTACATTTCAGCTTACTTAGTAAGTTGCAGCTTGCTTGCTGCATTCTAGCTTACTAAATAAGCTCATTTTACTATCCCAGCTTACTCCACTGCAACCACGACCCAAAAGAATAAAGCAGGTCGGGTGAAACCCGAGCCCCATCCGCCCAAGTCCAGCCCACATCCAATTGCCAATGACCAAGGCCGAGGTCAGATCGGGGTCCAGCCGTGCCAAGCCGAGCCACGCACGTGTGTTGCACAAGCATCCTACTCCAATAGTATGCTAGTTACTAAACCTCTTCTCATGGCTTAACTTATACTTGCATTTTCAAGGTCCATTTTACTATGTGGGATAGTTAAGCACTTCTCCCACATCCAAGACCTTTCATTCCCATTTCAAGTGGCCAACTTTGATGTTTAATTTCTCACTCACCAAATATTGGTTTTGAGCGATTCAAAATGTCTCGATTGTCTACTCCAAACGTATATTAATCTTTTGGCATCCAATCCTTAAAAGGTTTAACTCTTAGCCACTTAATAATTGGTCAAAGTGGTGTCACCCACCACTTTCAACAACCAATTTTCCAACAAGTTTCTCATCGGAGGATTAACTCTAAGTTCAAGACTAGATGTGAAGATGCAGCGGAGGTTATGGGTAAAATGTTATCTACTTCTAATACAATTAGTTCAGAGTGGTTAAAAGGAAGTTCAAGCTGTTATTGGAATTAATTTTGAAGCATCAAATGCCTTATTCTAAGTCTTTATAGATAGTAGTGTATTGACTGTCCTATTTGATAATTGTTACCCTCCAACTATTTGTTTGCTTACTTTATTTTCCTGTTCCTTTCAAAGATAAGTAGGAAGCTTTAAGATTGTTATATATTTTAACTGTTTATTTATCGATTCTTAATGAAGTTATGAGTATGTTAATCAAAAAACAAAAGTGTCTGCCTCAAATTTATTCATGCAATATTCTATAATGTTTTCTTATTTTAATTTTCTCTTACTTCTTTATTTTATAGCATGGGAAATATCATATTTCGTCTTGTATGTTAACTGTTAGGTCATATCCAATTTTTATCAGTAATTATCCCTTTTTTAATTTTGGTTCTTTAATTATTGAGTTTTTTCCATTTTTTGTCTGAATTTAGTCGAGAAAGATTTTTGGATTGACTTAGCTACCGAAATTCTTATGTGGCACTCAAGTTGGAAAAACAACCCTAATTATGGAGGGAAAAATGAGCTAATATGTGTCAATTTTTAATGTCTAGTCAATAAAATCTCAATAGAATTAATTCAAAATTTAAATAAACCTAAATTTTATTCGATTGAAAATTGAAAAATCTAAACGACCACCTATATACAATTCATCACCGATCACATTTTTCACCACTTTTTGAAGCAGGTTTCCCGACCGAAATCATCATCAAATTGTACCAAACATCTCAAATCAATTTGATTATTAATTTTGAAATCATTTCAATCTATTCATGAATTATTAGTCTAGTTAAAAACAATACTGGAAAATCAGAAGAATTCCCTGATCCAGATTCATACAAGATTGAATCTGCACCACCATGTTCACAGTGGTAGCATCGTTTGCACAGGCTTCAGCATCGTCTACGCCTTTTTTTCGACATCACAAAATAAGATAGTAAAACTAGGATTTTTTTTCTACATTTACACAAAGAATACCGTGTACATGAAAAATTATAAAGATAGACTTTTTGCATAAATCATTTCTTTGTCTTTTAAGATGGGAATGAAATAAGGCAACTTTATAAGAACTCTTTTTTTGTCATCTTCATCTTCACTGTCATAATTAATGTTGGTTTATAGTACACTAAAAAATGTTAATTAAAAGAAAATTACAAAATATTGATGTTGTCAATGATGTTGGCACACTGCAAACTACAATTTCGAACAGTAGATGTTGTCGACGATGCTGGGCAACACTACGAACAACAGATTCTTGCTAAAAATCCGGAGCAATTTCAAATTTTCAATTCCACTAAGATTTTTGAGCTTTAGCTACATACAAAACGCTAGGAAGTAGTAGCAACAGGAAGGAAATACTTTGCCTACATAGAAGAGCCTTGGAAATTTCTTCTAAAAAATGTTGGAAAGTCGAGTCAATGAAACATTTCTCCTAAAAACGAACACATCTCAACTAGTGCTCATGGAACAACGTGGTGTTCATAAAGGTAAAACGACTTATTCCTTCTAGTATATAGCACCAAGTTAGAAGCTCTAGCGAACTAAAACGATGGAAGGACAATATGCACAAAATGCAAGTTTGATTTTAGAAGATGCTATGAGAAAATATGACTTTGCAATGAGGAATTTCAAGCTTCAAAAGTTTTTGAAGTTATCAAAATAATATATTTTTTAAATGCACATCCATCAAGTGAAGAGACTCAACAATTAATGGAGTATTAAATATATTTATGTCCATTAAGTAAGTAGAACTCTCCTCTACCTCACATCATCTACTATGAAAATTTTGAAGGCCATCAGCAACAAGGGTTTCAAAATGGGTCTTCTCAAATACGCTTTCTTAAGTGTTTTTGTGTATTGGGCTTCGCAGACGAGTAATGTCGCACATCATGTTGCCAACATCAGAAGCAACATTGGGCCAACAAGCAGATTTGGCCACCAACTTCGTAAAATTAATCTCTCACCACCGAAAATCGGTTTTGAGAATGTATATACACTTCGATCATCTACTTGGTATATAGATCGGTTTACGATGATATTTTGTCCAAGTTTAATTCCTCATATTAATGATTGAAAACGAGTGGTCAAGATTTTCTATAAAAATCAACAATTGACTCACATTTACAATTGGCTCAAAACCAATTTTCTCCAATAATTAAAAACTTACCACCCAAATCAAACATTCCCTTCCTCTCCAAATCCCAAATTGAAGAACCCTAAATCATTCTTCCTATAACACTTATATATGCCTTATATATGCCTTTTTTTTTTTTTGTTATATGCTATTAATTTAATTCATATCTTAATGGCAAAATAATTTAATTATATAATTATGTGATGGTACACCCAAATGATATAATTAGATGGATAATATCATGCTAAAGGCCCAATTTGCATAAAATGGAAGCTAGTAAGAGCAAACCCATATAATATTTTTTTTTTGAAGCAATTAGGGTTGTTTTGGATCATTGTGTGGAGGTTCTCTCTCTCTTTCTTCTGTTCGCCGGTCGGCGCCGCCACCATCTTCTCCCTCTCCTTTCCGGTCGAACTATACATCAAAACGAAGCCCTCGCCAAGCCCGTTTCAAATCCAAACTCGGAATCATCAACCACCGCCGCATCCGTCATGAATGGCCGACGTAAAATGCGGCCAAACCCTTCTCTTTCCTTCAGCTTTTCTCTCATCCTTCCTTCTTCTCCATCTATTGTCGCTCCATCTTATCATTATGATTTCGCCGTTGTTATGTGGGTGTCAAGATGCCCGACACAAGGCTCGTGCCGAGGCGTCGGGTTTAGGGGTTGCTGCCCGGGGGACAGTGTGTTCGCTAGTGTGTGCCACTGCAGCACGCACACTATCGGGTGGGGCATTGGTGCTTGGGTTTTGACCGGCACTGGGGCACATCGGCAGGGTGTGTGTGGTGTTGGGTGGTGCTGTTGGCGATCCTAAGCCCATATTGTCTACTTTGAAGCCTAAATGATCCTTTTAAACCCTAAAATCGAGGTTTAACCTTTAAAAGTCATTTTAACGATTTAAATTGATTTCAAGGTTCTCGTTCTCCTTCTTTCTCTCAAAACACCCCCTTATCAAACGAAACGAATTTTAAACTCATGTTATGTTCTTATGAAAGATGCAATCTCTTTTGAAATCTCATGCTGATTGTCTTCTTTCCTTATCCTTTCAAATCCTTCGAGAGAGCTATAGATTTGTTTTGTCTCTTTAGATGGATAGTTTATAAAGGCATGTTATTCTTTTGTGTAGGCAATTAGAAAGATCGAACGAGTAGAAACTAGGGTTCAAGATCACGTAGGATACCACCGAATAAGGTGGGGAAAACTTCTATACTATTCTCCTTAATTTTTTTTCCATGTGATTGCTAAATCTATGTGAGAGTTTATTACCTGATTGTTCGTTGATATTATTCCATATGATCCAATAGCCTATGATTTATCTTGCTAATGATATGAAATGTTTGAATTCTATGTGATTATATGTTTGTGTGTTGAGAATTTGCTTGCGTGTATTGAACAAAAGCCTAAGACACGACGGTTAGCAACCTATGCCATGAGTGATTATGGACCCATAGCTACTCTAATGAAACAGGAACCATAATTTAGGATAAAACGAGAAAAACCCCACTTCATGCAAAAGCCATGTGACCACGTGTTATGTGTTATGCTTAATCCTTGTTTTGTGTGTGAATGTTTATGTTATTACTATTGTGTGTGGAAAGTATCCCCACGAGTGTATTCTAGACACTCAACCTGCATGTGTATTCACATTATAGATCCATACGATATTGGAGAAGTGTGAAAAGAGGGATGTTGTATCGTTTAGGAGTTTTTAAAAGTTATCATTTTATTTCTTCAAAGTTCAAACTCTCATTTTGTAAAACTTAAGCCCGAGTGCCAAACTTTTGTTTAGTCTTCCGCTGTTAGTTCTGTTAAGCGATGTACGCGCTAATGCTATAAAAGTCTTTGGTTTGGATTTATCAAATTCTTTCCAAATTTATCTTTCGGTGGATATTTATGTTTTTATCTAAAGTTGTTTGACGCCCAATCAAAGATATTCATCTATTACATTATGAAATTTGGGGCGTAACACTTCCCCAAATCATTATTTGTTATTTGAGATGATGGAATATTGTGTCATTTTATTTAACCTTTTCTTCGATTTAATTCCATCTGTATTTTTTGTTTATTTTTCATTTTTTAATATTTAAGGAATCCAAATTGTGATTTATTTGTTTGATTTTTAATTTGAAATTTTATTTCTATGTTTACTAAATTTTGAGTTAATTTCATTGGGTTTTAATGACATAAAATTTTGACATATTGGCTCAATTTTTCCTCTATAATTTGGGATTCTTCAACTTAAGTGCCACATAAACATTTCGTCAGCCACGTCGGTTTGAAAAAATTTTCCAATCAAAATCACATTGAAATTAAAAAAATCAATAATTAGAGGATCAAATATTAAGGTAGACTGTCCCATGGTGCTCGGTCGTGCTGTGGCGCACGACCTGACCGTGTGTCATTACATCTTTGATTCCAGCCCTATTTTTCTTTGTTTCTTCGTTGTTTTTCCATGATTTCTTCATTGATTATCAATTATAGTTGAAAACTTATAATTTTTCTCACTAGAAACATGAAACTAAGTATAAATTACTCATCAAATGCAACTAATACACTAAAATTACATAATTCACCATAAAACGTACCTAAACATACTCAAACGAATACATAATATAAGCAGAAATACATGAAAAATGACACTTATCCCCTAACATATAGGACGAAAAATGATATTTTCCTTTATATATTATACCATGGTCTCATGTTAATTTAGAAATGAGTGGTGAAAGGTTGATATTGTCAATTGATATTCTTACTCAATTTTCATGATTCTCAATCTATAAAAAAAATTCAAAACCACTTATTTTGAATTGGAGGTTTTTATTATAATTATATGATTATTGTAATAAAAAAATAAAAAAAAAAGCATAATATCACATGATTCACATCGCATCTTCCTTTAAAAAAAATAAAAATAAAAAATCCTAAATACATAATTCCAAGAACACTACCAAAATCATGTGTACACCTTCAAAGCTGAATTATCACATTACAGAAATATCCTAAATTAGCAGTCGAAGCATCCTTTCCTTGGAGTATGGCGATTATTTGCACCTGATCCTGGATAGTCATACACCTCTATTTCCTTTCTTCTCATTCTACTCATCTCCATCTTCAACCTTTTCTCATAATTTCCCTGCACCATATTTTTTTATAAATTATAATTAGAAACACCTTCTTTTTTTTAAATTCGAAAATAATCAAGATTTGGTCGTATGTATACCCTTGTTGAAACTTCATAACTTTGAGGTATCTGCATCAGGTTTCTACTTCCTGCAATCAGAGAAGAACATAATTAATTAACTATCACTTGTAATTAAAAAGAAAAGATAAGATCATGTGTTAAAGAATGCTGAATGATTTATATATTACTTGTAAAAGGAATGGCGCAACTCTTGGTTATGAGGTAAGAAAAGCATAAGAAAAGTAGAAACAGGCGAATGCAAGCAGCCATGGATACAACTCTCTCTCTCTCTCTCTCTCCTCTCTCTCTCTCTCTCTCTCTCTCTCTCTAAAGAGCTGGACGTGTAGCACAAAGTCAAAAGGCCTTTTGATGTGGAAATTAAACTATGATATTAATTTTATTTAGCCCAAATGAGAAGAGAAGATTATTAGATTGAGCAAGTGGGACTATGGGTGGTTCATTATATATGGTATATATTCATCAGATTATGAGTTTCGAGGTTGTCACATGACACTGTCAACATTGGGAAACGTTGTCATATACCACCAAAATGTGTATAAAAAACAGGTTGCGATGGAGGAGAAATAATTCATCTCAACCAAAATATTGCAAATTAACTGAAAAATTTATCAAATTAGGATACACTTAAAATTCGGATGATGAAGTCGTGTCTTGAAACTATGACTTCTATTCTACACTTGTACTGGTAAGTTTTGTTCCTCTTAGTTGTCTTCATGATTTATATACATCTATTGAATTTTTTTATTTAGAGTTTGAAATATAGAATAAACTTTTATTATGAATGTTAAATATATAACATCTCACTTTAACTACGTACCTTGTATTTATATAATTTTGATATATTTTTTTTATGGTTCTTCAACAAGATTTGACTTCCATTATTTAAATTGAACTTTGATGTCACTAATGTAGTCATTTCTTAATACTGATAGAATAATTTACAATATATCACATTCATACATTGTTTAGAAGTATAAAAATCGTAGAAAGTGATAGTTAAAAAATATTATATTATTATATTACAAATCATTATTAATTGATCTCTTTAATTAATATTGATCATCCCATAATTTACTTATTTATTTTAGAATTTTGAAGGCATGACATCTAAGAGATATGTTACAATTTATGTGTTTTAGAGGTCATTTATTTATGAGGTAACTGCCACAAAAATCACAAACTTCTCAAAATTGTAATTTTAATATGATTTTTGACTATTAGCAAATTTAACATGACTTTCAATATATTATACATTTGTAACCAACGGACAGATTTCGAACATTTTTTATTAACTCTATAAATTTATGTTTCTAAGTCAATAAAATATATGTTTATTGCATGCTTTTGAGTTTTCTTCATAATACATTAATATTAGCAACTTTAATGTTGCATAGTTATATATATATAAAGAAGTTGGCAAAAATTATTGGTTTGCTATTTTCCCTCCCAAACCATCTCCCAACAGAAAAAAATAAATAAATAAATAACTTTTAAGTATCTTATACAATAATCTTCACATATATCTTACATATATCTTACATAATAAGTTATCTTACATATGAAACAAAATAATCTATCTTAAATGATATGATTATATTTTAAAAATAAAGAAATTTAAACATTGTCAAAAAATTAAAAATTTTCAAAATTAGTTTATAATTTTAATATATAAATGTAGAAAATAGTTTTAAAATCTAAATTTCATTTCATGAAGGGTTGTAATATGTTTAAAAGTTTGAAGAATGACCGCGCGTTGCAACGCGGCAAAATTAATTAAATTTCTTTCCTAACCTAACCAACTAATAGCTAGGGCAAGTCAGAGTCGATCCCACGAGGAGTGAAGAATAAACTATGTCACTTATGTTCAATTCAAGAGACAGGAAAGGTGGGGGGGGGGGTTTTCAGATTGATTATCTACCACTAAAATACTAATAATCTAGAAGCAAATCAAACAAAGATTCAAGATGTACAGATATTCCAGTTAATAGTTCAATTGTCCCCTGATATCAATTATTCCCTAATCAATGTATTACCCCTCTCTCAAATTATCATGGAGTTATCATCCCTAGTCTAACAACTACGCGCCGTTAAACCGAATCGTCTCTTAAGATTAGTTAAATTAGGATACGCTCGCTAATTAACCCTATTTAATTGAACAATCTAGGATACGCTCGCTAGATTTAATACATTCAAATGCATTAATCACTAAGACGATAGGATGAACTAGACTCCAAACCAACGTGCGTGATTTGATAATTCTAGGATTATGTTACCCTAGAGATGTACGACCTCTAGTTTACCACTTTATGAAAATTAAACCGCAACGACGGAATTAAGATTCTAGCAGTCAATTATCAAACATTTAACCTAGGTGATCAGGCTAAATCAAGCATTAATAATTGAAAACATTATGCACAGATAACATAATCAATTCCAATCAAATATCAAGAGGGAAATACGAAATTAATTAGAAAATAATAAATATACGGGTTCAAACATCCCTGCTAACCGGAATTAAGAAATTAGCCAAGCATCTTCAAAGTCGAATCCATCCAAGCAATTAAAAACTCCATCTAAATTCTAGGGAAATAAAAATAAAATCTTTCTCTCTCTAATCTCTCCCTAAACTTTCTACGTGAACAGTGGCTTGAGAATCCCCTTTCCCTTGCTTGGAGGAAAAGTCTCAAATATATAGGGTGTCATGTTTGGTAGTGGTGTGACTCTTCTCCTTAAGCCAAAGATTATGGGTTTTTCTCTAATTCCTTAAGCATTTGGGCCTCCACTCTTCAAGTAATGGGTCATTGATTTAACTCAAGCCCAAAATCTCTCCAATTAATTAATTAGGCACACTCTTCTTTTTAGCCCAAATTTCGATTCCCTCGATCCATGCTTATCTCGTTTCGTCTCCAAAACACTTCAAAACTCCTAAAATAATCAAGAAAATAATTTATGAAGTACTTGGAGACACAAAACACAAATATGTAGGAAAATCATGCATTCAATCAATTAATAGATCATAAAATCTCAAATATGCCCTCGATAAAATGCACATATTTCCTACTTACCAAAGAATATTATAAAAATATTAAAATAATATATGAAACATGAAATTAATAATAATAATAATAATAATAATAATAATAATAATATTTAATAATAATAATAGTTTCGTGTTTACGTGTTTTAATCTCACAATCTTATTATTATTATTTTCAATTTTATTTTTGATTTAATTGTTGAATATTGTTTCAAAAAAAAAAGGATCTTTACAAATTTCGAAATAATAAGTGTCACGCTCACATTTCTAATATAGCCAAACTTTAATAGATTTTCATATTAAAAGACCTATAACTGTAAGTGAATGTGGATTTTTTTTCTTCTTTTAAAACGTAGTAACATATATAATTTTTTCTTGCACCCGAAACTCATTAGGAAATATTTAACATGCTTCGTAGCATGTACCATAGAGTTAAATCACACTCACTTATATAGTTACATATGTATAGACATCAGAGTGCGGGGATAAGACAGAAGTCAAACTGCATTATCAAATTATTGTTTAAAGTAGTAATAAGCCTATAGTATAGCCCAACAGGTCGTCATCTATATACACCATCTCCGAATATGTAGGAACTCAACAACACGATCAGTAAGACCATGAGCTTATACATCAACAGGTTCACCTACAATGAAATAAACTACATGAGCTAAAAAGCTCAGTAAGCAGAAATTATGCACATAATATGAATAATATGAAATAATATCAATGATGCATGCTAATGAATGCAAACATTTATTTCAAAACTATTTTTCTTCATTGGGCCCTTGATCACCATCTACTAAGCACCGGATAGAGATCATATAACATCATTCACCATAGTCATATCCATGTCTCACATGTCATCGGTTGAACGAATCAAGTCACATCCATGTCTCACATGCCATCGATTGAACGAATCAAGTCATATTCATGTCTCACATGCCACCGGCTAAGCATATAGTATTGGTAGTCATATTCATGTCTCATGTCTCACATGTCACCGGCTAAGCATATAGTATTGGTAGTCATATTCATGTCTCACATGCCACCGGCTACCCATATAATATATCATAAGCATGATTATATGCCTCGGTGCACTAGTAGTGGTCAATAAAATATTTTTCATCTTGAAATCATGTCTTGCATGTAGAATGCAATAACTTTCATCATTTACGTATACACGTGTTGATATTCGTGATTGATATTTGTAATGCATCACATATATCCCCATAGCATCATTCAAACATGTTAATTCTTAAGGAGACGTAAAATCACATAATATCATTGAATTAATATATAACATCAAATACGATGTTCATGCATTGTTGTTGCAAATAAATTTCTACTTACTTTTGAGTGCGAAAACAAAACATGATGACTTGAGATGAATCTAAATCACAAACAAAGCTCTCCCTCCCTCCCTCCCTCTCCCCTAACAATGTGAGGTGATTTTGAAATTGTTAAAACTCTATAATAATCAATTAAAAGTCAAGTAATACAAATTTTACATGATAGTAAAATAACTTTCTATTTTATTTTATTTATTTATTTATTAAATCATTCTGTAATTTATATGCAGCCTAACAGTGCACCATTTATTTTACATTTCTTTAAAGTTAGTAGAAAGTTTACTATTTCTTAGAAATATCATTCGTAAACTCAATTAAATTGTTATTTTTATGTATCTACCAACTGTGGATACAATAGAAATACAAATGAGTAAGTTATCCCTTAAAATTAAGTTAAGGCTTATTAAACTATTATTCATCCTCATACTTTTCTAAACACTTTTATCAAAAGTTGATCAAGAAATAACACGAGTTTCTCTTCTTAATTTATATTACGAAACATTATTATTTTGGTTAGCTAATTAAATAAACTTAAATCACCCTTCAAATTTAATTAACAAAGCTTATTTAATTAGCACACTTTTAATAACCTTAAGGAAGCAGAACACCTTTTCATATATTCAACCTAAATTTATTATTCCCAGCTATATGTTGAAATACATAAACTAATGATAAGATTAATAAATATAGAAGATCAATTTTCAATATAATTTTCTCTTAAATTGAAACTTGAAAATTCATATTCTTAACAATTATTTTTATTTCAATTCATAAAATATAAAATTGGCAACCTCAAATTAGAACCACATAATTCAATAACATATATTATAAGTTACTAACCTTCTTCGTCCCTTTTCCTTAATAACTCCTATGAAGCTTTCTTTTTCTTTTTCTTTTTACTATATGTATGTGTAAATATATGACTTCCTACTTTTATTGATAGGATGAAATCTCTCTTCCTCTATTAAGTTACAAGGACACCACGTCGCTCGTATTAATTTTGAGTCATGATTGCCACTAATCCACCCATCCCTTTATTGATTTTTGCAAAATGTTAAAAAGGTGACAAAATTTTCATTTTAATTTTTTTTATTAGTTATAGTTGAAAAGATATAAATTCTTATATATTAATTTAAAATACAATAGTTTTAAGTTTTAGCACCATTGATTTTGTAAGATCAACTACTTTATGATTTGATAATAATGTCAACTTCTATAACCCAATCCATTTTTGAATTTTAACTATTTATGTAATATGATTAACTATAAATTATTTTATCGAGTCAATCATTTTTCAATTAATCTATCAATTATTATTTTTCTATCTTCACGTTTACATGTATGTTACATTGTCACAAAGCACTTATACAGAATTCCAATTTATTAAAACAAATACCCCAAAAGATTAAATTTAAAAGACTAACTAAACAAATATTAAACTCAATTAGCATATAATTGCAGTGCATGGAATGTATAGATGCAAAAACTATATAGTAGTCAATAAGTAGAAAGAGGCTCAAACCTCACAATAAGATATCATAAATAACATTTTAATATAACATCTTCATTATATTATTGCAAATCGTATATATTGTCATAATAAATAATAAACCGTGCATCGCGCGGGAGTTCTACTAGATTAAAAATTAAAAACTAAACTCTCCTTTAAGAAATAGGCAGCATAGTGCAAACCTAATTCTTGGAGGAAAAACAAACACAAAACAACAATAGGTCGCCAACACCTTCACACCACCGGAGGAGCAACAATAGACAGCGGCGACAAATACTTCAAAATTTTGTTTATAGTGGGAAATTTGAGAAGAGTTATGGGAATTAAAGTTTCAAAGTGGGGAAGATGAAATCAGTTAACATTTTGATAAGGAGTCGCAGTTGCCAGATGTTACTGTTATTAAAAAAAAAAAAATCAAAATTGAAGTCGCGGTTGCCAATCACGGTTAGTACTTAGAAAAAAAATGTCAGAGACAGAAGTGTCAGTTAACAAGCCCCCTCTAACGTCCGAATTTTGTAGTCTCTATTACTATCCACAAATTACAATAATTTGCAAATACCCGAAAAATTTCCATAGTTTGATAATTATTTATTTAATTTGCATATGTTTTGGTGAATCACCCCAATACTTGCCTCAATAGGTGTTTAGAATTACAACTTATTTGTATGATTATATTTTACTTATGCTATTATGTTATTACAATGTCCTAAACATAAATCAAGATATAAATTGTTTTCCAATTGTCTTTCTCTACAACAGTTTAACAATTTTTGTATTTGATTTATGTAAAATTACAAATATTAAATAACCGAATTTCATGATTTCAAATCAGAACTTTAATTCAGAAATTTTATTAGTATTCGTTTAAAAATTGTGCTGTTCTTTTCCATTATTTCAATGATAAAAATAATAAATTTTGAGATGAATAAAACTTAGCAAAAGGGTACCTGAGTTTTCTTTTTCCGCCCTTAATTACTTAACTAGACTTTTACATTTTATTTATTTATTGTTATTTGAGAAATTTTACTTAACTAGTTAACTTGACAAAAGCTGTTTTTTTTTTTTTTTTTTTTTGAAGAAAGCCGAGGATCATAGTAGTGTCATGGAATTTTAATGGGCCCAAAAGATTATAGGCTGAGAGACTTGACAAATGACTAGTTATGATAATTCTTTCTTCATAGAGGATTTATTTATTTGGTGGCTAATAACTGAATTAGGCAGTGGAAAAGTTACTGAATCATACTGGGCTCACAACAGAAAAGCTGTGATCCAATTCAAACCCAACTGAACATTTAAACAAAGGCCCATTAACTCAAAATGATACCTCACTGTAGGTTGCAAGCATTATAACAGAGGCTGGTCTGTCACAGGAGCATGATTCGTTCCTCCATAGCTGACTTGACTGCGTATATATTTTAAAATAAATGTGGTTTTAAAGTTTAAATTTTTTTTAAAAGGAAGTGTTGTTTTAAATTTTTATACAATTTTATTCTTAAAACCCTTTTAATATTTCTTAGTTAAACTAAAGTGATTTAATATAATATTTTTTTGGAATTAATTTGACTCACTTTCCGCTTTTGAACCACATTTATTTTGAGCAGATGTAGTTTTTTTTTTTTTTGTTCTCTCACAGTACAACAATCTCCTCCTCCTCCTATGGCCACTTTGTCCTCTTTTTTTTTTTGACATTTTGATATCTCAAATAGTGATTTTATATTCTCTAGATTCCTTCTTTGGTTTGTTGTATTCTTCACATTTTATGTGGATCTAGATGATTAATCTTAAATTGCGACTCTACAGTTAAAATTTTGTTACAATTGTTTTAAACATTGAAAATCAATTATCTTAATATTATGACATCATTTTCAGAAACTTGGAATATTTAACAAGACATAAGGAAGAATGTGATGAAATCACGAATTCTATTTTTAAGATTTCAAATTTATACTATATAGTTTAAGTTTACTATTTAAATAGTCCACTAAATTAGGGGGTAACGCAATTTCGAATTTTAAGTTTTCAAGCCGACAATTTAGAACTTTAACTTTTCACACTTCGCAAATTTTGTCAAATTTCAGTTTGAATCAATTGGGCCGAAATCATACTTGAATCACTTGAGTCCTTAATTTCGGGCTTTGGAGGCCTAATTTGCTGATTTGACTTTTAATTATTAATTTTGTTTTTTTTAATTAAAAAATATGGAAAAGAAGTAAAAAAATCAAAAATAGGAATTTGGCCAAACGAATCGTCCTTATCTTCTTTGGGTGGCTGTGAAATTATATATTCAACCTTGAATTAGCTCTACTTGAGAAACACTCGACGAAGATTCAGAAAATTTTTGGGTTCTTGGTTTTGTTAGTTGTTGAGTAGCTCTCGTGGTGTATAAATTGCATTGTTGAAGAGCAGTAATAAGAAGACAACAAAATAGTTATTTCAAATCCCAACCTCAGGTTACTATCCACATCGATTATGCCGTGAACATCCTTAATATAAGCACTCCAAATTTAAATAATAATTAAATTAGTAATAATATATTTAATTACTTTATTATTTTATAATTTTGATTAATCATCTGCATAATGTTTTTAGTGTTGTTGGCATAAGTTAAATAGGTTTGATGTGCTAGATGGACTTTTTGACATCATGTCGTAAAGGACTACTTAGGCTTGATGGGCTTTTTTTCTTTTGGTGAGTTATATGCAAAGTTTAGGTGGTAGCTTAGAAAATCTCACTACTCACAGTTCAGACTATAACTATCATATACAAATGCATAAGTTATAAAATTACTAAAGATATATATGGAATTCTCCTTTTTCTCTTTCACTCTTTTGAATTTGTAATTCTCTCTTAAAAATAGATAATTATATAAAGAAAAGGTGTGAATAATTATATATTGAAGATATCCATTCAACACATAGAGACAAACTCGTCCAAATCAAAATTTGTCTTAAGTTATTATCCACTTCATTACTCCAAACGTAATAACCGTCCAAATGGCCCTCACACACTTAAATAATGGAATAATTAAATAAAAAATGTCTCTCTCGAAGGTGACTTGTAATTAATCATTATCAATTTTCAATGACTTAACTTTAATCTCGGAGATAAATTAAAAGTACATGCTCACTAAATATTTTTAATATACAAATCGGCAGGACTTTACACACCGAAAGAGGAAAAGATATTGGTAAGCACTTTTCTCATTTTTCCCTTTTTTATTTTGAGTGACACATGTGCCCGACCCGCTCCAACCCCCACACACACACACATATATATATATATATATATATATATATATATAGGTATTACTATTGAGGTATTACACATTTGTTCTATAGGTATTACAAACATGAACTAAAGGTATTTGATACCTGAAGAGTATATGTGTGATACCTTTAGATTTGTGAGGTGCGCGCGCGGCGTGAGCGCGCGGTGTGGGAGCGCAACATGGGCGCGTGCGGTTTTGAGGTATCACACATTTATTCTATAGGTATTACACATATGTGATACCTGAAGAGTATATGTGTAATACTTGAAGAGTATATGTGTGATACCTTTAGACTTGTGAGGTGCGCGCGCGGGTGTGGGTGCATGGGCGCGCGGCGTGGGCGCACAACATGGGTGCATGGACGCGCGGATTTGAGGTATCACACATTTGTTCTATAGGTATTACAAATCAGGTGATACCTGAAGAGTATATGTCAGATACCTGAAAAGTATATGTGTAATACCTGAGAAATAAATCAGGTGTGCGCGCGCGGCGCACACCAACTACGGTGTGGACGCGCGTGGGGGGCGTGTGGGCGCGCGTGGGAGTGCCCCACGCGCCGGGTCGGGTTGGGGAGCCCCGGGACATATGATTTTTTGTCTTTAATTTTTGTCAACCTCTAGAAAGTTCCATTAAACATGTTTGATTAAATAAAATCTAATCATGATTTACACGCGTGATCCATTTAATCTTCTACCTTGTAAAAGGATGTTCCAATTCTGTAATCTTGTTTCTTAAGTAGTGTTATTCCATAATTACCTTAAATAAATAATTAAGTACTTGATTATTCCATCTCTTCCAACACTTTCAAATGAGAAGATTTTTAGGATAACATTTTACGAATTAGATTTCATGAGATGATGAGTCGGATCCATTAAAATGGATCAACCCCACAAATTTAATTATTAACACTTCGTCTTTCTTTTCTATAGCTCTATTCTCCAAAATTGCATCTTCCTCCTTTTTTATGAACTTGATCTCTTCTACAACTATTTTATTATATCTTTAATAGGTTTGATAAATATGTCTGACTCATTTAATTCATTTGTATGAAATGATAAAAAAAAAAAAAAAACTTAATCTAACTCATTTACTAAATATAAATAGGTTGAACCGAGTTAGGGTAATATTAGGTTAGATCATAAACCCCTGTCGAGTAACATATTATCAATATCCCTATATATATATATATATATATATATATATATATATATATATAACATATAACATTCATATAATTAGTATACTTGAATGTCATATAGAATTCACATAGTGCAGCAAATATGTATGCACCTATACAGAGCCACACGGTTTGTAAGTAATTAATTGAATATTAGTTAAAAGATTAAAGTTGATTGGAATATCATATAAATCATTAATTCACATGTTGAGGGAGCAAATTCCTCGTTCTAATTGCTGGTTTTGCCATATCTAAAATATCTTCAAAAAGTTGTTTACTTAGATTGAATGCCTAATTTATTTATATTTCTTGTGGTTCGCTTTTGACATTGTAAACTACCTAACCTATGTCTGCCCATGCACAGCATTATTTTAAAGCAATAATTTTATCCATATAAATTAAAATATCAGCTTTTAGAAAAGAAAATTGTTAAAATAATAATATAACAAGAAGAAGAAAACAATAGTACGTCATGAAGCTTTAGAAACAATTTAACATGGGCATGTGCAAACACGACAAGAGTTGTTTAATGATAGGTGCAAACCTTAAGGCTATGTTTGATTGTTTTCCAAAAATAAAAATAAAAACCTTCCTCTAATCGAAATTATTTATGGTGCATAATATTATATTATTATAGAAATTAGATGGCCTATCTTTTTCAGTATTTTTAATGATCTAAGTCAACTTCTTATGTTATGATGTGCGATTTGTTTGGCTGTAATGATATTTTTAAGATTTTTTATTTCTTCATATAACTGTTATAGAAATGATAAATTTCATCAAAATGTCGGTATTGATTTTGATATCGATGACTTCAAGGTATAAATGGTAAGAAAATTGGGAAACTATCGATAAATATCATAGCAATATACGTAAATATAGGTACCGATATTTTGGTAAAATTATGATATCGATACTTCCATCGAAATCAAAATTTTCATCATTGGTTGTATGTATATTCAATTATAATATATATATATATATATAATTGATATGAAATCCAATATCAAGTTTTCTAGTGAACCAGTTTCAATGTGTATTATTAGTACACAAATTATTCTGTGCATAAGTTGCATGGATCTAAATCCATGCAATTGAGTCGACATAATTTTTTATGTAATTCTACAACGGTTTTAAATCAATATTATGCGTTGTGTGAGATTCGAACCCGAGAGGCCCGGTGGTACTCTAACCACTAGACCATTGATGCCTCATGTGACAATATCTTGCATATATTTCTTTTATAATATATTTATGATATTTTTCAATTTTCTATTATTACATATTTTTTGTTAACTTTTATAAAGTACCATTACTTATTAATATATATATATAAGTAATTTATTTCCAATTTTGATATATTAATATATATATATATATATATAATTGAATGATTAATGACTATATTAATAATAATTAATATAATTTTCAAATTATATATATATAATGAATATATTTATAAAATTAATATATTTTTCAAATTATATATATAATGAATATATTTATAAAATTAATATATATTTCAAATTATATGTATAATTAATATATTTATAACATTAATGTATTTTTAAAATTAATATATTTAATTATAAAATTAATAATCTACTGTACATATTTTCTAAAATTTCTTTATAATGAAATAAAATTTAATTCTCAAAATTAGTTTATTTCATCAATTTAATTCAACAATATATAGCATTTCTTCTTTCATTTAAAAAAAATATTGTAATATTTGACTTTTTTTTTAAAATATTAGTCTACAACAACTATTCTACGAGGCTACGACAACGTTAGAAAACAACTCATGTGTCAATGTCTTACATATATTTATTTTATAATATATTTTTGATATTTTTCAATTTAATTTCTATTATTACATATTTTTTGTTAATTTTCATAAAGTACCATTACTTATTAATATAAGTAATTGATTTCAAATTTTGATATATTAATATATATATATATATATATATAATGGAATGATTAATGACTATATTAATAATAATTAATATAATTTTCAAATTATATATATAATGAATATATTTATAAAATTAATATAATTTTCAAATTATATTTATAATTAATATATTTATAAAATTAATAATCTGTTGTACATATTTTCTAAAGTTAATTTCTTTATAATGAAATAAAATTTAGTTCTCAAAATTAGTGTATTTCATCAATTTAATTCAACAATATATAGCATGTATTTCTTCTTTCATTTAAAAAAAATTGTAATATTTGACTTTTTTTTTAAATATTAGTCTACAACAACGCTTCTACGAGGCTACGACAACGTTACAAAACAACTCATGTGACAATGCATGTCTTACATGCATATATTTCTTTTATAATATATTTTTGATATTTTTCAATTTAATTTCTATTATTACATATTTTTTGTTAACTTTTATAAAGTACGCACCATATATTAATGAGAATCCCTTAATTTCCAATTTTGATATATTAATATATGTATATATATAAATAATTGAATGATTAATGACTATATTAATAATAATTAATATAATTTTCAAATTATATATATAATGAATATATGTATAAAATTAATATAAATGGGAGTTTAACTCCGAAAGAAGCACTTCATGAAGCCTCCCGTAATTTTTGAAATTAATATATGAATTTTCGGGCTACGACAACGGTTTTAACCTACCGTTGTCTATGAGAGAATTTTTTGGGCTACGACAATGGTTTTGTCTACGACAACGGTTTTTAGACTACGACAACGGTTTTTTGAAAAAATACTTGTCTTAGGGGCGTTGTCTATGTGCATTTTTCTTGTAGTGTTGATATTACATATACTTTTATATCAATATAATCATACCTTTATATAATTCCTTTTTATACCTTTTAGTTATGTTAGTTGCACCTTTATTTATTACATAAATGTATGACTATGTTAATATAAAGGTATAAGTAATATTACATAAAAGTATGAGTAATATCACATATAGGTATATATGTACAAATTGTGCTAAAATTCTTTTTTTTTTCCTAAGTTAAATTTGTACATAAAGGTAAGGGTATTTGTACGTAAAGATCATACTAATATAACATAAATGTCACACGAATATAATATAAAGGTAACACACGAACTAAAAAAAAAATCTTAAAAGTGTGAGGATTCGGGTCGGATCTACCTAGTTGCATGGATCTAGATCCATACAACTAGTGCACAGGAGACTAACTCTTATTAGTATTATGTGTTATAACAACATAAACAATATCTAGATCTCATAATTTATGTTAACGTTGGCTCCATAAATAACTCAACATGGTTCTTTATCAAGATTCATGTATATGTATATGCATGTTTTGATATATTTAACATCTACAAGATCATTTTTTTCATCATTAATGAAACCAACCATTTTAAATCTCACTTGTACTAATAAGCAAATATAAACTTTCTTATAGTTTTGTCCCAAAAAAATATACACTAAAACTCATGTGGGACGATCTCACGAATATTTATAATCAGATGGAACCCTTTCACCCACAAACAACATATAAATTATAGGATTTAAGTTGTGGGTGATTGAGTTGTTGGTTGACCCGTCTCACACAATGCAATAAAATTTGTGAGACGATCTCACAAGAGACTTACTAAAAAATATATCTTTAAAGTGCAAGTCAATTTAAATTCTAAAGATGTCAAAATGAAACAATTGTACAAGTTACCGCTACATTTTAGCGTATAAATTATCCAAAATAATTTTCAGAAAATTATATCTAACTGATAAATGACGGTTCTTTCTGATCATGTTTGAGGGAAAGAAGGCAAAAAAAAAAAAAGTAATTCTAATCTTGTCCGAGTAATATTAAAGAAAACGGGTAAAATGAGAATCCCTTAATTTTCTTATTCAAATATTTAAGAGATAAAACCCCATATGTCCAAAGATTAAATTTAAATTTCAAATTTAAACCCCATGTGCCAATGGTACAAAAAATTGCTTAATAAATAAACATTTGTGAAAATAAAGAGATTTTTAGGGTATTAGCAAACTACAGCAAATCGCATTTGAAAATCGCGACTCCAAAATTTCAACAATGAAGTTGCACCTGGGAACCGCGACTTCCATTTTTGGGTTTTTTTTTTAAATTTAATTAGAAGTCGCGGTTGGCAACTGCGACTTTAATTTCGATTTTTTTTTTATGGGAGTCGCAGTTGGCAACTGCGACTTCCTCTTTTTTTTTTTACTAACTCAATTTTCCTTCTTCCTCCCCTCCAGCACAAATCATTTATAGCAACATTTCATTTTCTTTCTCATCTTACTCTCTCTTCTTTATTCCACCTTCAATAATTGCAATTTTTTGTTGTCGATGATTTTGTTGCATTGGTAAGTTCAGCTCCTTCATCATTTTAATTGTCTTCATAATTTATGCACATTTTATGAAATTTTTTATGTAGAGTTTGAGATACAAAATATAATTCTATTATTAATATTAAACATATATACAAACAACTTAATGATTTAACTACCTTAATTTATATAATTTTGATTTTGTTTTAATCACTTTTTGATAGTTCTTCAAATTTGACTTTCATTATTTAAATTAAATTTTGATGTCTTTAATTTAGCCATTTATTTGTGTTGCACTATTTGAATTTATAAATGATAGAATAATTTACAACACATGACACTCATACATTGTTTAGAGATATAAAAAAATCAAAAAAGTAATGGTTAAAAAATAGGAGTATTATATTATGTACAAACAAATGATGATTAGTTGATTCTTTTAATTAATATTGATGAGTTCATAATGTATTTATATATTTTAGAATGTGAAGGTATGACACCTAAGAGGAATGTTACAGTATTGGTGTATTTTGGAGGTCATGTACCACAAGATAAGTGGTCGGTGACATATGATCGTGACATTGTGATGTTTTTCAGAATTAAACGTAACACATCATTTTCTAAGTTGGTTTCGAAACTATAAGTGTACACCCACATCGACAGTCATCAGTACCGATTAAACATTTCATGTAAATGGGCTCGAATGTACTTGAATCGGGTAATGGAGTTTGTGGTACAAATAACAAATAATGAACAACTTCATATATTTTTGGATCCAGATGAAGGAAATGACGAAATGCACATTTATATTGAAGTGGAACAAAATAATGAAACCATTGTTCCCCCACATATGATGTTGGGAACTGAATGGGGTGTGTACATGTCGTTACTTTCACAGGATAATATCGCAAGCACTGAACTGCAGGAACAAGGGTTGGATGATATTCATACATTCAATTTAAATGAGTCATACAATCCACCATCTGAGTGTGTGCCTGATATTCATATGGTTACACAAGGGATGACATCTATGGGATTCGGAGACTTCTACATTGGTGTTTCGACATCAAATTATGCAAACACAAGCATAATGTTGAGTCAAGTAGTATGCATATGCTCAAATGTCAATAGTAAATTCAAGGATGTTCAAATTAAAGACTTGTGTTGGCGAGTGGAGGCAGAGCACCAAGTCAATAAGTTCGTCCAAATACTTGAAGAGATTAAAAGTATTAAGTTTGAAGCATACAAATACTTGATGGAGATTGAGAATGAGAAGTGGGGATTGGCACATGATGGTGGATGGCGTTGTGGAATGCTAACATTTATTTTTACAGAATGAGAACCGGGCAGTCTTCACAAGACAAAACATACTCAACATTTATATTATTACATTATGGTATAAAAATTTAAAATTTTATAACATAATGTTAATAATAAATTAATAAACCCCCCCCCCCTCTCTCTCAAACACACACAGTCCTCTGATTCTCTCCCTCTCTCTTCACTCACACACAACAAATTTTCACTAACTAATTTCATCAATTCAAGTAAAAATCCATATATTTATATGAAAAACTACATTAAAAAAAAAAAAGAATTAGAGAAGCATCTTACTATTGTAATTGAGTTGAAAACAAACACAAACCCATACCGTTGGACACTTCACAGTTCACACCATTGGAGTAAAAGAGAGATGAGAGTAATTTTTGAGACATTTTAGAAGAAATATGGAATTATTTCTTTGTTTTTACAGTTTGAAAGTTTGATTGGAGTGGAGAAAGGTGGTGGTTGAGCTTTTACTGTCGGGTGCAGTGAAAATGAAATCATTATGCAACTACGACTCCCTTTAAAAAAAATCGAAATTAAAGTCGCGGTTGCCCACCATGACTTCATATTAAATTTAAAAAAAACAAAAATATCCAAAAATGGAAGTCGTGGTTCCCAAGTGCGACTTCATTGTTGAAATTTTGGAGTCGTGGTTTCCAAGCGCGATTTGCTGTAGTTTGCTAATACCCTAAAAATCTTCTTATTTTCACAAATGTTTATTTATTAAGCAATTTTTTTTTCTAAATCCCCCGTACATGCATTCTATCAGAATTTTGGCTCTCAACAATTTTGACAGATACCTAAATTCATCATATGATATGAAACTTATACTTTTCATGCAATAATTTATCATTAAATATGTAAATGGAAAACCCTAACCAATCATTTATTTCCACTCACTCCACTTTAATTCTCTCACATCCCACAAGATTGTTAAGTGAGAAAAAAATGTAAATTGTATTTTTCCCAAACAGTGGTAGAATTATTACATTCATTATATAGTAAATAATTGTATGTAACCAATCAGATTTAAACAGCCATGAGCATATTAGGGAGGAGAAAGTTGAAAAAGTGGAAAGGCAAAAGTTAGAGAGATAAGAAAGTATATATGAAAAATTAGATCCTTTTTTGTTGCCAATAAAGTTTGGCTACCAACAGTCAAAAAGTACGCTTTCCAGAAAACAAAAAGAAAAAAAAAAAGAGTCCTCAAGATTCACAACAATCTGAGCCGTCAAGACTAAGACAGCCTCAAGTAGTTAGTGGCCAGGATTCAGCCACTCGAAAATCGCTCATGCACAACAAGTACAAAACACCAATCCACTTTCCACTAATCAGATGCCGCCACCTCATTCGACAGTTAGTGGTTAACGGAAATTCGGTACACCCTCATGCTTCAATACGGAAGGTAGCACCGGAGTTTCCGTGCACCTGCAAATATATTAAGTGCAGTGGCCACTGCCAGACTGCCACTGATTTGACTTTAAGCCAGGTTGTTGCAAAAATATCTGTCTTTATTTTTTTCGGGAAAAATAAGAATTTACTCGTATATAGATAGAAATATATATATATATATATATATATATATATATATATATATATATATAAAGATTGTATTACATAAAATTAAATATATAATTTTATAAAACAAAATGACCCATTTCCGGAAATAAAATTGATGAAACAATTTCACATAAGTTATATTAATATATGAAATATTTTGTGATTCAATGGAATGCTTTTAAGTTTAATAAAAAACAAAACAGAAATATTTTAATATGGTCATTGTAGTGAAGGAGTGGACCATATATATATATATATATATATATATATATATATATATATTCTTATTCACTTGCACCAAATAACCAAACAATTGACTCGATTTCTGTTTGAAACCATAATTTGTGAATTGTGATTTTATAATATGATCTCAGTTCAGAGTATTTTTAAATTGGAAATCGACAATTCGAATCAAAATCGTCGATTTGGCCCTCCACGATTTTTCAAACGAGCGGTTCCAATAGTTTGATTATGCACCCATATTTACTTACAAATAATAGTAAATCTACAACTAGTGTATTGTTAATTTTTAAATTTAACGCATAATTTTCAATATTTTGAGGCAAATTAATACGGTCTAGTTTTCGAAAATAAATACTTTATTTTAATGAAACTAAAAAATTCAACTATTTTTATTCTTTCAATGAAACTTTGATTAAAAAAATAATAAAACAAATGTCTCTTATCTCCAATCACAATGTACTCTCGAATAAAAAATGCTACTTATTTTATCCTCCGATGATCATTTTTAGAATAATCCTAAAATTGCAGGGCAAGAAATGAAATATACAAAAATAATAATAATAAATTAGTAAGGCCCACCAACACAAAAACTTGTGGCTCAGAAAACAGATGCCTGATGACGTGGCATCCACATCTTTATAACCCCCACTCGCTCTCCTTTTAAATTAAATTTCCTCTAAACAGATCAAAATCCATCCATCTAGCCTTGCCAACCAACCCTTTTCTCTTTTTCATACAATCTTTTTTCTAATTTTCTCTTCATTTTCAAAAAATGTTGAAGGAGCCGGAGATTAAGCTGTTTGGGAGGAAGATTTCCTTGCCGGAGAACGCCGCCGCCGAATATTTCGGCGATTCGTCCAATGAGAGCAGTAATGGAAGTGGCGGCAGCTTTGACTGTGATCGCTGTTCGGAGGTGAGAGAAGGAGTTAGAGAGAGAGGTGATGGTGAAGATGAGGAGGAGCAGAGAGATGAGGTAAATACTAAATAGCTTTTAATTTTCACACACGACTCAGAGAGTGATATATTCGTATATGTGAATTTTAAAATCTGGCCTTTTAGGTTCTTTCGTTGTTTGTCCCCTGTTGATTGGTTTGATTGGGTAATTGAAATTTGGAAAGTTGTTTTTCCAGTTTTGTTTACTTTTCTTTATTTGTGTTTCTCGTTTTAATTCACTAATATGGGTAAAAACTATGAAACATGATGTTGATTTCAAGCAATCCTTGATTAGTACTCAATTTATTTAGTCCATGTTCTTTTTGGGTAATATATTTTTTCTTTTATTTAGATCAATCTGAACTTGACTTGTAATTTTTGTGAATGAATTGCTTCCATTCTAAAACACTTTTCCTCTTTGACTATTCTTCTGTAGATAAGGTTTTACTGCTGAAAGTTATTTGAGTCTGCCACTTTCGAAGTATTGATCTGCTTAAGCCCTCTCTCTCTCTGAACTATTTTTCATACTGGATATTACTAATATAGTATGATCAATTGAATATTACTTTTACAAAAGAGTCAAATATTTAAGTTGTGCTCTACTGATTGGTATACAACAGCAAGGGATGTATGTGTGTGTGGCTTTTCTGATCTTTGCTGTTTTCTAGTAATAAAAAATGAAACTTCTGTACTTACTTTGAATTTAATCTGCAAACTTATATTTTGGATCAATAGTGTTAATCTGCAATCAGATAGTTTTAGTCAACGCTTAATCTTGGATCAGTCTGATCTTCAGAATTGTTTTCTTGTGTACTGAATTGTTATGTTGTTGGATTGATTAACTAATTAGACTTTCTCTAAAAAATTTAGGACCAAGGAGCTGGTGAAACTACTGCAGAAGATGTCAATGCTAATGCATTAACAGAATCAGATGACAATTCGAAAACCCCTTCAAACGATGATGAGGATGTGTCTGGAAATCAGGCTAAGGATGAAAGTGATCAAAGTGGTGTGACAAATGGACAGCAAAAGACTCTTAAAAAACCTGATAAAATCATCCCCTGCCCCCGTTGCAACAGCATGGACACCAAGTTCTGTTACTACAACAACTACAACGTCAATCAACCTCGTCACTTTTGCAAGAGCTGTCAAAGGTACTGGACAGCTGGGGGCACGATGAGGAACGTCCCAGTTGGGGCTGGTCGAAGAAAGAACAAGAATTCGGCCTCCCATTGTCGCCACATCACTATCTCCGAAGCCCTCCAAGCTGCAAGAATGGATGCTCCTAATGGATTCCATAATCTTAAGTTCGGGCCCAATGGCACTGTCCTGTCTTTCGGGCCGGATTCACATCTATGTGAATCCATGGCTTCTGCCCTGAATCTTGCAGAGAAGAGAGTACCAAATGGTGTTGGGAATGGGTTTTATAAGATTGATCAAGGAGGATTGGTTTCTTGCAGAAATGGAGAAAACGTGGAGGACGTGTCGTGTTCACTAGGAGACGGAGGTGTCAACGGGCCTCAACAGCCCATGATGCCAAATGGAAACGGATTTCCATCTCCGATTCCTTGCGTCCCGGGGGTACCATGGTCTTTTCCCGTTCCATCGATTTGCCCTCCCGGATACCCATTACCATACTACACCACACCTTATTGGAACTATGGTGTAGCTAATGCTTGGAATGTTCCATGGCTATCAGTGCCAACACCAAACCCTAATCAAAACGGGACAGGCTCGAGTCCCACCTCCCCACTCGGAAAGCATTCAAGAAACGGGGAACTTCTTAAACCTAACCGATCAGAAACTAAAGAACCCTCAGAACCAAGAAGCTCAGAGAGCTCAATTGTGATTCCGAAAACATTGAGAATCGACGATCCTGAAGAAGCTGCAATGAGTTCCATATGGTCTACACTTGGGATCAAATACAATTCCTTTAGCAGGGAAGGTCTTTTTAAGGCCTTACAACCCAAAGGTGATGAGAAGAAACCAATGCTAAGCTCCTCACCGTTATTGCAAGCCAATCCAGCAGCTTTATCGCGGTCAATCACCTTCCATGAGAGGGCTTGAGTAGTGTACTGATCTTGAAGCCTTCTGTACTATACTTAACTTGTTGGTGCAGTTTGATTTCTTCTAAGACACCCTGTATCGAGCAGTAGATCGTTTAGATTCAACTTCAACAATGCTTTGACCTCGGATCGTTGTTGAAGAGAGTGATCTTTTCAAAGAAATCAGGGGACTTGGATTTATTTTTTTTCACCTTTGATGAGTGAGTTTTCATGTACATAACTTTTGTAGAAACATACTGACAGAAAGGGTGACAGTTAAAGCTGTTATAAGTTAGTCATGTTGTATGACATTATTAACAAATTATGTTCCTGAAAAGTGAAAACAGTATTTGTAGTTTGCAAACAGGCTGTTTTCATTTCAACATAAATAAATTCTCTCCTGTTTTTGCTCAATTTGATGATTATTGAGGCTGTATTTGATCATGATTCTCAAAACAATCCTATTCTCTATTTAGCAAAATATGTATTTATTAATTAGGGTTAATCATATGTTTTTATTCAAATTATTTGTGATTTGATACTTTTTTTTTTCTACAAATTTTGAGTGCTCAACTTTTGAACAAAAATACATATCCATTTAACATAATAAATAATAAGGAAATATTTCCCCAATAATTATGAATTGCAAGGAACATGATACAAACCTAATAACCGGTCTAGAAAATGATTACAAATTTAGGTCCGGCTGATTTGTGTTAGAATCTAGACATAAAATTGTGCCAAATTCAGATCAATTCAATAAGATACTGTAACTCGTTTGAAATGTTTGAATAAAGTTTGAAAATTATATATAATTAATGTTTGAATGGTAAAAATTGTTATAAATACTACTAATAATTTTGATTTGTAGTTTATGATGAGAAGTTCATGAAAGTTATGCGAAAGAAATCTTCTTTTGTATTTTAAATTGGGCTTCGTTTATTACTTTATGTTTGGAAAGATATATCGAAATTTTAAAAATTTAAGATAAGGAAACACGATTTTATTTTATTAGAATACATATTATTATTCAATTTATCATTCAAATGCATGGTCATGTGATGTTTAGTGTTTCATACAATATAGAATATAGATCGATACAATATACAAATGTGGGATGTAGTACTCAATCCTCCCTATCAAAGAATTCAAATGAGGCTTTACGTTATCTTTGGATTAGATTGTGTTATTCTTATTATTTCTTTAATTATATTTGTTATAGTTTTGGTTGATTGAATATGTTATTATAGTTATTTAAAAAAAAAAATTGTTCAACTTGAATTGTTGATTATATAAAAATAAATATTCAAATTCAAATAATCCCTATACTCATCTAAATTAAACGAAATGGCAGTTCAAATTACACAAGTTTATTAATTGTTGGATTTAAATTATCCATATAGAAAAATTATGTCGTATTTAAATGTAAATACTTTATCATGAAGCCATTATACCTATTTGATCTATGAAACATAGTTTATTTAAAAGATTCAGTTATAAATGACATGTTTTGACCTAATAATAAAATGTGATAAATTTAATAAAATTCGATCTTACCGATTGTGATCCGTAAATGTACGTCACACCCAATTTTTTTATCAAAATGAAACAGATCTTATTGGAATTGATAAGTTTTCATAATTATAAAATCCCAACTCGATATGTGAATCCGAACTAAAGATGAATGAAATTCTTTCAATATGATGTGAACTTTCTTCAATGAATAAATAAATAAATAAAAAGGTCATTCTCTTGACTTAACAGAAAAGAAGAAAAAATGTGGAGAAAGTGGACCAACAATGTAGATATTTTGGAGGAGCAAATGGTAACCACATATCATAGGAATACATTAGTAGGCAATGCCATTAATGCTTTTGTCTTTTTCCTACTTTCTTTCTTGCCCTTTTCTTCCATTTCCTTTGCTGCATTTATCACCATTTTCCTTATCACACGTCCCTATTTCCACTTTTCCAGGGCAACATATTATGGTAGGTGACATATAGCCAACATTAGTTGGTGTATTAATCCACAATGCACGATATGTTTTAGTTTAGAAAAAATTCTAACAACTAAATTTTCTTTTCCCTTTTTTAAAAAGTTATATATATGCTGTTCATGCCAGTGATGATATACTCTATCTGATTCAAATAGGTATCATTTTTAAAGTTTTTGCTATTGATTAATAAACATACAAACTGAAAAAAAAAATATATATATATATATATATCATCATTTTGAGAAGAGATTTAAAATTTGGGTCTGGCTATCCACACCCCAAAAATTTCTAAACACACCCCATTTAAAAAAAGATTTAAATAATACAAAAAATAGTAAAATTCCAATTTTACCCTTATGAATTTAAAAAAATAATTGAAAATTGTTGCCTTCTTCTCCCTTCTCTCTTTTTTATTTTTTTCTTTCATTCATCAAACCTTAAATTTATAAGGGGATAACGTATGAAAAATCATTTTATGAGTTAACTAACTATATAATAATCGTGTGAAACCGTATAAAAAGAACGAAAAAATAACAACAAATTTGGGACCCGTTCGAACACACCTCCTTGTGTGTGTTCGACCACCAGTCGAACACAAAGAGGTGTGTTTGACCCTGGTTGGTCGAACACAAAGAGGTGTGTTCGACCAACCAGAGTCGAACGAGTCCCAAATCTGTTGTTATTTTTTCATTTTTTTACACAATTTCACGCGATTATTATATATTTTGTTAACTCATAAAATAGTTTTTTCATATATTATATATGTTGTTATAATAGGTTTGAGGATTGAAAGAAAAGAGAGAGAGAGAGAGAGAGAGAGAGAGAGAGAGAGAGAGAGAGAGAGAGGAGAAGCAGACGGTAGGGAAGAAAAAGAATAAAAGATTTTCAGTTTTTTTTTTATTTCATAAGGGTAAAATTGTAATTTTGTCATTTTTTGAAATTTTTAAATATAAAAAGGGGTGTATTTAGTAATTAATGGGGTGCAGATAGCCGGACCCTTAAAATTTCTACTAGTAAATTCATCGGTGGTGTTTGGATATATATAAATTTGAAATATATTACTTTCATTTGGAACTAAATTTTGATCAATATGGATGGATTTCGAATCCACTCCTATTTAAGTAGTTCTTAAATTCATTCATTTTGAATCATATATTTTAAATCTCTAAATGGTGTTTTAGACCAAATGAAATCATGTGTACCAATAATTATCATTATGTACCACTGATGTGCCATTGATCAAGTCACGTCGAACATAATTATATATGGGTAAACCCCCAAAACTACCACACTTTTTATAATTTAGAACAAAAATATCATCTTATATAACAAAGTAACAAATATACCACAAATTTTGTCAAAAGGAATTTTGAACCTTTTGAACCCTTTGACCTCTACTTTTAATCATTAAGTTTTACTACTTCCAAGCACATTTTTCTAATTCCAATCTATATGTTTTCTAATTTAATTAATAATTCTACTCCAAATATTGAATAGATCCGGACCCGAAAATGAAACTTTAAAGATTGATTTTCTTCGGGAATAAGTATATAGGCTGGAATACTTTCCTCATGCCAATATTGTCTAAAACACAGTGATTTGGAATGAGTAACAATGCCACGTACAAATTCCTTTGGAAATTGAAAATCTGAAAATGGGGCATATATCGGGTTAAAAAATGGTGCGTGAAAATGGTATCAGAGCCTAGGTTTATTAAGAACTTTTATATTATATTTATTATTTATATGTAATTAACCTTTGGTGAGGAGAATTTCTCGCGGAATATGGATGTGGACGATTGTCCAAGATGCTTACCTTACAGGAGATATCGTCAAATTTTGGCGATGTATGAACAAGAACATAGGGATAATGCCATATATTGGCAAAATCTATATGTTGATCAAGAAAACGCAGGAGCCGACATGGAAACCTTAAGGCAATGCAAAAGACAAGAGGAATATTATATGGGTTTCCTTGCGGTAAACCAGATGTTATATACCGAACTTAGAAATCTTCAGGAAATAGTTCATCTAAATCATTGATGACAGAAGGAGAACCTGGATGGTGCGAGGTACTTCCGGATACATCTAAGCTCTCTCAAGATCTTAGAGAGATCCAGAAGACGGTGCAGACTTATGGCAATCGCCATATTCATCTACCAACACAAGTCCATCAGATCCAAAACCAGATGGAAATGATGGTGAAATATCAGAAGGAAACTTTTGAAATCCTTCATGATATTCAAAAGAGAATCAAGAATTTTGAGGACAGACCAAGTCTTTCCGGAGGAAGGAAACATATAGATTTCGGAACAGTTCCCTATTTACACCAAAAGGGGAAACCAACTGAAGTCATACGACCAATGACCAGATATGAAAAGCTCATTGCTATCATCAAAGAAAAATCCATCATAAATTAAAGTGATGGATATGGAGAAGATTAATCTTGAAGATCTATATGAACTTGTCGAATCCTTCGTAGGATTAGGAATCGTAGATCTAAAGATGAATACAGGAGATGGTTCAGCTTTGGTTACTCGTGACCAATACCAAAGACCACATCCACAACCACCCGTTGATCCAACGTTGCAGAAAGTTCAGGTTTACACTATGTGGATGAACTAATGTTGCACACTGGAGATTTTACAACAAGAAGAGATCTTATTGTTTCAAGAACTCGACAACGTTCCAGAAGGTCAAATCTCATGAATACGCCTTATGGAAATCATAGCTTGATCCGATACATCCGTATGGATTGATGCTGAATCTGGATATTCCAGATGTCAAGAATCGAGAAATCATTATCGATGATTGGGCATCGGCAATGAGGATTGCAGCAGGAACCCTCGACCTTGCAAATGAAGGATTCATTCTACTCCTAGAAATGAGTCTTGAAGGATCTGTAAAGATCGTGTGGGATATGATAGCACCAGAAATGAGGAACAATGTCACAACTGGTGAGTCATTAAAAGGAATTGTTGATAATATGGTGAAATTATTCAAAATCCATTTTATCGGCATAGGCTATTTTAAGGGATTAGAAGAGAAAAAAAGAAAAAAATACAAACAAGTCCTCTATTGCCTCGAGTTACATGATATTTGTCATATTGACGAATACATCAAGTTATTCACCGAATACCGATGGAAGTCCAAGGTGAATGACAAAGAAGCTTCGCAACTTTTCTTTGCGAAGATACCAAGTCCTTGGAGAGAGATGCTCATCAGGGAATACAAGAGTGCGGACTATTTGGATATTGTGGCCAGAAGAATGTCTTTCTTAAAGGCCAAGTTAGCTGAATGGTGCCACCAGACAGCACTCTACAAGAACTACAAGAGACTCCGAGGAATCAATAAAATGGTTCTTCTATGTTGCGAAGATAATGACATCCCAACAGTTGTGGGAGGTCAACCACGAAGGCATAAAATGAGGAAACAAAGAAGTCATCCTTATAGCCGTGGAAGCAACAACAACAGAATGAGTATAGGTCTTCATGGAGATCTAGAAGGATGTGGTCTAAACAAAAAGCCCGAAGTTACAAGTCAGGGCAAAGACCAGCACCAAGCAGGAGTAGAGTTTCATCATCAGGCTCAAATGAAGGAGGTTTCGGTAGAACCACAGGAAGGAGAACTTTTAGGCGGGCTCACACCAGAGCTAATGAAAGTTTTAAAAACTATAATTGTTGGACTTGCGGAGCAAGATCACATATCTCAACAGATTGCCTAGACAATCAAAAAAGAGGTCTAAGACAGTTCGAATCAACACCAGAATTTGAAAAAGCTGTCTATTACCAAGATCTCATATAGGTGTATCAATTTGAGGATGTACCCTCAGATGAAAGCATCTATGAAGAAGAGATATATTCGGATGATGGAAGCGAATCCACATCAGAATCGAAGTGAAGAAGAAATTCTTCAAACAACAAGAGAGGATATGTCAGGATTCATCTCTCACACAACAATCTCTCATAAAACTCTAATGTGGATTATGAAAGAGGATTTAAAGCTTCAGATATATGATGGTTTACCATCGGAGCTATGGAGAAGACATTGGATAAGTTTGGGTTTCGTAACAGAAAACACCAAATTATTCATAGAGTTACTACTGGAGAATTTGCCATCTCAATGGAATTTACTAGTAACTTGATCGAGATGCAGTTGATCCCTTACAAAGAAGTACATGAGATCAGAAGCAAAGTCAAAATAGAAGTTGCAAATACACTCTCATGGATTCATGTCGGAGCTATAAGAGTTTTAATTAAAGCAACCTTTAATGAAGGAATTGATTCGCCACCAAATCTTGCGATTTTTGACAAGCGAATCTCCAATCTTAATGATTCATACCTTGGAGTGGTTACGGGAAACTTGTGTGTAGGGAAACTGGCATTTAATGTCTATCCTAGAATTGCATACAATTTGGGAGATCGAGATTTCAATAGAGTGCTAACTCTTCATCAAGACTTCAAAAGAGACGACTTGATGAAAGAAGGGAACAGACCCTACTCGATCATCTACAAGATCTCATATGCTCTCTCGAATGCACATCATCCAGATGTATTCTTGAGAAAGGAATTTATCGAAGTCCCAAGAATCTTTGAGGATTTCGCCAGGGTAGTTATACCAGAACTCATTGAATCTCCAACTATAAAGGAGATCGATACGAGAATATAAGATCAACCTGTCTTCAACAAGAGTCAAAGCCTCAGAATGAAGACAATGGGAATGTCTTTCCAACAAGATAGACTGATGAGTAGTAGTCGTTGGGAAGAAAGAAAGCCTAGTACAGTTCAGCGAATCCCAAGTGTATTCAAAACACAAGGAGAGCTGCAATGTCCAGAAGGCTGGAGATAAGTTGAAATAATATTCGACATCACCCAAAAGGATAATATTTTTCCTTGTGATGTTCTATATTATCTCCAACAACCGATAGTGGGAAATTTTCAAGGAAGCCTAAAAATGGGTGAAATTGAACTAACTATCACGGGAATTGCAGGATAGCCATTGATGATCAACGGCTCAGATTAACTAGTTGTTGATCATAATCTAGCCGTTGGAGTACAAACCGACGTTTAAACCGCCAGTTCATGATCAATATTTCAATCAACGGTCGTGATCACACAATCGTTGATGATCTACGGTCCAAATATGTCGAACCGTCGGTTCAACCAAACCGGAACCGGTTGATTGTATTTTTTTTTTTTGAATTTTCAATGAAATCTATAAATACCCTCATTCCATTTGTGATTTGCACACCAATCTTGATTCAATCTCTCTCTCAATTCAACTCTCTCAAGCTCACACTTTCAATCTTTGATCAATTTCAATCCTTTTTTTTGTTCAATTTTATTTCACTTCTATTCCAAAAAAAAAATGTCTCGAAGAGGTTCTTCATCTGCCGGTTCATCTCATGGAAAGGGAAATAGTCCGATGCCAATGCCGCCACCACAATCTTTCCACAACGATGATGATCTTGATTATATTGAGTCGTATCAATATAATCAAGATGATTTGGAGGCGACGTTAGACCCTAATACCGCCACCGCCTTTGCCGAAGAAGAGGAGGAGGTGCCGAGAGAAACACAAGAGAGTGGCAACACAACACGCACCACTACTCCTCGACAACCTTCTATGCTTCAGAGTGACATTTTCTCCTTTCATTTTAAGAAGGAGAAAGTGTCGAATAGCAACACTGACTACATAGTCACGTGCAACCATTGTGCAAAGATGTACAAATTCAATCATGGAAGAGACTACGGGACATTCAACAATCATGTATTGAAAAAGCATCCCGACAATGTGGACATTGATCGAAGGCAAACACAACTTTGAGGTTTATCGGTTCTTCTCAAGGTAGAGGTATGGATTCACTAACTTTTAAATTTAGTCAATTAAACCATAGGAGAGGCGTAGTTGAATTAATTGCCGAAAAACATCTTCCATTTAATTTTCCTTGTGATGATGCTTTCGAAAAATACACTAGCACTTATTTACAACCAATGAGTAAAAAAATATTTAGAAACACCGTTACTAGGGATATAGAAAAAATGGTAGGAGAATATAAATTTCAATTAATTGAAGACTTTAAAATTTTAAAACAAAAAATTTCTATATGTAGTGATACTTGGAATGATCCTTATAAAATGCATGATTATATAGGTATTATTTGTCATTGGATAGATGATGCATGGAATATTCAAAAACGTTTAATTACATATATTATTTTTTATGAAAGACATTCGGCTATACACATTGCACAAAAAATTAGACATGTTTTAAATGATTCTAGTATATTAAGAAAAATATTTTCCATAGGATTTGATAATGCTAGAGGTAATACAGCTAGTTTACCTTACTTGATTGAGTTTTGTTGACATCCGATTGGAGGAAATTTTTTTCATATTCGTTGTATGAGTCATTATTTAAATTTATGTGTTTAAGATGGATTAGAATCATTAAATGAATATATTAAACATATTAAAGATGCAATTTATGAAATTGCTAGCTCTACGGCCTATCATAAAAATGGGTTAGGTTTTGTAAGAAAAATGGTTTGGAAGTTAAAAAATTTATAGTCGATGTGCAACATCGTTGGAATTCTATTTATTACATGCTTCAAGATTCTTATGAGTATAGACAAATGCTTTGTAAATTTTATTTAGAAAATCCACATGATGACATTGTTTATTTGAAAATTCATGGGATACATGTCTTAATTTAATTCAACTTTTAAAATTTTTTGAAGAGGCAACTAGAGAATTCAGTGGTTGTTATTATCCTGCTTCCTATAACTTTAGATAATTGTTTGAAAATTGCTCTTATTTTAAATGAATATTCAACATGTGGTAGTTTAGCTAACACATGCTTAGCAATGAAAACTAAATGGTTAAAATATTTTCATAAAATACCCGATATATTTTTATGTGCTAAGTTATTAGTTCTAGAATTAGAGAAGATGACTTAGAAGAATTGCTAAATATATATTATAATGCATTGTTCCCAAATATGATATTAGGAGATTATGATTTATGTGATTATGTTCTTAACCCTAGTGAAGTTGTAGGTAGAACTAAGAAAAATTTATACGATTTGTTTAAAGAATATAAACAAATGTTAGGTGATTCTAGTGATGATATAGGTGATCAAAATGTAGGAGGTAGTAATCAATCGACACAATCATCTAGTTTTCATGCGGCTCCGACACTTAGTAAATTTTACAATTTTTATGATGTTAGAACACAAAAACGAGCTAGAGATAGTAACCTTTATCAAGAATTAGATTCTTATTTAGGTGCCACATTTGAACAAATTATATTTGAAAATCCTATGAATTTATTGAAGTGGTGGTTAAGAAGGACCACAATTTATCCTATTCTAACAACTATTGCTAAGGAAATTTTTGCAAGTCCCGCCTTAACCGTTGCGGTCGAACATGCTTTTAGCAAAGAATGACACATGTTAAATCCAAGAAGATCCAAGTTGACGAAAGAGAATGTACAAAACATTACTCTCCTTGAAGATTGGGTGAGAGCAAACAACCGTCAACAACATCTCGATCTCTCGTATTTAGACGAAGATGGAGATGACACGTATGGATACGATTCCAACACATTCTCCTCTGCCGAAACCAACGTCGTCGAATGAAGGTAAGTTTAGGTGAGTTAGAGAACTACGTGAACTTTGATTCCTTCATTTTGACAAGGATATGTAGACAATTTTATTCTAAATTTGGAAGTTACACTTTCAATTTTAGAATGAAACTCAAGCTCTTTCAATTTTTTTTCCCCTTCTTCAATTTATTTTATACAAAAATGAAAAAGTTGTAAAATTTTAAATTCAAGTCTTCAATATTGTAGTATGATTCATCATTCATGATTGTAATATATTGAGTTGTAATATATGATTTTGAACATATGTTGTACTTGTATTTCTAAATTTCTAATGTTTTATTGTATTTTTTGAATTGATTGTATTTTATTAATTTTCACTCATTTTACTTTGTTAAAAGTCTTAACAACTTTATATAAAAATCTAAAGACTAAAATTATGAAATATTAAACAATTCATGCCAAAAAAAAAAAAAAATCAAATCAAAAAATCAAAATTGAACCACCGGTTCCAGTTTAACCGGCGGTTCCGAACCGAAACCGAAATCGAGCCCTCCACGGTTCGGTTCCGCTTCGCCCATCCTTGGTTGGCCAAACCGCCGATTCGGAACCGAAACCGGCGGTTCCGAACCGGTTAAACACAATTATTCCCACTACAAGATTCCATTTTTAATTTCTTATTTAATTATTTTGCACAAAATATGTCTATTTTATTAAGAACAGTGAATTTTTTTAAGTACAACTGTACATGGTTCAAGTCCATTAGTCTGTTAAGATGCTTCAGTTATATTATACATCACTGTATTCTATGTATCATCATTGTACACTTTACAGAGCTAATATTGAAATATGACAACAATAAAAAGAAAAAGCGGCCAATTGTAAACATAATAACCACCTTTTAAAAAATAGCAATTTAATCCTAACATTTCAAATTTTAACAAGAATTTTTTTTATTTGATATTACGATTTGAATCATAACTATATTTTTCTAGCTATTTAAGTTTACGTGTCCGACTAAATAGCCATGTTATACATCAAAACATAAGTCACATAAATTAAAAATGATTTTTTTTATCCAAAACAATGCCATTTTAGGTGATTAAAAAAAAATCTTTCAATTTAAATTCACCTAAAAACGACGTCTTTTTTATGGAGATAACAATTATTATTTTTAAATAATTTTCATATTTTTAGCAATTCAATAAATATTTAGACATCAATTATATATTTACAGTTTACTTATTGACTAATTTTTTTTATCCTAATTATAACTTACTATTTTTATTTTGTTGCTGGACATTTCAGAAAACTGAAAAGTCAATCACCTCAAAATCACAAGTCCAATATAGTAATATAAGTATATATATTGCGCGGAAAATTTCCAAATTTAATAATCACTCTGATAAAAATTACAAGTTGTGGATCTTTTTATCAGGTTTCTTAATCTGTATATATAATTCTAAGGCGACGTTTATTTTGCAACGAAAGGATTACTTAATATCAATATCAGTGAAGTTGTTACTTTGCAAATTGTAAATGTTATAAATAGTTTCCAATGATTGCAAAACCAAAGAAAAGCTCCAAAGCAATGTGAATCTAACCAGTAAACAATGTTCAGATGACAATACAAATTATTCCATCAGACATAAGCCGAACACGAGACATAAACCTCGTCTGAACCCTAACACGAAAAACTCAAAAAAAACACATGCTACTAATTCCTTCAACGAAACAAAAACGAGAAGGACCCTCTATGTTGCAAGAGATGAACTTGTCCTAGCAAAGAAAGCTATTGGGCTGAAATGTTTTTTCTCTCATCACTTGGCCAAGAGCTTCTCGATGAGATCTGCTGCATCTTGAACGGTGGTGATGCTCTGAGCACTTTCTTCCTCAACACTTATTCCAAACTCCTCTTCGAGCCCCATCACAATCTCAACCTATATGGACAATAATTAAGTAAGATTAAGTGTATGAAAGGTAGGCAAAACGAGACGATCGTTGATTCTTCTTAGGGTGAGGGGAATAAATAAAAAACCAGAATAGTTACATTGCCAAAGAAAACCTAATAGGCTGTGAATATTTTTGATGAACTTAATAATGATTTATGCAGTAGTTTTGTTGAAGTTGAAATGAACACTGCAATGATCTATGCTTTCAAATTGTTCTCGATAGATATTGCAAGATCATAACATTGGTAAAAGAAAACAGTTCACAAATGGAATTAGACGACTAATTGATTATAATGTATATGCACACCAGGCAATGTAATATTCATCGATTATACTCCATGTATTCAAGATAAAAGAATACATGCAATCACATATTGGAAAATTAAATATGAGAGATATACAGTTTTATATTCATACATGCCATGATCTATGCAATTATGAAATAGAGAACCATTAAACATAGTCATAAGCGAAGAAGAATACCGTGTCAAGAGAATCAGCACCAAGGGTTGCAAACTTGGACTCTCCACTGACAGCTCGATCATCAGGAAGAGCCAATTGCTTTTTCACAATCTCAACCACTTTCTTCACCGTCTCTGGTTTGGCCTGCTCATATACAATTGTTATTAACACCATTCGATGATGCTATAACTAAATGACAAGACATTTCATTTTCTCTTTTTGATCAGCGAGACCTAGTCTGAACGACTTGAAACTCAACTAAGAGCATACATGTAATAAAACAAGGCAAAACACAATAAGTTTAATGAATTCAGAGAAATGGATGATGGCTATAATTATTGTACTGCGCAGGAAACTCGGAAACGAAGGGCCGGAAGCCTATGAGAAGGGAAGCCCTTTCCACTGAAGGAAAGTGAAGTCTTCTTCAAATTAGAAACCTGCTTACATTGAAAAATATAACATCAAATATTCAGAATTATCAAAACAATATTATCTTGAAATTGGAAGGAAACTCGTGTCTCTTCAGACGTAATTTTTAACAATTTTAACAGCTTATTAAGGTTACACTTAGGAATCTACAAAGAGAACAAAGCTACAGAATCTTCTGCAAATTCACAAAAGAATTAACTGTGCATAGTAATCATGAATCATGTATAGATAATCACATGCAAACATATAAGCCACTTCAGGAGCTTGAATCTATATACATCATAACCTGAATTGAAGATCCACAATGAAAATATTATAACAATCAAATTTCAAACAAATGAAACTTAAAAAAATTCACTCTTTTAAATTTGTTTCTAATTAGCAGAAATCCATTTAAATAGAATCAGCAGATCAATATAATAATCGAAATGGAAACATTTAAAAATTAGATCATAAAAATTTAAAAAACAAAATTAAGAATTAAATTATTAAAATGGATAAGAAAAACTTAATAACTCAGGATCCATTGAAAACATCAATTCTTCAACAAGAAATTCAGCTCTAAAACAAAAACAAAAAATCCTCACAATGCCATGCATATCCTTTGCAGAAATGGAAACCCACTAAAGAAAATCAGAAATTAAGCTGAAAATCGGCCCACCCAGAATTTTTTTTACAAGACATCAAAATTATATTACAACGATTAATTTATACGCAGCATAATGCATTACAATAAAATTCAAAAACAAAACGAACCCAATTCTCCAACAAAGCAGAAACAGAAACAGAAGCGGAAAATTGATGATTAGCAAAGAATCAAACCTGATTGTTGTTGAATGAGCAGAAAACAGAGGGGAGAAGAGTGGCAGCAGCGTAAGAAGCCATTTGTGAAGGGATGAAAAGGAATGGATCTGAAAATTTGAGAAGGAAAGTTAAAGAAGAGAGGGTGGCGGAAAGCACGAAGAGTGTGAAGCGTTTGTATGGTAGCAGAAACCAGTAGAGAAAGAGATGAGTGAGAAAGCAAGGAAGAGTTCTGCGGTTTTAAAGGCGCTTTTTTCTTGGAATTTTGTTTTCTTTCTTTCCGTATTTTCTTTGCTTGTATCGAAATTGGGCTGTTTGGATTAAGGTTGTAAAAGAATCAAATTTTTTTAATTCGATTCGATATTCGAATTCGAATATCTGATTCGATATTCGAATTCGAATATATTGATTCGAATACGAAAAATGCGAATAAGAATTTGAATAAGAATATTTTTTTACATTTGAATATTATCCAAATAAATCATATTCGATTCGAGTATTTGCGAATATATTCGAATAATAATAAATATATATATATATATATATATTTAATATATTGTTAATAAATATTTATTTATAAATAATATTTATTTATAAGTATATATAAAGAATTGATGTTAATTTGTAATTTATTGGTTTATGAATTATTGCACTTAATACAAAGAATTGATGGATTTTATTGCTTATTATAAATATTATATAGGTATTGTATCATATATGTATATGCTCTATGCAATTTGATATTATTAATTTGGAATTAAACAGATATTTGAAAGAAAAAAAGTGAAACTTCAAGTTCAAATTTTTGAATTCGAATATATTTTTTCGAATGCTTCATTCGAATCGAATACGAATTATATATTTGATTCGAATAATAAATAAATACGAATATTAATATTCGCTAAATTAAACGAATACGAATAGAATATCATGATATTCGATTCGATTCGTTTACAACCCTAGTTTGGATATGGGTTTAGTAGGAATATATTACCAGTTTACCACCAATAAATATTTGGTTGAGAAAATTTATATTTTTATCATAAAAATTAATATAAAATTGCGTTACGTATATAATTGCATGAGACAAAGCCTCGTTATCAACAATCAAATTTTAATTCATAAGATTTTTTTTTTTTGAGTTATGAATTCATCTATCTCAAGTAATTAGATTCGTGGTATATTTGTATGATAGTCATATTCTATTTTTTTTCTTTAATTTGCTCTAATTTATTTTGAAAAGAAGAAAGGAAAATAAATTCTATGTGATTATTGATACGCTAGCACAAAGAATAGATAATTTGAGTGAAAAATAAATTACATAATCCGAAATTTGAAATTTCCATTTTTCATCTTTTTTTGGTTAAACTATTTGATGAATTTTCAATGAAGTGTAAAACAGTTAAACAGTTTGAAATTACGGATTTATTCTTGTTTAGGTTTTTTCGTAATAGTATTTAATACGTTGCCAATCTAAGAATTAGAATGTTTGAAAAAAACTACACATTTAATCACAAAGTAAGTGCGTATCATTTATGTGCACATGTTGTATATAAATAATGAATGTGATTGTTCAAAAATCGTGAATAATGGATATGATCGATGCTTATTAAGTGAGTGTGACATCGAGAAAAATACCTTGATCAATTTACAAGTTGAGCACGATTTTTAATGTTGTTCAATTCCCTCATTTCAAAAATAAATTTAAATATAGTAAAAAACAAAATTCCAAAATAAATGTCACTACAAAATTTCAAAAATTTATTTATAATCTATCACAAATACCTTCATTTACTTTTACCAAATTAAATGTGTTAAAGAAGATTGTTAAGAGGAAAGAGAAAAAAATCGCGCAATAATTAGATTTAAATAGAGATTGATCATATTTTTTAACACATTTCTCAATCTGTGTGACAAAACTAAAACGACATTAATAGCATAATCTTATTTATTTTGGGATGATTGGAGTATATGAAATTAATTCATTTGTGTGATATCAAGAAAAATAGCATAATCCTATTTATTATAAAAATAATAACATATTATAAATCTAATTATGATTTACCGTAATGCATGTCCTATCAAATAGAGATTTATATTCATTTATAAAAATGAGTTTGTGTTGTAACAGTGGATTTTGTTTCACATAATTATATCAGTGAAATTTTGAATAATTTTTAGTAATATTAACTGAAAGCTTAAACTAATGTTAAATGGTTGTTAGTTAGATCCACACCATTATGACACTAAAGGTTGGTTACCTAAATTTAAGACTCACAATGGGATTTAGGCAAAATCTAATTTGACCAAACTTTATAATAAATGAAATTAATTACAGTCACAATCTTACCCAATTAAATAGTAAGTGAAAGTAATTATTTTGAGAGGAATTATAATAATTATTTTTCTTCGTATAACTATTAGGCTAGACAGGTAAATCAGGTTAGAATCTAAACTATAATTTGATATTCTTTAATTTGCTTATTACATTATAATCCAATTTTTCTGGAACAATATATATATATATATATATATATATATATATATATATATATATATATATATAGACACACACATACATACATACATGTATGTATAATATTTCGAGCACATTAAAATTTTCCTACAGAATATTTACAACGATTTTCTTGGTTTTTTTGTTTTTTTTTTGTTTTTACTTTTGCAATATATATTTAGAACCTAATTGCAATCAAATAAATAAATAATAATAATAATAAATAATAATAATAAAAATTTTAAAAAAACTACATTTTAATCTTCATTTTAATTTAGAGAAAATAAAACAACACATTTAAAAAAATTCCAATAATAATCCTAAACTTTTCAACTTAGAAATTATTTTTCAAGATTTTAAACATGGGTTCAATTTGAATGACCGTTATATTTTTTTGATAATCCAAATCCAATTGTCAAGTAAAACAACCAAACCATACACCACATTATAAGCAACATAATTTTAGTAAATAAAATAATACTTTTATGTCATGAAGTTGTTTTATGTAAATTAAAAGATTTAATTTAAATTCAAATAAAACAATGTAGTTTTGATGTAAATCAATTTTTTTAAAAATCTAATTATGTTGCTTGAGTGATATTTAACGGGCTATTTTTCTGGAAATATGAACTCAAATATGTTGTTGAAAAATACAATTGTGATTCAAATTGCAATAACATGTTAAATGATTTTTTTTTTTTTTTTTTTCAAACTCAAATGTTAGGATTAAATTGTAGTTTCTGAAAATATAGTTATTTATTTTTTGGTAATTTCAAACCCTATGCTACTGGCCTGCACCTATAGAAGCTAGATTGAATTATCAATAAGCACGCATCTCATGCTCATGCTGTGTTCTCTATTTAATATATGTATATGTTAGGGCTGCCAATTAAAGCATACAAATTCAATATTTAGTTCCAGGTTATTGGTTAAAATACTTGTTCGAACTCAGTTCAATGAACTATATAGCATAGTTATATATTTACACAATATTATATACATCTACATGTACATTTGCTAATAGATAATAAATACCATACCTTATCCATGTATGCCCTAAACTTTTTAGTGATGTAAAGAATGGAAAAGAAAAAGGGCTCATATCCTCACTATATTTTTCTCTTTAAAAAAATGAATACCTATACTTTAATTTGTAAAAATTAGACCATATGCTTTTAATTATATCGAATTAGCTTCATATATTTTTATTTTGTAAAAAATCGCATGCGCAAAGGCCCTATTCTAAAATGAATGGACGTATAAAGACGAAATACCTAAAAATAAAAATTCACAAAAAAATTATATGAGATGAACTCACGAATTGAAGACGCGGGTTGTAAGTTGACTCATCTCATAAAATATCTCAAACAAATCCTACTCACAATTCACAAAAATACAACATAAATATTCCCTAAAAAAGAATGCAAGAAACAAAACAGTTTGAGGTGTCAATATTCACACAAGTCATGCCCTCATAATTGTTGCCACCTAAATTCTGAGCTCAACCAAGGCCTAATTCATTTAGCATAAATGGCCACTTGCTATGTTAAAATATCACTGATATAATAATAGCACATGTAATGTATAAGCATCACAAAATGGCATACTGACATATCAGCTGGCAATACTAAATAATGTTTCATCTTATATTTGCCTTATAACATATCGAGATAGGAAATAAAATGCTATTGTAAATATCAGAACGTACCAACCAAAAAAATAAATAGTAATCACATTATGAGTATACATGACATGTAAATTGTGAGAAGTAGAGGCTTGCATTGCTAAAAAACACATACACACCAACTTGGTGTTTCTGTAAAACTTAGACAAAGGGAGAATCTTTCTAGATCAGACCTCCCAAGTATTTACTCTTTCTGGGATGACGTCAGCTCAGCATATAATGCTCGAGAGTTGATATCAGTATGTATATCTATATTATAATTTAGAAAAAAGCTGATAACTGATTGTGAAATTAGCGCAATACCTTCAAGTTTTGGCATCATCTTCCCATTGATGATGCATGCTTTGTTCAGTTGGAGAGGCCGGTACAAACGGAACGAAGCCACGACCACCAAAAACAGGACGCATGAAAGAGTCATCGAATTTTCTCCAATAGGAGTGAACAGTACGGGTAGGGGTTCGAAAAAGCATCCGTATATTGTGTGGACGGATTATATAGTGGCAATTCTCGTGAGCTTCTGATGTGTTGTTTGGAAAGAAAAGCTCGGAATCAGAATCTTGGCTATCGCCAAGAAGTGGGACAGTGAAGGACTTAGGTGTGATTGGCTCTGAGGAGATTGATCTATGTAAATGTTTTGATGAGGGCATCAAGAACCTCACCAAAGGTTTCGTCATCAAGCCAAAAACCTGCATGGACACAAAGAATTGGTGTGTTTATCTTTTGAAGATAAATTTAATAATCTTCTATTTTTATAAGATTTTATCTCTTGGAACACCTAGTCGTTGTGCTAGCTAGCAGTAAAAATGCACATGCAGGATCTAAGGTGGTAAGTCTTACCATAGTGCTGAAGAGCACAACTGTTATGGTGCTGGTAATCAAAAAGGCATTCCCACGTAACTGGGTGTGACCTGCCCTAGTAAACTGTGTTGGGAGAAGAAACGAGTTGGATTAATATTTAATACTACCATAACGGCATTATGGAATCTATAATCGTCAGAAAGGCTGTTTGCTGTCAATTTTATTTTATTTTCCTTTTTTCCGTAATACAGCACAACTGCCCTACCTGAAGTAGTAACATTGAGAAATGAGAATTTTACCTGGTTGTAAGCAAGGGCCATAGATACGGCGCCTCGCATAAGACCTGCCCACCATATAGTAACCTGCAAATCTCGATTGGTAAAGTTAGATATACGAGAGCAGATATTGGTCTTGCACACTTAAAATAAAGATTATAGAGCTCGTACTTGCTGTGGAAAGTCAATTTTCTCATACGGAGAAGTCTTGGTCAAGTTAGACAAAAATGACAAGGGGAAAACGAAAGCTGCTCTTCCAACCAAAACCAGTCCAAGCAGTATTGCACTGACTGAAATGGAGGTTTTGGGGCTGAAAAATGAAATGAGTCATAAACTAAGAAAAATCTCCAAGCACATAATATATAAAACCCAAAATAACTGCATAATTCTGGGAAGTAGTATGATGAGTAACATTCATCCGTCAGCGCACACACACACACAGACACTCTGTAGTCTGTACCTGTCACTTACAACTCTCCACTTCTCAATGTCCAGAGCATCCATGCCAACATAAAGAAATATAAATGTCTCAGCAACAAAGGACAAGGCTGCAAAGGAGTGCCTGCATTATGGTTGAAGATATACTTCAAGAAGAAGTAAGCGAGTACCAAGGGAAAGGGAAGCAGCAAAAGAAACCACTTGATTGAATCATCTTAAAGTTAAGATAGTATCATACTTAGTTGTAACTCTTGAGTTCTCTGTCACATTATGCCAGGTGTAGTGTGACATCACAATCCCACAGAAGAAAACGGTGAGGATACCGCTTAAATAAAATAACTGCAAGATACCTCTCAGGTTTAGAAAGAAAATTCAATCCCATGGTGCAAGGGTATGGAACTCAATATTATTAGTCATTAAAGAGAGCCAAGATAAAAAAAGACTCATAGGCTGTCAAAAACTTACTTCCGCCGACATGTATGATAGGTAAGCCATGAGCATCATGATTGCAACCTCACGATCAGTGGAGTGCCTGAATTGATCAGAGAACTTAACATGTAATATTCTTTATATTACCACACCACCAAGTAAATGGAAATAGCCCAACAATTTCATTATGTGTCAAGTGGTCTTTGGTAAAATGCATAATCTCTTGCGAAAAAAGTAACATTTTCAATTTTATATATAACCATATGAGAAAAAAAAAACCAAATTATTACTATTAACACCACCTTCCAAAATAGAGCTTCTTTATGACATATGCGCTCAGCAATCCAGTCTGCAGTAGAAGAAAGATGTTCAGTAGTATGTCTTAAATGATATTTCGAAAGTTATTCTCCACAAAAAAAAAGAAAGAAAGAGGAAGATAAGACTCACAACAATTCCCAACACAGTACTTGAGATAAACAAATATGTAAAATTTCCAATCAGCTGAAAAGCTACCGCGGTATTGATACGAGAAAGGTCAAAATCCTGGATTGCATTGAAAAGCACCACTGATGTTGCATCATTCACAACACCTTCTCCAAACACTAGACTGTACAGTAATGGCGTCTCATCCTGATTTAGAACCTACAGCAGAGCACAAGTATTGCATCAGCCCAGAAAAAAAAAAATCAGTGAGGATTTCAACAACAAAAGGCTGCACAGACGCACCTGCAATGTGCAAACAGAATCTGTTGCAGCAAAAATAGCTCCAATTGCTGGAAAAACACAAGTGTGGTTAGAAGCAGACATGATTGACATTGGTAAATGTGTAGGGGCATATGTGTGAGAGGGAGGGGGGGACAGAGTTTTACCAAGGTAATCTCCAATTGCAAGATCAAGACCCATTTCCTCGAAGATGGCAATAGCACCTGGCACAACATTTTTGAGAAACAAGCAGTTATGTACATTTATACAGACCAAAAAAAAAAAAGAATTGAGGGGAAAAAAAACAATATTCCAGATTTCCACAAAAACTAATTTTATTCTGCCTTTTTTAGGGTATGCAACATAGTTTTAAAATGCTACTCTGATGATACAAAATGATGGGGATCAACTGTAATTGAAAACTATACAATAAATTAAATATCTTGAGTTTTCCAGCATGCTATTTCTCTTAACCAACTTCTCTTCCAGTTTAGGAGAAGGGTTGATAATGAACTCAACAGCCTCAACCATAATATTATGTAGACATTGTAGACTCTACTTCACAAGGAAGAGCATGAATGAAGCAGCTATTAAAGAGTTTTCTTTTTCCACATCGGAGGAGTTCAGTTCAAATCAAAGTGAGTCAAAGGTGCAAGTGCAAAATACAGGAGTGAAGAATGATATCAGAGTGTGTCAACAGGCAAGATTTCATTCTTTGCAGCAATGGATAACCATCATTACATGAAGTAAACAAAGTAGAGTGTCATACCCAGTGATATAATTGTGAAGGATATCAATGTACCAATTGCTCCAAACAGCATTATTGTCATGAAATTGCGGAAAAATTGTTTCTTTTTAACCTGGAACCTGATTAATAGACGGAGACATGAGAAGCTAACCCAAAATCATCATATAGCATAACCATACAAGTCACTAAAACAAAGTAAAAGAAACCTAACATTGATAGAATAAAGGTAATTTGCAATTTATGAGTTATATGGCGCCAATAGGGCTAGCATTTAAGGGCAGAACAACTGAGTTACATTCTTGATAAAAACACAACGAAGATGGAAATGCAAACAAGTAAAAGTCGCATTCAGGAAAAAAGTGTAAATCAGGATTTGGCAATAAATGCTTTAATATACTCTTAGATAAACCTCGCAGTTTCTGAATATCAACCAAAGGAAAAATGCTCGAGAGCAGGGAATCGTCAACAACCTAATCAGGTATAGTATTGGGAAACAGACCACTTATGGTTACATTTTGGATAGTGCAGCTCTGCCACTAAATAGAGGTAATCAGGGAGGCAACTTTTTAATCTCAAGTGTGATAGGATTTCAAAAATGCATAATAGTGCAACAAGTATAAGAAAGAGAATGGGCAGGTGCTGGTATTAGCATAATTGGAATCCTCGGAGAACCTAACAACTATTTTTATATCAGAAATCAAAATGACATTATAATCCTGGTTCCATGTTCTCAGTCATCTCCTGCTAAATTTGTTTCACTTGATATTAAAAAATCACCGTATGTAACACTGCAAGTGAGTCAATATCTGTTAATACAACTCTGCATAATTTATCAAAAAGTCATATTGAAATTATATCCTCATCGCAATCGGCCATCAAAGCCATGGAGGCGTAATGTAAGAGTGATTACATCCACATGTTGCAGCCAAAAGATATTAAGCAAGCTTTTGTCCCCAAAACAAGAGTGTTCAATGTATAATGGATAATAATCTTACCCAGCATTAAAAATGATTGGAGGAAGCAGATAAATGAAGAAAAGATCCTCACTGAACACCAAAAGATGTGAGCTTTTCCCACCACTTATGGCTAGAATCAGAACTCCGGTGCCTATACCCTGTCATTAAAGACAGTAATAATTGCATAAAGGCTTGAAGACACCCGAAAACACCTTAAAAAAAGGAAAAAAAATAATCCAGATCACCTACGGTGCCAGAAAATGGCACATCGATAACACATCAAACATCAATTACTTACAATTATAAGGGCAGTGATCGATTCATTTATCCAACGATGTTCCTCCAATAGATGACCGAGCACAATACATGCGCAAAGGAGTGTGACAAATATGGTAATCGAGACCACTGAAGTATGGTCGGAAGTTGACAACCTAGTTACAGACTCCATCATAGATCCCAAGTCAAACCCCATCGTGTCCAATATCGAAATTTTCCAGACAATGTCAAGAGGCCCTGCAGATTTTATTTGTAACTGAGAATTCGGGAAACAAGGATAAAAGCAATAACTTAAATCAGATAAAATGTGACAAATTAATAACAAGTATGCCTCTTGTAATTAGTAAGTATGGTAAGCAATGGACACTCCGAATTTCACGAACATACATTTCCATCAAGAAACCACACTAATATATATCAAAGGATTAAAGCTTTCTGCATAGTTACTTCAATGATGCACAATTAATATGCATATCCTTGAAGAGATAAGCATGAGAACATTCAAAGCCAGATATGCGTTAAACACACGACATGTGCGGTTTTAAACAAATATCCCCAGCTCGATTCAACAAAACCACAACCAATTTTGCGTAGATGCATTTATTAAGTGAACAAGCCAACCAAAATCTAAAATTTCTGAATGTAACACACAAGTATGTGAACATTTATAGAAGACACTATGTCCATCCACATTATGTCTTGTTTCCTTTCCTACACTACTAAGACATATTCATGCTATTTATTTATTCAGCAACATTTTTAAATTATAGATAGAATAACCGAAGCATTATCAATTACATTTGAAACATCGTTACATTACATAAAACTTTACGCATATTTACGTCATTCAATCCAAAACCAGGCGAATACGGCAACATGATTGCATATACAAATGCAAAAGCAGCCAAAATTACCTGCGGAGTCCGAGAAAGAAAATCACATTTAATCGAACTCTGAACTCCGCACACGATCTCAGTTTTCAAATTCCAAATGCAAATCAAATAATCGTCAGAAATCGTTCCTCCTACAAACACTTTTCCCACCCAAAATTCATCGAATGCAATGGAATCCAGCAGAAAAACGCAGATAAATGGCGCTGCACCCAACGCGGATTTGAATCCGTGCTCTTTCTTCTACTTACGCAACAAAAACAAACAGAATTCCGAATAATCAAGCTACGTGATTAGCCTTTTCAATAAATAATAATGAGAGGAAATTGAATCCAGAGGAGCATTGCAAAAAAATGAGTGATTTTAATTTTTAACGCAGCTCTGTAAAAGTTTCCTAATAAGATCTTCAATGGTAACGCTTAAGAAGAGAGAGAAAATCTACGCAGAAAAACATGGAAGTGTGTGTAGTGTGTGTAGTGTGTGAAAGAGAGGGAAAATCGACATACAAACGGAGAGTCCGCCCATGAAAATAATAATGTTTCGGATATATATATATACACACACATATACGCACAGCTCCTGAGACTGAAAACGATTGGAGTCTCGTTTTTTCTCAAAAATTTTTAATAAATTTAATAAACATGGGCAATGATCATCTACGTGCATGTGTAGGTATTCATGCATTCATCCTGTCAAAAAAATTACTTTTTAATAAAATATTATAAAAAAAATAATTACTTACTCCATACATATTCAGCATATTTATGTATTCATCGTGTCAAAAAATCTATTTTTTAATAAAATATTATAAAAAATAATAATTACTTATTCGATACATATTTAGCATGTGTGCGTATTAATATGTATTCATCATATCAAAAAGTTTAATATTTTTAATAAAAATTAATAAACAAAAATAATTATTAACTAGATACATATTCACGTGTCCATCATTTACCACAAATCCACAATTTTTAGATTAGATAATTAATTTATCCAACATTTATATGTATTTATGATGGATAGTTGATCATTTCAGTTATAAATAAAGAAGACATTGAAATGATGCATGAGCATGAGCTTAACAGTTAGTTTTCCATTTCCTTATGTATCAAATTATAATTATGTTTCAATATGGTAGTTTCAATTTTTTTTAATTATTTAGTGTTAGAATAAAATAAAAAATGTAGGAAAGGCTTACAATTTTAATTAAATTTAATATTTTTTTAGTGTATGTTAAAGCTTGTGATTTTTTATTTTAGTAGGAGGAGCTTGTTAAGAAATTTGAAAATTTAGAATGTCGGAAAAATAAAATTATTCTAATACTAATTTTAATAAACCTTACACTTTTTTTGTATTAAAAAAGAAAAAGAAATACAGATTTTTGGCTTGTGATACTAACTAGGTTATTTTGAAATGACTAATCTATACCATAAATTGATGAGTTTTAATTTTGGACACAAATAACTATTATAGATAAAGAGTGTTCGTACCAAGAAAAAAAAAACCACATCAAAACAACTAATCAAAAGTGCGTAGAACTTTTATGAGTTAGTTTCATAATTTTGATTGCGAAAAAGAGTCAATTCCTAACTTATAACTATAAATTACAGATTGAACTATGAATAATTATTTCGTCTGAAGAAATTGTATTATGTGAAATAAATTCATATAAATTTTTGTTATAAAAAAATAGAATCGATCAACGATTTAGAACAATCTACATGAATTGAGCAATTTATTAATTTGAAATATTGACTATTTAAAAGAAGAGAATTTGTGGTTGTGGTTAATCATGAAAAAGTAATTAGTTATTTTAGCAAATGAAAAGCAAATGTTTAGGAGTGCTTTTTTTTTTTTTTTTTTGGATGCAATGTTGAAAAAGATGTAAACCAATAGTCCCACTCCCATCAAATGTTTTTTTTTTTTTATTTACTTTTTTTGTTATTTTGGCATTAACTTTTGAAATTTAAGATTCTTGTCAATTTATGTTTTTTTTTCAACTCTTTAATACAATTTTAGATTGTAAGCTTTAATTTGGTATGAGTTTAGTTATAACGCAAGGTTCTCCTTCTATTTAGAGATGCTCATCCGGTTCGGAAAATCGGAACTGAACCAGAACCGAAACCGCGAATCGTAGTTCGACGGTTCGGTTTCACTTCGGGCATATTTCAAACCGTAAACCGGCGGTTAAACCTCTGGTTTATCTATTTTTTTAAATTTATATTTTATATAAATAATATAATGTATTTATGTTATTTTACTCTTTAATTTTAAGTTGTATTGATTATTATTATTAATTTGTATTATAAGTTGTAATTTTTTTAGGTTTATGGTTCGTTGGTTGTATTTAAATTGTAATTTCTAATTTTTGAAATTGTAACTTATAAGTTGTGATGTAGTATTGTTGTAATTTATATCAAATTATTTATCAAAGAACGTTGTTATTTTGTAATATATGAATAATTGTAATATTTCTATGCAAAATTAATTTTAAAAAAAAATTTAAAAATTATAAATAATTATAAAAAGAAAAAAAAAACCGTCCAAAACTGGCGGTTCGAACCGAAACCGACGGTTTACAAACCGGAACCAAAACCGGAATCCCCATGATTCAGTTTTGATTTGGCCCTCCACGATTTTTTGAACCGACGGTTCGGTTTGAACACCTCTAAATTCCCACCATTCTTCCATTTTCATTATTTAATCAAACCAACCTTTATTGTAGTTTTTTCATATTATAATTACTTATATTTTTATTTTATTTTTTTAAATTAAACAAATTTCATATTTATAAATGATTTATACATTAAATCTAGCATATATTATTTTAACAATTTAATTAATATTTCAATATTATTTAGTATTATTAGTAGGTGATTTTATAAATACCCACATTAATTTGATAGCATTAAATGGCTATATTAATTAGTTTTAAAATTCTATTTATCATATATTTAATTTGTAAAAAAATGAAATTAATATGAAAAAAAAATGTAGAGTTGATATGTGTCACTTTTGATCTTACTTTAATATATATATATATATATATATATATATATATATAATTAAAAAAAAGTTCATATTTATAAATGATGTATACATTAAATCTAGCATATATTATTTTAACAAATTTAGTTAACATTTCAATATTATTTAGTATTATTATTAGATGATTCTATACATACCCACATTAATTTGATAGCATTAAATGACTATATTAATTAGTTTTAGAATTCTATTTATTATAAATTTAATTTGTAAAAAAATAGAATTAATATAAAAAAATGTAGAGTTGACATGTGTCACTTTTGGTCTTACTTTTTTTTTATATATATAAAGATTGTTGAAATTATTCATATTATAGATAGATATATTAATAAATATTTGAGAAATGGTGGATATTTTATTATATTTTTGATATTTTAACTTTAAATTTTACATAGTATAAAAATTTAGCATAAAACATTCCCCAAAATATTGAGTTTACACATGGCAAATATAAAGCTAAAACGTATAAAACTTTAATTTATTGTTTTAAGCTAAGTTAAATTTCAAAGTTAACGATATGTATCCATCTTTTTCATGATATTTCATCAATATTAATTGTATTCTACACAATTAATTGTATTCATAAATATTTCATAGATATTTATTGTATTCCACATTTATTGATATTTCATTGATATTAATTGTATTCTACATAATTTGTATTGAAAATCAAGTAATATTGATATTAATGTTTTCCAATATTTTATAGATATTGTTCTAAACAATACATTTACGTCATCATTGATTATCAATAATTATAGAAATTGAAAATATATCAAATATAACCTAAACCTTGTTTATTCGGCACTACGAGACAATATGTAATTAGGCACTGTGTAGCTTTTGTTACATCGATAGTTAGGTAGAAATTTTGATGTAACATTTCAAGCCCAAAAGTATCTTATTTTTTAGACCCACTACACAAGCATAGGCTGAAGCTTCGGTTAGTCATGATTAGGGGTGGAAATTGGAATGGAAATTTCCGATATCCACCGAATCCGATCCGAAATTTTCCGATTTTGGAACGAATATTTTTAATCCGAATTCCGATTTTTCCGAAAATTTTCGGATGGAAATCGGAATTAGTTTTGAAATTTTCGGAAATTCCGATTTCCGATCCGATCCGAAATTCCGATCCGATTTCCGAAATTCCAATCAAATTTCCGAAAATTCCGATCCGAAATTATAAAATGTAGAGTTAGTAGAGGCATTTGAGAATCGAACACGAAACCTCTCACACTCAAAGCACGAAACCTACCATCAAACCAATAGTAATTGTTGTAAATAATTCAAACATTTTATACTATATACTATTTGCTATAGAAGAATACTATATACTATTTGCTTATAGTATTCTTCTATAGCAAATAGTATATAGTATAAAATGATTGAATTATATTATATAATATAATATATTTTATATACATTTACTATATGTAAATATAAATATACATATTATAGTATACTTTATAATACTATATACTATATAATATATTTTATATACTTTATACTATGTGTAAATATAAATATGCATATTATAATATACTTTATAATACTATATACTATATAATATATTTTATATACTTTATACTATATGATAGTATATAAATATATTATATACTATATGTATATAGTATAGTTTATACTATAGTTTTATTTTATACTATATACTATAGTCTATAGTTTATACTGTAGTTTTTTAGTATTATTTTATAATATATACTATATACTATAGTTTATACTGTAGTTGTTTAGTATTATTTTATAATATATACTATATATTATAGTTTATACTGTAGTTTTTTAATTATATTATATTATATACTACATACTATATACTATATGCTATAGAAGAATACTATATAATATATATTATATACTTTATGTTGTATATATTATATACTATATGTATATAGTATAGTTTATACTATAGTTTTATTTTATACTATATACTATAGTCTATAGTTTATACTGTAGTTTTTTAGTATTACTAGGTTTGGACCCGTGCGTTGCACGGGCTACATGATTGTCGTCTAATTTTACATGTTAACTATTATTATCAAGAGAGTAATATCCTCTCATGACTATGATACGTTTCCATCACTCTCATCAATTTACACTTTTTGTTGCATCTTAATTCATACACTATCATATCTATGTTATTCTAAACCAAATTTTGATGAGCATCACTACTGCATAGTAAATATAACACAAAATAATACCATAAATATACAACATAATTAATTCAAATTTATAAAAATCTCATTCAAAAAACAAATCCTTAACGTGATAATGTAAACCGAAAAGTAATTTTAATCTCTATATATATATATATAGAAGTACAGTTTGTTCCCTCAAGTGGTGACACTTGGGTTTTTCTCCACACCTTCACAATCATAAAAGTGACTACCAATCAATTTGTTATGTGCTTCCATCTCTTCATAAAGCTCATGCTCTTCTGCATAAACGTCCACAAAAACTGTCTTTATGGCTGCCATAAGAACTATACAATAAGAACATGATTTCATGCCAATTAAAGGATGATACATGACACTAATTCTTTACATATAATTCATTGTATTTTAACTCACTGGAACAAAACATAGTAAGCACCCTTTGACCCTATTTGAAAAAATCAAAGAAAACAAATTAACTACACAATTTAAAGGTTTTAACACCTAGAGGCATTATACATCCCAATCACTTCAAACCCACAAAAGAAAGGAAATTTGTATGACGTTAAACTGATCAAATAAGGAATAAAAATGTTCAAAGACAAATAAACCATTTTGGAAATTAGTCTGATTCACATAAACCCCCATTTTTCTCTACCCAAAAAGGAGGCAATTCACTGGAATTCTCTCTACTAACAATCCATCCCAGACCTCCCTTCTGATGCAAAAACAACTCTGTTTTTATAATTTATTTTTGGTGGCTCTAATGCCTTCAATACCAATTTCTTTCTAACTTGCAAGATCAATAGCTTGAATATCTCATCTAAACGTTTCACCCCTATAATGCCATTGCCTCTTATAATGTAAATGTAGCACTGTTTTCTGTAACTAACTCCAACCCGCATCTAATTAGCACCACTTCAACTCTCTCAAACCCCTCTTCACATGCAAAACCGTGAACTTGATAGGGAATCTTATATTTTCTTCCCTTCCCCACTGGTTTTGGCACATTAATGTATGTTACATGTTCAATACATATGATGTTAAATATTAAACATGATTTGAATTGGAAAAGACATGACAGCTACCAAAGTTGGCTTCAACATAGCAATCAACTTTAAAAGAAGTTACAAGCTTTCATTCATTTCTAATTGGCTTGAAATCTACAAAATTATTAACGTCTTTATAGAGAGATCATCTTGAGGGTGAAAAATCTTTATAAAGTGGTAGAAGTGAGAGTTGTGATTGATTCTTGGTTTGATCTCTTTGTTGTTTTGTAGTTTTCATTGGTTTTATGTGCAAATCTTGACACTAACAAACATCATATAATCGAATCAGAAGATAATGGATACAAATTCATTTTCCCTAACTTTACACATTCGTTTCCATGTAAACACATATTACGAAGGACAATTTTGAAGAACAATTTTGTTGTTATTACCAATATTTACTGACACAAATCAAACAAAAATCAAAATACCTTCGACGTTGATCAAACCAGCATCAATCAAGGGGGACAAATCGGTGAGGGTGGAGAGCTCAATGTATCCCACTTGCACCGAGATATCATATTGAGAACTTTAACGGCGTTTGAAGCATGGGGTTCAACTCTTCAGAAATCAATCCCACCAGTTTGAAGCCGATGTAGTTCTCTGGTAATGCTTAAGCCCTGCCATATTAACAATCACAAAACCCAGCAATAACATTTCAGAGTACTATCGTCAAAATCCCTTATTCTATTGTTTGAGAAGCTAGTTCGCCTTAAAACTGAAATTAAAAAAGCCAACCTACATAAACTTGTTTCCTGAATCATAATGGAAAAAAAGAAAACAGTCCTATGCAAATGGAAAAATAATGAATATTTCATTTACCATATGCCATTGTCTGGTTCTATTCAATCAAAAGGGGATAATCGTTGCATACTAAAAACAAAGATCATGTAAAACTATCATCCATCCAAGTTCAATTCACATTACCAAAAGACTGTTTGTAGTGAGGGATTTGAAATGGAAGAGATTTTGAACAGATCACGTAAATTATTTAAAACTGAGAAAAATAAATTTCAAATCGATCCACAAATCCAAGCCAGACACAACCCAAAAGTATATAATCCAAAGGTTAGATTTGTTTGTAAATATAAGCATTACACGAACTCAAATACAAAGTGAATCTTAAAAATTAGCTAACATAAACCAGCCTCAAATCAAAGAATAAGCTACACAATTAGAATTAGGATAAATTCAATCATGTGTGGCACATACACAAAGATTAAATTAGGTAACAAATAAAGTAAACTTTATTACGAAGCGCTTAAACAGGCAAAATAACAAAAAAAGAGTATAATTAACCAAAAGCTTGCAATCATCATCAAGCATAAATTCCTACATTCATAAACATGCTAATCGCAAGAACAAAATTTTCTGAAAATAGAAACACAATTACATTCTATACATTATTCTAGCAAGAAAATTGAGCTTTAAACAATGCCACTTCAAATGAATGTGAAGTCAGAGGATTCAAACAAAATTAAATGTACCATTCAGTGATCCAGGAGGCAAAAGGAGCCCAGGCAGGCTCTTCTTCAAAGGTTGTGGTCTACCCGTCTAATCTTTCAACAGCTTCATCTTCGGAAGCTTCCTTACCTTCCACTTTTCAGAGGAAGACCACTCAAAATTTTCGGAGAGGCGTACTCTGTTCTTGGTGCCAAACCAAAGCCTGAATTGCTGCCATTTTCTTCCAGTTTCAAACCTGCTTAAATAAAATTCAAGAAAACTGCAAGAAAAAAATTATTCAAGATCTTGGTAGTGAACTGAGGATGAAGGGAAATGAATAAAGCAGAGAATGGTGGGTTTTCAGCTGCACGATAGGGATCCCACATATGTGAAGAAGAAGGTGTAGAAGAAGTCAAGGAATTACTACCTGATTTTGGAGGAATCTTGATTTTTGGAGATGGAGAAGCAAGGGATGACTTGAACTGTAGTTATGCTTCATATTTTCGATTACCTTCTGAGACAACATACTTTTCCCCTCAGGTTTCTCTCTCTTTTCCCTGCTCTCTCGCTCTCATTTACTCTATCTCATTAAACTTGGGCATCTACATCGCCGTACGTTTCTCTTGTAACAGTCATGCGTGGGTTGCTCTTCTAAAGTAGCTGTGCATTTCTTTTATAATTAAAATATGGATTTTTTTCCTGTATAAAGATGCCTTTGTAATATACACATGGCAGCCTAAGAGACTCTAAATGAGCTGATGTGTCAACATTATATAACTCCATTTGTCAACACTTGAGAGATCCAACCTTCCTTTTATATATATAGATTTTATAATATATACTATATACTATAGTTTATATTGTAGTTGTTTAGTATTATTTTATAATATATACTATATATTATAGTTTATACTGTAGTTTTTTAATTATATTATATTATATACTGCATACTATATACTATATATTATATGCTATAGAAGAATACTATATACTATATATTATATACTTTATGCTATATATATTATATACTATATGTATATAGTATAGTTTTATTTTATACTATATACTATAGTTTATATTGTAGTTTTTAGTATTATTTTATAGTATATACTATATACTTTAGTTTATACTGTAGTTGTTTAGTATTATTTTATAATATATACTATATATTATAGTTTATACTATAGTTTTTTAATTATATTATATTATATACTACATACTATATACTATATACTATATGCTATAGAAGAATACTATATACTATATATTATATACTTTATGCTATATATACTATATACTATATGTATATAGTACAGTTTATACTGTAGTTTTAGAATTATACTATATTATATACTGCATACTATATACTACATACTATATGCTATAAAAGAATACTTTATACTATATACCATATATTATATACTATATACTATATATTATATGCTATATAAGAACACTATATACTATATATTATATAAAATAAAAAGTGAATATCTAATTTCAAAGGTAAATATATCATAAATTTCATTAAAAATGATAACATTTTATATAATAGGAATAATGACAAAGAAAATTATACAAATTATAAAACAAGTATTTTAAATATCGAAGGATTTCGAACAAAGCATTATCATAAATCATAATATAGATTCAAATATTCATTTGATTTGAGCTTTCTAAAAGAAAAATAACTTAATAAATATGAATTAATAAGTATAATTACTTACAAAATGATAATAGTTTATAATATAGTTTTATAGTTTTATTTTATATTATATACTATATATTATATACTATATACTATTCATATAAATTTTATAATTTTATTTTATACTATATACTATATTCTATTCATATAAATTTTATAGTTTTATTTTATACTATATACTATAGTATATATTAAATATAAAATATGACTCAAAAACTAAAGGTGAAAAAAGTAAAAAAAAATTAATATACTATTTATAATTTTATTTTATTTTATAACTATTTATTTTATAATTTTATTTTATAACTATTTATATACTATAGTACATCAGCAGAATAATTAATCTCTCATGTCTTTGGTAGATATTATATTGATGTTAAATGCTTGGAATATCAGATTCGAGGTCGTATTATTTCTTATGATATTAGAAAAGGCTATATAGCTAATAGACCAACTAATTAATTTCGAAAATTTCTGAATTTCTGAATTTTTTAATTTCCGAAAATTCCGAAAAAATTTCTGAAAATTTCCGAAAAAAATTCCGAAAAATTCCGAAAATTCCAAAACTTCGGAATTCCGAAATTTCCGAAATCGGATTGGATTTCACATTTTCGAAAATTTTTGGATGGAAATTGGAATTGGTTTTTCATTTCCGAAACACCCTATTTCTGATTCGATCCGTCCGATTTCCACCCCTAGTCATGATTAAATAGCCTATAAATACACACGCACATATTTGTGTGTGAGTAGCATACCTTTTGTTGGATCATCTTACTGGATCTAATATCATGAGATGGATAAACACATTGTTCATATATAAATTTGTGAACATGATATAATTTGTGAGTATTACTGTTAATGCATTTGGGACATTTGTACACATTTCAATTTATATCATTAGATGAAATTCCTTTAATTTTCCACTATAAGATTAAGAAAATATTAAAAAAATAAAACCCTCATCTATACTATATATAAAATGAAAGAAGTTGATAAATTTTACAAATTTACCATTTTCCCTCCCAAACTATCAACCAATAGAAAAAAAGAAAAAAAAAACTAAATAACTTTTTAAGTATCTTATAGAATAAGTTTCACATATATCTTACACAATAAGCTATCTTATAATTTATATATAGGAGTAGAGATAAAATAAAAGAAGCTATCTTAAATGATATGATTATATTTTAATGATATAATTAAAATTTGAAAATAATGAAATTTAAACATTGTAAAAAATTAAAAATTTTGAAAATTATTTTATAATTTTAATATATAAATGTGGAAAATAGTTTTAAAATCTAAATTTATTTTATGAAGGGTTGTAAAATGTTTAAAAGTTTGAAACTATTTTAAAAATATTAAAATAATAATAAATCTGAAATTAATAATAATAATAATAATAATAATTATTATTATTATTATTATTATTATTATTATAAGGTTGTGAGGATAAGTCTAAAAATCTTAAATCAAAAAATAAAATTTAAAAATTAATTCAAATATATATGTAATATTAATTGTGCAAGATATAAAAATCAATAAATTGAATAAATTTTTTTAAATAAAAATAATAAAAATATTTGATAAAATTTACTCAAAATTATTTCAAATAAATAGATATAATTAATCTAAAAATTGTTTTAAAAAACTATAATATGTTCCAAAAAAATCTGAAAAATGGTTTAAAAAATCTAAGAAATATTGTTTTAAAATTTAAAGTTAATTTGAAACCTAAATTTATAAATATAAACTAAAATTTTTTGGAATAAATATAATGCCTTTTGAACAAATCCATCTAAAAAAGAATGCAGAAAATTATTTATAAATTTTAAAAATAATTATAAGATATAAATGAACGAAAATATGAACAAAACATATAGTAAGTATAATTATTAATCACTTCTTAATTATTCATAAATTAAACTCACAACACAAAACTATTATTATATTATGTTCAATTTTATTTTCATATTTAATTGTTGAATATTGAAGTTATCAATAAAAAAATACGGATTTTTACAAATTTCGAAATAATAAGATGCCATGAATAACCTTTTAATATAACAACATATATATTGTCATAATACATAATAAACCGCGCATCGCGCGGGAGTACTACTAGTATCAAGTAAAATGTGAGAGGTGCCCGGTGTCTCAGGTTCACTATAGAATCACCCATAATTTGTAAGTAATGAGGATCCAGACTCACAAAATTATGTTTGTAAGATTATTTCACATAAATATTTGTGTGTGTGTATATATATATATATATTTCATAAAATATTGTTCCCCTACCCATCGCGGGCATGCTTTAAAATTCTCACCGCTGATGTGTAAAGATCTCATATTTCTAAATATTTTGATTTGAATTTAATGATTATATTGGATTTTTGACAGATCAACGGTGGGCACATTAACATGTGCCCACGATGGGTAAGGTAACAGTTCTGATATTTCATATTCTGTAAAGATAATATTTGTCGGTTGTTCGAACCACCGGTTTGAACCATTGATTTTTCAATTTGAAAATACCTCAAACCGTAATCAAACTGTTTAAACATGGTTCACGCTTCGTTTCCAATTCAATTCCGATTTTCCGTACCAGATGAATACCTATGTATGGGGTAGAAAAGAATGTCACTTGGCTTAGATGTAGTGATGTTAAAAACTAATTTGTCAATAAGGTTTATCATTTGTGTCACATAGTCTTGTAAAAGTCACTTTGCCACTTTTATATTAGAGAAGGGTTGGTGTCCCTGGATACACGTTACCCCGATCTAAACTCTAATACCTTTAAGTGATACGATTAATATTTTTACATGTAACAAGTAATATCTTAAGTAATATTTTTGTCACGTCTCGTTTAGAAAGCTTATAAATATCAGAGTTTACGTATCGGGCATGCAGTAGGAGAGAAAATAACATACATTTTAAGAAAATAAAGCACATAAATAAACGAGCGATAAAAGAGTTTAAATATCATCCATAACAGGAAACTTTGCAAATTTTAAACTTTTGATATTACATAATCAAAACCATCGGCACAAGTCGGGAGAAATGTTTGAAATCTAAGCAGCATAAAACTTTATACAGGATCCATTAAAAGGAAAGCGGTTTAACTTTACAAAACGGATAACAGACATTGTTTAGAAGACTAAGAATGGAAAAAAAATATCAACACTTCTTGATACGACATCCCTCTCTCTACGTTTCCCTGTTTCCATCATTTTTGTAGCGTGAATACACGTGGGGGTGAGTACTTGGAATACACTTGTGGGGATATTTTCTACTTTAATGTTTATTAAACAATATAGATAATTAAGCAATCATGAATACATCAGTTAAACACAACACATAAATTCATAGCACATAACTGTAGATAGGTGCGGGTACTCCCCGCTTTACCCTACATAACGGTTTTTATCCCGTTAGTGCTTTACGGACCACCAGTCCCTCCGTTGTGTTTTTTTACGGACCAATAGTCCCTCTACAGCATGAATTAGGTAATCAGTCCCTTCATAACATAAGTATGATATGGATGCACATTCATAAAGTCACGACACGTAATCACGGCACATAAGTTTCACGAAATTCATATCATTAAAAAATCTTTTCATTACTCATAGATTCACGTATCTTAGCAATTAAGGTTCATCTCGTTAAGCATTTATTCTCGTTCATTCGGTATTCGTAACATCATCTAAAACTTAAGCATGGAAAAAGGAGCAAAAAGATTAAACATTAGGTTTAGAAGTTACCCCACCTCGTTCGGTGGTGATCCCTCGTGAAACTCTGAATCCTAAGTCCTAAGATCTTTCTTTCGCTTGAAAGCCTACACATATAAACGAGGGTTCTTAGACTCTTTATTATGTTACTTATACATAGATTAATATAGAAACTCTCTCTAAAATGAGCGTTAGAGGAAAGAAAACGAAACAAAAGCTTAAATCTTGATCGTAGGGTTGGAAGGGATCGATTAGAGGTTAAACAGGGGAAAAATAAGCTTAAACAAAGTTTTTGGAAACATAGGGACATTTTCGTAAAATCTTAAAACATTGACTTTGACCAAGGGGTCATTTTGCAAAAACAAAAGATTTGGGGTCGTTTTGATATATTTTAAAACCTTTGGGGTCAAAATATAATTTTCAGAAGGTTTAGGGGTTTAAAATATAAAACTTAAAAACTTTTGGGGGTTAAAAAGGAATTTTCAAAACTTTGAGGACTAAAGCGAGATTTTAGAAGGTTCAAGGACTAAAACGTAAAATTATCAAAAATTCTAGGGTTTGCACCTAAGTCCCTAAACTCTTCGAAATTGAAAATAGGCCCCTCCACTTCCACCACCCTCCATCTGCCGCTACACCCCCTCCCGTCATTGATTTCCCCTCAGCCAGCGGCCACCTACCGCCGGCGACACCCCCGGCAACCCGCGAACATGGCCCGCCCCCGACAACACACGTAGCGCGTCCCTGAACACACACACGACAACGCTACACACAACGCCACCACACATGCATACCAGCACGGCGGCGCTACAACACTGTCCCAAATAACAATACACACCCCGACGCCGACGAAATCGAGATGAGACGGAGTCACGGAGGGAATTGATGATGGAGAAGAGAAGAGAGAGGGAGGGAGGAAGAAGAGAGAGAAATGGAGAGGAAGATGAGAGAGAATGGAGGTGGCCGAAACTTCACCGGTCGATTCACGACGGAGGTTCGCGATTCTGAGCCCGGATCTGGAACGGGCTCGATGAGGGCTTTAAAATGAGGTAGGTTTCAGCCAGAATAGAGATAGAGGAGGCGGCGTGGTGGCGGAGGCCGGCGGCCGGGAACAGAACATGAGAGAGAGCGAAAAAAAAAAGCTTACTTTTTTCCAAATGATCCAAAAACAAACTCTTGTGTGTTCCAACTTTACTTTTATGTGCTCTTTTTTGGGCCATGAGCCCCTAATGTACTATCCTTTAAACGAAACGTCTTGGGCTTCGACATATAACATCATTCGATTATAAATATAACTCGATTAATGAATTATGCATTATTTCGTTTTTTCTGAAACGCACATAATAAAACAAACAATTAGGGGTTAAATTATTTAATTAACTCAATTATGTATTGGTTTATCCTAGGTGTTACAATTTTTCACTAAAACATATATTTTAGTTATACAGGTAATACATTATAAGTAAGCAACTAATACCTTATTAAATACAACTAATATATTTTACTAAAACATATATTTTAATTACCCAAGTAATATCTTTTGAGTAAACAACTAACACCTTTTAAATATACAATTAATATATTTCACTTGAATAATATTTTATAAGTATGCTACTAATATTTTATGAGTATGGAATGAATTAATATCTTCCAAGGACATATCTAAAAGTCTGTATCCGATGGTATACAAGTTTTTGTGTTATACATATGTACTAATTTATCATCCTATTACTAGTGCTTTTTGGGTCGTCATTCAATAAAAACAGTAGTGGCATTGTGATTGATTTAATTCCACTAAACCCCACTAAGTCAGTCGAATCGAAAGTTGACCGATCCAAATTAAAATATTATCTTTGTTCTACTAATTATTTATTATGTGGCTTAAAATCAATGTTAAGCACGATTCATCAAAAATTGAAAGAATAAACAAAACGAATAATTTGATTACTGTCATATTTTTATGGTACATATATGTAGGAACAACCGTAGGACTAGAATAATCCACGCCTATAAAACAAAGGGTAAATTACAAAATGATTGCCAAACTATGGTCACTTTTCCACTTTTTTATTCAAACTTTCAAAGTTTACTGTAAAATAACTCAACTTTATTTTTCTTACCAAACAATAGCCAGAACTTTCAAAAATTATTGTAAAATTACTCCAGCGGAATATTCAGAGAATATTCCGTTCGACCTTTCAAAAATTACTGTACAATAGCTGAACTTTATTTTTTTTTTATACCAAATAATAGCTGAACTTTTTTTTAATAACTAACTAATTAATTAACTTAACTAATTAGAAATAACAATATTATTAATAACTATAAAAATAATTAGAATAACTAACAAACAATAAAAATAATATTAATAAGTCTAAAAACAATCATAATAACAATAATTATAAGAACAAAAATTAATTACCAACAATAATATTACCAATAGTAATAATAAAATTAAGAATACTAAAAATATTTATTAAAATACCTAAAATATGAATTACAAAAACAATAATACTAATAATAATAATAAAAATAATAATTTACATACAACAAGTCAACAACATCAATAATAATAAATAATAATTATTAAAATAATAATAACATTTATTATTATTGTTGTTGTTTAATTATTATTGTTATTATTATTATTATTATTATTTGTTGTTGTTATAAATATCCATAGAATAATTGATCTTCTTCGAACGAAAGTGAAAAAATTTCATGTAGTTTCTATGGTTTACATATAACTTTTCTTTTTTATAATTGATCATAGTTCGTTTCTATGTATTTTAATAAATATTTTTAGTATTCTTAATTTTATTATTACTATTGGTAATATTATTGTTGGTAATTAATTTTTGTTCTTATAATTATTGTTATTATGATTGTTTTTAGACTTATTAATATTATTTTTATTGTTTGTTAGTTATTCTAATTATTTTTATAGTTATTAATAATATTGTTATTTCTAATTAGTTAATTTAATTAATTACTTATTAAAAAAAAGTTCAGCTATTATTTGATATAAAAAAAAATAAAGTTCAGCTATTGTACAGTAATTTTTGAAAGGTCGAACGGAATATTCTCGGAATATTCCGCCGGAGTAATTTTACAGTAATTTTTGAAAGTTCTGGCTATTGTTTGGTAAGAAAAATAAAGTTGAGTTATTTTACAGTAAACTTTGAAAGTTCGGGTAAAAAAGTGGAAAAGTAACCATAGTTTGGCAATCATTATGTAATTTACCCTAAAACAAATGAATATGAAACTAGTGATCGTATTGTATTTAATTCATACAAGCACTCTTATCGTCTCAAGACTAGATTTCAGTGATTTAGATTCATATGACGAACTCATCTTTGAGAGTTTTAAAAATAATTGATCTATTTTAACTTAATAATAAAATGCAATGAACTATTTAAGATTTTATTATAAAATGTGATTAATAAAATGGTCTCATCCAGATTTTTTACCGTTTCATATTTGTCATATATTATGTATATACTTTTCATGTCCTACATCTATATTATGTATGATTAATTTTTGTTATCCATATTTAGACAATACATTAAAAAAAAAGCATTATGCATCAATTACTTACAAATAGAAAACATCATTAAGGCTAAGGCTAAGTTCAAGCAAAGTACTTGTTTCATGGATCTAAATGAGCTAAAATCAATCTCAAATTTAATAACATATACACAAATTTGTATCCTCAGTACATGCTATAAATAAAGGATCATTGAATGAGAAATGGCTTCGCACATTTTTTTGAATTGAAGCAATTACTACAAAGCAATATAACATGCTTTGTATGATCAAATTTGACAAACTAGAGTCAACCGAGCAAAATCGATGTAGTACAATCTTGATTTACGATGTTGGAAATTGATTTGTTAAAATTAGTGTTAATCAATTTTTATATTATTTTCGTTTGATTAAAATCAAAACATGTTGTTATGGTTGGAGATATATTTTGATTTGTATTCATGAGGAATTAATAATATAGAGATGCAGGTATTAAAATATGAATGCTTGAGCTAGAAGAAAAGAAATTGCAGAGGAATGGTGAACTGAGAGACGAGGATGAGAGAGAAAGAAAGGAGAGAAAAGCTGAGAATATTTTTCTGTTGCCTCCTTCATTTTTAGTGTACCATACATATTGCCTCACTACTAATTTTCTGACATCATAACAAACTAAATCAGAGTATTAATCTGGTGGCTAAAATGCTTCGCATCCAACGGTCTTCCTTGCTCCATCTAAGAGATCGTAGCCCTCCGTTTCTTCAGCTCAGATGCACCCACGTGTCCCTCATGTTTTTTAAATTTCCCACCAACATCCTCCTGCTTTCTCTGCTTCATTTTCTTTCTGCATTTTTCATCAATCTTCTTCCACTCTTCCATGCTATTAATACCAGCTGCTTGATCATCTTGCAAAGTCGTAACAGTTGTAAAACTGAAATCTACGTTCCGACTAGATAACAAACTGAAGAGTAAGTAATATTGAAAGACATATCTTACATATGAAAAGAAAGAAAAATTTATTGATCTTATTAACAGGACCGCCTTACTAAAGAGTAATTAAATGTACTACTTCTATGATGCATCCTATTGGTATTTAATTTTGGATTTAGTTATTTAGACTAACTTTCTTTGAGGATGGTTTGCACAGAGTTGTGACAAACTCTATAATTAGGGATACCAAATATCACATATACTGTAATTTTAAATTATAAATATCAGCTGAAAACAAAAAATAAAAGAGATTTTATTTAAATTATTTAAATATTCATCGCATAATTAGGAATAGATAAATAATTTTATTTCGGAATTCCGAAATTTACGAACAGAAAGAACATCCAAAACATGACCTTAAACTCTCGAATTTCATATAGACCCATGCCTCAATCCTGTCACCCTCTTTGTTGTCCATAAGCACTACCACTTGAATCCAAACAGGTTTTCCAGCCCCAAAATCAGCTCTGTAGAATCCAAACCTACTCCAATTCGAAAACATTACTTTCAACCATGCAATCATCACTCTTTAATTTTTCTATGAAGTCCTCCCAAATACTGATGAGTAAATCGCGTCCATCCTTTCTTGGAGACAGCAGTTTAGAGCAATCATCGACGGTTTTGTGGAGTGCATCACCTAGAACACTAACCAACTCTTCGATTCAAATAATGTCCTTAGTTTCATCTGAATCCATGCATACAACACATGATGGAATCGCAAAGTTCCCACAAGAATCGTTTGCCAGAAGCGGGGCTGTTCTCTGTCGAATATTAACAGCTTGACCAATGAGACAAGGTCTCAATTTTCCAAGCTTCCTTTGATCCAAGCCAATGAAAGCCCTGGTCAGAATGACACACACCACAAGAACCTTGGAGATGAATCCCACAGTTCCAATTTCAGGCTAGTTATAGTCTCCTTGTTGAATGAAAACACCTTGGCAACAATTTCAAGATCGTCCTCGTCGTCAGACATATTAAACTCAAGTGGGCCCTGATTAATCCTGCCTGGAAATAATGAGGCAGAATCAAAACTCGGTCTGATTACCATTTCAGCGCCTGGATTAAAACATGCATTTGACCAAGTGGCAACGAATGTGCCAACTGATGATGTGTCAATAATTATATGCTTAGAGCTGACACCAATAGTCATCCCACCACACTTGAATTCAGTGATCTGAATCGAAAGAAGTGGATTTGTGGTTGCTTCATCCATTTTAGCTGATTGAGGTGGAAAGAAATCTTTTAGCTGATCAAGATATTTTTTCCCAACAACATCAATCAGCTCGACATCAACAGCTTGGGCTTCGACAAACTCAACGCCCTGATCACTGCAATCGACCATACGATCGGTCTTAATGTATCTATCAACAAGAGGGTAGAATTAGACCAATGTTTTTACCAATGATTCTTCCAAGAGGAGTGGTTCTACTTGATGGGATAAACACACGAATAATAGCACAAATATTATTCATCTACGCAGCAGAATGATCAATTATCCCTCTCTTGTGTGAATCTAGTAGGAAGCAATTCTAAATAGCAATGCACAATAAAGACAATCACCACAACAAGAACACGCGCAATATTTACGTGGAAAACCTCCTCAATGTAAGGAGTAAAAACCACGGGACCGTAGTCCACCCAAAAACGTCACTAAGAAAAGAATCCAAGTATTACAATCTGTCAAAACAGATATACAACCACAAACTTATCAAGACACACAATACTTGCAAACTACAATGAGATAAGAAGGATCTCACCAACAACACCAAACAATCCGTCTACTTTTCCCAATGCTAAAAAGTCTCAAGACCCAGTCTTCACCTTCCAGAATGAACTACAATGTCTTCTAAACGTGCTGTCCAAATTACAGCTCGATCCAATGGTTGGTTTGTGAGAAACAACCTCTTAAACTCAGCTGCGCAGAAGTGAATCGTCCAAAAAACAGACCCTTCTGTTTTTTGTTATTCCTAACAATATAGAGCTCCAAATACGATCTCTACCATTCAGAATGTACCTCGACGAGTCTTGAACATGCTATTCAAATTTCAGCTCCATCCAACGGTTGAAACTCAATATATTGCTTCTGCAAATTTCTGGCTCTTGAAATTCTCTCAAAAAACGTGAATAGTAGTTTTTCTCTCACTATTCTCATCACCTTCCCTCAATGCCTTCTAAAGTAAGATAATACCAAGTATTGAGCCTACTTGGGCTCCACAAGTATGTTGGCTATTAGGCTTCTCTACATTTTGGAAACTCAACCCAACAAATCTCCCCATTTCTGACTGTGTGGAGAGATTAGTCATTCCGGCTATCACACGACAAATCTTGAGCTTCTCTCTAGGCAATGCTTTCGTCATCATGTCAGCACCATTATCATTCGTGTGAATCTTTTCAAGTTCAAGCAATTTATCATTGATAGCGTCTCTCATCCAATGATATGATATCACATGAATATGCTTTGATCTTGAATGGAAAACAACATTCTTACTGAGATGGATAACACTTTGATTATCACAAAATACTACATACCTTTCTTGCTTCAGACCAATCTCCTCCATACATGTTTTGAACCAAAGCATCTCTTTACATGCTTCTGTTGCAGCAATATACTCGGCCTCTGTTGTGGAGAGTGCAACACATTTTTGCAATCTTGATTGCCATGACACAACGCCACCTGAGAATGTTATCAGGTAAGCTGAAATTGATTTTCTGGTATCCACATCTAATGCCATATCTGAATCGGTAAAGCCAACTAACTCGAGCTCCCTACCTCCAAATGTGAGTTTCAAATTAGATGTACCTCGTAGATATCTCATTATCTACTTCACATCATTCTATTGCTCCTTTTCCGGATTAGACAAATAACGGCTAACACCACCAACTACATAAGCTATGTCTAGCATCGTACACACCATTGTATACATCAAGCTTCCCACAGCTGAAGCATATAGAACTCTCCTCATTGCTTCCTTCTCTTCATCGGTTGAAGGACTATGATGAGCACTAAGCTTAAAGTGAGTAGCGAGATGAGAACTAACCACTTTGGCTTTGCTCAAGTTGAATCTCTCAAACACATTCTCAATGTATTGCTCTTGTAATAAGTACAACTTCTTGTTTGTTTTATCTTGGGAAATGTTAATGCCAAGGATTTTTGCTGGTCCCAAATCCTTCATGGCAAAGGATTTGCTCAACTACTTCTTCAACCTGTCAATTCTTGAAACATATTTGCCAACAATCAATATATCATCAACATAAAACAATAATATGATAAAATCATCATCCAAGAATCTCTCCACAAACACACAATGGTCAGAGATGGTCTTTTGATAGCCTTGTTCCCCCATAACTGACTCAAACTTCTCATACCACAATCTAGGCGCTTGTTTCAAACCGTAAAGACTTTTCTTCAGTTTGCACATAGTCTTATTTTTCTTTCACCTTGAAACCATCAGGTTGCACCATGTACATTTCTTTATCTAGTTCACCATGAAGAAAAATGGTTTTACCATCCATCTGCTCAACTTCCAAGTCATGGCTAGCTGCTAAACCAAACACAAAACGAATGGAAGACATCTTAACAACCGGAGAGAATATTTCATCAAAATCAATCCCTGGTTTCTAACTAAAACCTTTGACAATCAATCTAGCTTTGAATCGTGATTTTGAGGTATGCTCATCTTGTTTTATCCGATACACCCACTTGTTCTTCAAAATTTTTTTACCCTTTGGTAGTTTCACCAGATCAAATATGTCATTGTCATGCAGTGACTTCATCTCGTCTTTTATTGCTTCCAACCACTCACTTTTGTGCGCACTTTGAATTGTTTCTCCATAGCATTCAGGCTCTCCTCCATCAGTCAGAAGCACATACTGATCAGGAGGATACATCTTAGAAGGTATATGAGGTCTGTTTGTTCTTCTAAGCGGTTCTTGAGCTTCTGGTGACTATAGTTGCTGATCAACGTCATCTCCCTCTTGTAAAGGAACATCATCATTACCAAGATCAGACTGCTTTTGATTCTCCTCTCCATCTTCAACTGGACCTTGATTATAAGGAACTATATCCAAGTCAATCAGGCCGCCACTTGTAGTAGGAACTGATCTATCCACCTTCTCAATATCTTTTATGGTTTGATCCTCAACAAACACAACATCTCAACTTCTGATAAGTTTCTTTTCCACCGGGTCATAGAATCTGTATCCAAACTCATCTTGACCATAACCAAGAAACACACTGTCGAGTCTTCATGTCTAACTTAGACCTTTCATCTTTAGGAATATGCACAAATGCTTTACATCCAAAGACACGTAAATGATCATATGAAACATCGACCAAACTTTATCTGGAACATCAAAGTCTAGAGGAACACATGGTGTACGATTTAAGACATGTACAACCGTACTCAAGGCCTCACCCCAAAATGATATAGACAAGCCTGCTTCTGAAAGCAAACATCTTACTCTTTCGACCAATGTTCTGTTCATTCTTTCAGCAAGCCCATTCAACTGTGGAGTCTTTGGAGGAGTTTTTTAATGTCGGATGTCTTGCTGCCTGCAATACTCATCAAAAGGACCAATGTATTCACCTCCATTATCTGTCCTAATACACTTCAGCTTCTTCAATGTTTGTCTCTCAACTAAGGCATGAAACTGCTTGAACACATCCAGCACTTGGTCCTTCGTCTTCAATGTGTAGATCCACGTCTTTCTTGAGTGATCATCTATAAATGTCACAAAATATTAAGCACCACCAAGAGTTCTAGTTTTCATAGGACCACAAACATCGGAATATATTAAATCAAGTATACATGACTCTCTAGAAGAAGTTGACGTCTTGAAAGCAACTCTAGTTTGCTTTCTTACCAAAAAGTGAGTACACTTCTTCAGGGATGCATTCTGTATATCTGGAATGTAGTTTTCCTTCTCCAAAATCTTCAATCCCTTCTCATTGATGTGGCTAAGTCTGTTATGCCACAACTCAATCTTTCCTTCATTCTCAACAACATTTATGGAGCGATCAAGTAGTTTTGCTTGCATTAAGTACAATGAGGAGTACTTTTGGCCTCTAGCAACCACCAATGAACCTCTTTTGAGTTTCCACTGACCATCAAAGAACAAACTGCAGAAACCTTCATCATCAAGTTTTCCAACGGATATCAAGTTCAAACGAAGATCAGGTACATGCTTGACATTTTTCAAAACTAGTGCAGCACCATTACTAGTCTGCAAACATACATCTCCAACACCAATGGCTTTAGCCGAGCCATCATCACCCATCCTAATGTTTCTAAAGTCACCTGACATGTAGGATATGAACATATATCTTCGAGATGTAGCATGTATGGATGAACCACTATCAACCACCCAACTACTTTCACGCTGTGCAAGATTGACAACTTCATAATCATGAAGGATAAGAAAGTCACTGTTACAGCGGACACCTGATCATCATCTTTCATTTCTTCATCTTTTCTTTTCCTTTATCTTTCTTGTCATCTTGCTTGGGCTTTCTACAGTGCTTCTTTATGTGTCCTGGAGTGCCACAATTCCAACACTCAACTTTGCTATATCTGTTGGATTTGCTTCTGCCTTTCTGTTTGCCTTTTGGACCCCTACTTTTACTTCTCCTCCTATTCTCTATGACCAAAATATCTGACTGCTGAAAAGAGTCTTGCGATTTTCTTCTCATTTCTTCATTCAAAACGTTGCCCTGAACTAAATCCATGGTAATGGTACCATCTGGGGCTGAATTGGATAATGATGTCCTAAAACTCTCCCATGAATCCGACAATGTACCAAGGAGCCATAAACCTTGTACTTCATCTTCAAACTTGATATTCATTCCTGCCAACTGGTTAATGATGCCCTGAAATGAATTCAAGTGATTAGTCATAGGAGTGCCATCTTTGAACTTCAAATTCATCAACTCCTTGATTAAGAACAACTTATTGTTCCTAGTTTTCCTAGCATACAATTGCTCCAACTTTTCCCATAATGCTCGTGCATTAGTTTTCCACTAACATGGTTTAACACGTTATCATCCACCCACTGTCTAATGTAACCACACACTTGTCAATGCAATATATTCCACTCAGCATCAGTTTTACCATCAGGCTTGTTGGTCTCAAATACTGGTAGATAAAAATCTTTCACATACAGAAGATCCTCTATCTTTCCTTTCCACACATGATAATTTGAACCATTGAGATTCACCATCCTATTAATATTAGTTTCCATATTCACCACAAGGCACAGAGCAGAAACCCCGCTCTCTGATACCACTTTGATGGGATAAAGACATGAATATAATGACATAAATATTATTCGTCTATGCAGTGGAATGATCAATTATCCATCTCTTGTGTGATCTAGTATGAAGCAATTCTAAATAGCAATGCACAATAAAGACAATCACCACAACAAGAACACGAGCAATAATTACGTGAAAAACCTCCTCAATGTAAGGAGTAAAAACCACGGGACCGTAGTCCACCCAAAAACTTCACTATGACAAGAATCCAAGTATTACAATCTGTCAAAACAGATATACAGCCACAAACTTATCAAGACACACAATACTTGAAAACTACAATGAGATAAGAAGGATCTCACCAACAACACCAAACAATCTGTCTATTTTTCCCAACGCTAAAAAGTCTGAAGGCTCGATCTTCACCATCCACAATGAACTACAATATCTTCTGAACGTGTTGTCCAAATTATAGCTCGATCCAATGGTTGGTTTGTGAGAAACGACCTCTTAAACTCAGCTGCGCAGAAGTGAATCGCCCAGAAAACAGACTCTTCTGTTTTTTGTTATTCCTGACAATATAAAGCTCCAAATACGATCTCCATCGTTTAGAATGTACCTCGACGAGTCCTGAACGTGCTGTTCAAATTTCATCTTGGGAGCCATGCATGTCTTAGAGTTTGCCTCAAAATGTTCTAAACTAGAGACACTTCTTCACATCTCCACAGGTTAGTTACTTTTTAATTTTAATTAAATCCAACATTTAAATCAATTAACACATTAAATATAATAAAAAGTTTAATAATTTATCCTAGAATTTGATGGAAATTAATTTAGCAACTGATGTATAATATTTTTAAAAAAATAGCATTTGTGCATGGAACGAGGGCAGGAATGATTCAAGAGAAGCCATTCCATATGGGTGAGACACTTCCTGGAGCTAAAATTACATATTTAGACATGGACTCAGAGAAGAAGGTTATTAAGGAAAAATTACAACTACTTGAAAATGATGAGAAGCTAAGTGAAAAGGAAATCAACAGTGCTATGAAGGATTTGGGCATTGAAAGGTTTATATATATATATATATATAGTCAGATTAATGAGTAGTTTCAATTTTGGTCATATATTTAAGGTATATTTCATTTTTTAACAATCAAGTAACCGTTTTCCAATTTTGGTCTTTTATGTTTTAATATTTTTCAATTTCAATCAAATTTCGAAATTTCAAAATCGCTGGCGGTCACACCAGTATTTGGTTGCCATGTCAGCGATTTTGAAAATTTCAATTAAAATTGGATTGAAATTAGAAAGTTTAAAACATAGAAGACCAAAATTGAAAAACATATATTTGATTGTTAAAAAATAAAAAATATTTTACGTATAGGACCAAAATTGAAATTAACACATCAAATTAATATTTCGTATTTTAATAAACACTATATATACATTGTCGGTTCCTCTAGAGTAATTTTTTTAAAAAAAATTCTTAAAACTTATTTATTTAACGAATGATATTGTCAGAGCAATGTTGCATGGATGGCCAAACGCGTGTTTACAAAGGCGATTGGAGAAATAGTGATGGAGATGTTTAAAGAAAAGGCTAATGTTGTTGTAAATAATTATGATAACTATAAAATAAGCTAGAAGTAAAACAAATGAAAAACGTACGAAAGCAATGCGTAAATAAAAGACGAGACGAGAAGGAACAAGTATATGAGAGAAGAGAGAATTTGTTGTGTTCTTCCATTTCATTTACATGTATTTATAGAGGAAAATATGATACATATGTGGCTTAGCTTGGTCACTAAGTTTACTTAATCACTAAGTTATATCCAAAGCTTAAGATATATTCAATATTATAATACTTCCCCTTGAATATAGCTTTGTTATGTCATGTGTATAAGCTGTCTCGTTAAAAACCTCAAACCAGAAAAACCCATTGGGATAAAAACTGGGATAAGGGAAAAAGAGTACATCGCACACTACATTGTTTTTGCTTCTCCTGAAACGAGCAATATGAGTCTTGGAGTAAGATGTCAGTCTTGCTTCTCGTTGGATCTTCTCATACCGATGTCGTATACCAATTTCTCAAATGTAGATGTAGGCAGGGATTTAGTGAATAAATCAGCAAGATTGTGACATGAACGAATTTGTTGAACATTTATCTCCTTTTATATGGAAAAATTTTGGTGATATATGCTTAGTCCTATCACATTTTATATACCCGCCTTTAATTTGTGCTATGTAAGCAGCATTATCCTCATAAATGATAGTAGGCGTAGTGGTAGTTGGATTTAACTCACATGCATTCCTTATATGAGCTATAACTAATCTTAACCAAACACACTCTCTGTCTGCCTCATAAAGAGCAATAAGTTCAGAGTGGTTGGAAGATGTGGCAACCAATGTCTGTTTAGTAGACCATCATGAAATAGCTATGCCATTATAACAAAATAAATATCCAGTTTGTGATCGAGCTTTGTGCGGATCAGATCTATATCCCGCATTTGCATAACCAACTAACCCCGAGTTAGTTGTATTATTTGAATATAACAATCCCAAATTTATAGTACCACGGAGATAATGGAAAATATGTTTAATTCCGTTCCAGTGTCTCCGGGTTGGCTCAGAACTATATCGAGCAAGCACATTGACCGCAAATATGATATCTGATCTTGTACATTGTGCTAGATACATCAATGCTCCAATAGCATTAAGATACGACACCTCTTGGCCAAGTATCTCTTCATCAAACTCTTTAGGTCGAAATGGATCTTTATTAGGGTTTAAACAACGTACCACCATAGGAGTGCTTAAAGGATGAGCACTCTCCATATTAAACCTTTTGAGTAGTCGTTCAGTGTACGCAGATTGATGAATAAAAATGTCATTTGCCCTATGCTCTAGCTGAAGATCGAGATAGAGTTTGGTTTTCCCAAGGTCTTTAACTTCAAACTCTTTCTTCAGATATTCAGTAGCATTAGCCAAATCCTCAGGGGTGTCAATGAGGTTTATGTCATCTACATAGACTGCAATTATAGCAAATCCGATTTCTGATTTTCTAATAAAAACGTATGGGTAAATTGAATCATTTTTGTAACCTTCTCTAATAAGGTATTCACTTAGTCTCTGATACCACATGCGACCAGACTACTTTAATCCATACAATGACCTTTGTAATTTGATCGAGTATAGCTCATGGGGATTACCCGTTTTTGGTATTTTAAATCCATCAGGAATTTTCTTGTAGATATCAGAATCAAGTGAACCATATAGATAAGTTGTTACTACGTCCATAAGACGCATGTCCAAATTTTCATGGACAACCATACTAATGAGAAAACAGAAAGTGATCGTATCCATTACCGGTGAATATGTCTCATCATAATCAATCCCAGGTCTCTGAGAGAATCCTTGGGCAACAAGTCGAGCCTTATATCTTACAATTTCATTATTCTCATTTCTTTTACGGACAAATACCCATTTATACCCAACAAGCTTTATATTGTCTGGAGTTTGAGTGATAGACCCGAATACATTCCGTTTATTTAGTGAAGCTAATTCAGATTTGATTGCTTCCTCCCATTTAGGCCAGTCATCCATTTGACGACATTCTATTATGGAACGTGGTTCACTGTTACAATCATCGCTCAAAATCTCTTGAGCAACCGAGAATGCAAAAATATCATCAATAATGATCTCATTTCTATCTCATACATAATTGTAGTAGCTTATGGAATTCTCGATATTTTCTGGATTTGATATCATCATGATTGTTTTACTAGGCTCTATAGATTCATCTGGAGCTTGCTCATTAGAACTCACTTGATTAATGGGCTCATAAACCCCTTTCTTGGTTTTTCAAGGAATAGAGTCCTTTGAGCCAATGGGTCGACCCCGTTTTTGTCTTGGTCCATCAGAATTCATTTTCACATGTTCATTAGGAACATCGATCCTAGCTGGAGCGTTCACAGCTGGAATATGAGACTTCGTGACTTTACTGGCATCATTAAATGCGTCAGGGAGTCTATTAGCAATATTATGTAAATGTATGATTCTATTGACCTCATTTTCACATTCAAGTGTGTGTGAGTCTAGATGAGACAAATTCTGCTCACACCATGTGAGATTCTCAACATGCATAGGTTTATTATTATCAAGGATTGTCTTACCGATTGATGGAAATGTCGTTTCATCAAAATGACAATCCGCAAACCTAGCAGAGAATAAATCACCTGTCATTGGTTCCAAAAACCTAATGATCGATGGTGAATCAAAACCAACATATATGCTGAGACGGCGTTGGGGACCCATTTTTGTCCTCTGTGGAGGTGGGATTGTCACATGTACAGCACACCCAAATGTGTGAATGTGCGAAATGTTTGGCTCAAAACCCAAGGTTAATTGCATTGGTGAATGCATATGATACACACTGGGACATAATCTAATTAAAGATGATGCATGCAATACGACATGTCCCCATGCTGTACTAGTGAGCTTTGATCTCACTAATAAAGTTCGAGCAATAATTTGGATTCTCTTGACAAGAGATTCTGCTAATCCATTTTGAGTATGAATGTATGCTACTGGGTGCTCAACATTAATTCCCAGTGCTGCACAATATTCATCAAAATATTTTGATGTAAATTCTCCGGCATTATCCATCCTTATATTTTTAATAGGATGATTAGGAAAATGTGCTCGGAGTTTAATAATTTGTGCAAGCAAACGCGCGAATGCAACATTGCGCGTAGATAACAAGCATACGTGAGACCATCTAGAAGATGCGTCTATCAGAACCATAAAATATCGAAATGGTCCACTCGATGGGTGAATTGGTCCACAAATATCACCATGTATCCGTTGTAAAAATGATGGTGATTCATAACCAACTTTTGTCATAGAAGGTTTTATAATGAGCTTTCCTTGTGAACATGATTCACAAAAATAATCATTTGACATCAACATCTTTGTGTTTTTTAAAGGATGTCCTTTAGTATGTTCGACAATCCTACACATCATAGTAGTTTCGGGGTGACCCAAATGATCATGCCATAATCCAAGTATATCGGGATTAACCAGTTTCCATGGCATGGTGGCATAGGATTCGAAAGCTCGAATCGGGACATAGTATAGTCCAGAAGCTGTTGCTTCAAATTTCTCATTAACATTCTTTCTGTTCATATTATATGATGTGACGCATAGACATTCTTTGGTATTTTCAATCAATGTCTCTATATGGTATCCATTGCGTCTAACATCTTTAAGACTTAGTAGACATGTTTTTGATCTACCAGATAAAAGTGCATTTTTAATATGTAGAGTGGTACCATTAGACAACATAATTGTTGCATTCCCAGAGCCATCATTAATCTCAACGGGACCTGATATGGTTCTTACTTGTACTTTGCACAATGTCACACTCAAGAAATATATTTTATTTATGAATATTGAGTGCGTTGTTGCACTATCGAGTATACAGTGATTCTTTTTGTTAGTATGCTCCATGTACTGCCTGATTATACAAAAATATATTAATACTGGAATCACTATAATAAAATAACAATTTCATAATATTATATAATATAAAGTTAATTTCAGGAATTTATCATTTAAGATATATGTACATTGCTATTGACAAAAAGATAAAATCTACTCGATCTTGGGTATGCCATCTTCCGAGAGAGGTCTATACACAAAATTACCAAACTCTAAGTTTGGATCTATCACCGCCACTTGGCACTTTATACAATGGGATCAAAGTCTTCAAAAAAATCTGATAGTTCAAGAGATTTCCCATCTTGAACTTGATCATTCATGATTTGAGGTGTGGCGTCCTGAGGGGTAGTAAATGACATTTTTGCCTCAGTGGCGTGTGTCTGGACTCCATTTCCTTTATTTTTTATCGAATCCTGGTACAAATCTACCAGGTGTTGGGTAGTCCTGCAGACTTTGGCCCAATGGCCAGTCATTCTACATCTATTGCAATTATTGTCATAAGATTTCTCCGTGGGCATCTTGCCTTTGTCACGGTTCCACTGAAATCGGTTCCCTTGATTGACCGGATAATTATTTGGACAAGAATAACCACGTCCACGTCGGTTATCTTTATTAATATCATGACATCCACCTCGGTCATCTTTATTAATATCATGATGGGGACTACCACGTCCACCCCCTCTCTAGGCACCACACCCAGATCTTTGTCTACGACCTCTAGATTGGCCCATTGATTTGTTAGCATGTGCTTCTGGCACTGCTTGGGACCCACAAGGTCGTAAATCATGATTTTTTAATAGCAGCTCATTTGTTTTTTCTGTTGTGAGTAGTACAGAGATCAACTCTGAATATGTTTTAAATTGGCGCTGCCTGTACTGCTGTTTAGTACTAGATTTGAGGCATGCATGATGGAGAATGTTTTCTCTAATTTGTCATATTCTGACAATTTTACACCACACAGAGCCAAACGAGACTCAATCTTAAAGAAAGCCGAATTATAATCGGAGACTGATTTAAAGTCTTGCAGCCTTATATGCTGCCAGTCATACTGCACCCGTGGCAGGTTCACAGTTTTTGTGTGATCAAATCTTTCTTTCAGTTTTTTGCCATATTTCCGATGACCTTTCAAACTGTATGTACTCATCTTTCAAATCCTCCGATAAATGGTGGCGTATAAAGATCATGGCGTTAGCCTCATCTTTCCTGTTGGCCTTATCGATATTTACACATTCAAGAGTTTTCACGAGATCCAACCCTTGTAAGTGTAGTTTAATATCTAGGCACCAGGACAAATAGTTTACGCCAACAACATCGAGAATTTGAAATTTTTGATTTTCAATTCTAGCCATAATAAAACACAGAATATAACGATATAAAGTTTACAAACCTTTTCCTGAGCAAAAACTCGTGCTGATAACGTGTTGTAAATAATTACGATAACTATAAAATAAGCTAGAAGTAAAACAAACGAAAAACGTACGAAAGCAATGCGTAAATAAAAGACGAGACGAGAAGGAACAAGTATATGAGAGAAGAGAGAATTTGTTGTGTGTTCTTCCATTTCATTTACATGTATTTATAGAGGAAAATATGATACATATGTGGCTTAGCTTGGTCACTAAGTTTACTTAATCATTAAGTTATATCCAAAGCTTAAGATATATTCAATATTATAATAAATGTGATTATATTAAGGCCAACTATTATTACTACTTTACTAGTACTTTTAAAGAACCTGTTCCTGGTTGGATTGGAGGTCTAAGGTACCTATTTTATGCCAATCTTAATTTTTTTATGACATTTATTAGATTGTAATTACCCCCAATAAATTAAATAATCTTTTTATTACTACTTGATGATAGCACTTTGGATAGCATCTTTGCTGCCTATACTAAAGGCAAACTCAAATTCTTCGTAGGAGATCCAGACTCAATACTAGACATGGTAAGTTCTCCATATATATCATTGTTGTTTATCTATTGAACCACAAAGTATATAAGGTTTTCAAAATAATTTACAGTTAATTATTAGATTGGAGTATCTACTTCTCGAAATAAAAAAATAAAATAAAATCAGTAAACATAGAGTAGTACTAAAAGCTTTATATTATATTGAACTTAAACTCAAAACTATATATTATTACATTCAAAAAATTCAAATAAATATAATAAAATTTAAAATTATTGATCATCAACAGATATTAGGAGACATGGTAGTAAACTACATGCTAGCAACAATAGCATCATGTTCGAATGATAAACTCAACTTGGTTGTGTATCATGTTGGTTCGTCTCACCAGAATCCTATGAAATATGAAGAGATGAAATGGGCAATGTGTCGTTATTTGATATAAATCCACTACTCGATAGCACTGGGAAACCTAAAATCTTAAAAACCATGGACAACTTTAACAGTTATATTTCAATCTACTACTTATCATTTCTCAAGGTCAGTTCATATATATTTCTATTTCAATTTTCTTTTTCATCCCTTTTTTCATCTTAATTATTTTTCTAGCTAGCTTTTCATTAATACTTGATCCACTAATCTAATTGCAATCATTGCATGTATTTTTTCAGTTACTTAAATTGATGAACAAATTATTTTGGAACCAATTTGAGAGCTCATACAGCGATGCAAGACGAAAAGTCAACGCTGCCTTACGACCAGCAGAACTCTACAGGCCTTACTTGTTTTCTGAAGCAGTGTATGTATTTCTCAGCTTAAATTTATTTTTATTTCATAATTATTACGATTTTCAATTTAATTCAATAATTTAAGAATCTATTAAGTTTTGTCGAATTTCGTTGGAAAATATTATGTGTCAAATTTTTATTTGGTGGAATGACAAAATCAAAATCTTAATAAAAATTTGACACACGACATTTTCGGTAAAATTCAAAATTTCTTGACAAAATTGGATTGAAATCAGATATATTTTTAAATTGTGTGATTAAATTGAAAGTCGTGATAATTATGAGATCAAAATAGAATAACACAATAGTTATGGAATCAAAAATGATTTCAACCCTATTTCTCTCAACTAGTTTGATTCGAATTAAAATCATTTTTCATACCATAACTATGTTGTCTTTTGATTTTATTCTCATAATTATCACGAGTCCAATTTAGTCTCTCATTATTTAAGAATCCCATCCAATTTCAGTTCAATATCGTCGAATTGGGGCTTTTCGGTAACTTAGAAATGTTGTGATGATATATGTCGAATTCTTATTGATTGACACATGTTGCCACGTCACTTTTAGGTCATCGGAAAGACCCAATTTGGAGGTCATGATAGGGAAAGAATTCTTAAAATTTGAGATTAAATTGAAAATTGTGATATTTATAAGACAATGATGAGAATAAGAAAAAGCAATGTGAGTGAAATTGCTTAATTTCGATCCCAAGTGCATCGTGTGGGACGACTATTTTATCAACACTCATTTTCTTGGACTCACCAAATATGTTTTGAAGTGATCCAAACAAACTTCAAATTAAGGAGATATATCAACTACTAATTCTTCTACCAAGAGTTGGTATATATACTGATTTTTATTCATGTGGGTTAATTTAGTAATTTCCGTATTATTCTTTATCGACAAATATTTGATTTATGATCACGTTAAGATTTGGGGAGGGGGGGGGGGTTTATTATTATTATTATTATTATTATTATTATTATTATTATTATTATTATTAATATTAATATATATATATATATATATATATATATATATATATATATTGTGGTGTTCCATTATTGCCCTTCAAAAAAATTTCTCCATGCTAAACCTTGATTTGTCATAAAGCTGTTTTATAATCTAAAATTTATTCTTACCATTTAAGTGCACTTGTTCGGAAATTTAGTTTAAAAGGCAACACTATTAACAATTCTTTGATGGAAAGTGAGTGTGCAACATTTATATTTTTAAATATCATCTCAATGTTATGTAAACGAAGTACTGATATGAACAAAAATTTAATTGTCTTCACCGACATATCTAATTTACTCAAATCATCTTCTAACTCACTATGAAATTAATTTGAAATATTTTAAGTAGCCTTTATAGAAAATTAATAGCTAAATAAAAGTTGTAAGAATTCAAAGTTATGTGTTTTGAAAATTGTCAAATTTATCGATGGAAAATTTTCTCCGTAATATTTTTGACTTATCTACTGTAAAACATCTATAAATTAATACTTTATAAATTAATAAACTCTCTAAAATAATAAAATCTTCCGGTCCCGACTTGGGCCTTTGTAAAAAATCATCAAATTCGATAAGATAATAAGATAATAATTTTTCAGAAAATCCCTTTATAAATATTAGGTCCCATTAATACTCTAAATTAATAATTCATAAATATTACAATTATAAATATTATGGTAATTTGCTAAAATATGAATCTATTGTTACTTGATTTTTCTTAAAATTTAAATCTAATTGGATTTCATCCCTAACTTTTTTAATTGCAGCCAAGAGTTCCGGTGTCGAGTTCTCTAGCTGCAACAAATATAATAGTTATAATAGTTATATATTTAATTGGCTATAATAGTTATTTAAGTGCAACGAATTAATATAAACATGTATTTAAGTAATTCCAATGAATTGATACATGCGTCCATGAATATAATAGTTAATTGTATACAATGAATTGATATTATACATGAATATATTTAATTAGTTACAAAGAATTGGTTGATGCATGAATATAATCGATGAAACATGTATATGAATTCATTTATTTTCAATACATATGTACTAAATTTGTTGAATTTAAAAAGTCTCTCTTTTAATTAATTAAATATTAATTTATTGATATATTAATATCTCTCTAAATTAATAAAATTTCATGGTCCCAAGGTTATTAATTTATAGAGGTTTTACTGTATTAAACTTTTGCAATTGTTTTTGTAATTTACAATGCTACTAGATTTGTTATAGCCAATTATTGTTAAAAATGTACAGGATATTGATGTGTTGTTTACAGGATATTATTGTTATAGCCAATTATTGTTAAAAATGTACAGGATATTGTTATTCTAACAATTAAAGTTCAATATTTCATATCATTTTTATTTGAGGTTTACAGATTATACATGAAAATAAAAGAATTGAAAAATATTGTAAAAGCGTAGTCGTAAAAGTGTTATTGTAAATAACAATTTGTTACAATTATATTGTGTAAATTATAATATAATTTTTGTATGAAATACATATTTTTTCTTTTAAAAAGTAGGGAACATTCATAATAAAATTTAACTCCAAAATAAAACATTTATTTTCGGAAAAAATGATGTTTTATGTAAACAGATATTCTTTGGATTTTTCAGAATAAAATTACTATAAAACCACTGATATCTATATTGAGAAAAATTTTAACAATTCATTTCCATATCGAAACTTAAAAAATTCTGAAATTTTCTTCCCCTTGCTCTTCCACCACAGACCAAACCGAAAGTCATCCAGAGGAGATTTTAACCGTCTCGGACTTGCTCGACCCGCCAGAACATATTAATGGGCCTTATCCATGAAAACAAATTGGGCCCGTAACAGGCCTCGAGCCCACACATCTAGTCATCCAAGGAGGCATTTTAGTATATCAATCAACCATCATAATTTTGAAGGGCGGGAAACATATCTTGAGGTTGAGGGTTGTAATAATTTTGAAGGGCGGGAAACAAAGAGAAGTAGAGCCTGGAACGCGATTACAACTCCTCCTCGTTCGAAATCAATTGGAGCTCATCGCCGCCGCCGCAGGTTCGCCGCTAATATCTCTCTCTCTCTCTCTCACACACACACACAGAACAGTCTTGTCAATTGACGATTCAGTGCCCTAATTTAATGATTTCAAATTTTACTGCAAAGATCTTATGCAATTTAGGCGAATGCAATTTTATATGATTTAGGACCTTTATTATCTGATTTTTCTTCTATTGAGAGATTTAGGTATGATTCTGATGAGTAATAGACTAACATATACAATGATCACTTACGGGTGGAGACTAGGATTGCAGATCTAAGAAGCACGAAAGCTTTTTATCACTAATATTATGCAATTCTTAACATAAATATTGCTAAGTGTACGCTTGCTATACCTATACAATCTGCCTTTTAGTATTGGGCGACTGGTGAGACGAGTTATATTAGGTATTTGGTATGATCTCGTCGGTAGTACATTTGATGAGGCATACAGTATTCACTGTTCATTTCCATCTATGTGTAGATATGTGTGTATCTTTGAATTTTGGATACTATATTTGGTGTAAGTGTAACAACCGTCGAATTCATGTGCATCTCCACATCTACATGTGGAGGTGTGTGCATTTGTGTATTTCTGCCTTTTGGTTAGGGACATTATTCATTGTCCATATCTGGAGATACATGTGAACATGTTTTTGGATAGTGTATACTGCATTGAGTGTATTGATACACAACTTCACGTGTAATTGTTTTGAGCATTGTAGGAGACGAGAGTTTGCAGTTCATGTTCAGTTGACTTCTCTACTTTATCTTATGTTTATCGTCAAGGACTCAAGATCAAGAAGTTGAATGTTTAGAATATAATAAGGGACTTAATTTGACATTTTTGTTGGTTTGATATTTTAATCCTTTTTCAATGAGACTTGTCGTTTCACATTTTAATCGTTTTATTATTGTTGAATTGCAAAATTTGTATGTGTGACTATGTTTGTGATTTCTTGTAAATTTTGAAATATATGCCAAAATTAGTGTTAACGAGCTATGTGTACCCTCACCTTCCCCCTCTCTCTCATGTCTCGCTTTACACTCTCTCTCCAAATCCATCTCTATCGTGTAGTTCGTACATTTTTCCCACTTTGGTCATTCATAATTACCTTCTGATTATTAGTAGAAGTATTGTGGGAAGATGAATGGCGGCGATAATCGGTGGAGAGATCGGAGGGATTCTCGGATTTCAAAGAAGCAGAAGCTGATTCTAAACGCGGAGCAGCTCGAGGCGAAGCTCGGTTACAAACTCTTCACTGAAGGAGATAGACGCCTCGGCTGGTTACTCACTTTGGCCTCTGTGAGTGTCCTTTTCCTTTCCTATATTCAATCCAATTTACTTGATGTAAGCACTTATTGTCATTTACTTTCATTATTTTGAATTGATTTGGTTTTTTCTGATAGTCTTCGTTGGAGGATCGGGAAACTAATAGGGTCTACAGTTGTGTCGATCTGTATTTTGTATGCCAAGTAAGTTTCATAATTTTGCATAGGAATTAGATTGTGAGTTCATTTGGATGTTTCTTATTGTAATTTATAATGCTTTGCGTGAAGGATGGTTCAACGTTTAAAGCAAAGTATAAGCTCCGGCCTTATTTTTATGCTGCCATTAAGGTAAGTTTATACACTCTTGAAAGTTTACTAGATTTGTGTGAAGAGTGAGTTCCATCCTTGACTATGAGGTTTATGATACTGTCATCCTAGGATAAAATGGAAATGGATGTTGAAGCATACTTGAGAAGGCGTTATGAAGGCCAAATCACAGACATTGAAATTGTGGAGAAAGAAGATCTTAATCTTGTAAGGCAAATCTTACCATTATTATATTTTCTTAGATGTTCATTTTACTTGCGTAAAACTCATTTTGTAGCTATAAATGATGCATATTGTTTTTTTGCAAGTTTATTATTTATCACTCAAAAATGTAGCTCAAATGCTATTTACTTGCTGCATTTTTTTGCTGATGAATTTTAACGGTTAATGTGCATAGTAATACAGTTGTATTTTTTCATTGAAAATATAATGTTAACTTGCTTGCTGAATGAGAAGAAATTGATATTTGAATTGCTGAAAACATAAATTTGTGTCCATAATAAAAAAAACAAATATGTGGTTCACTCGTAAATTTATATTTTATGAATATGCTTTTGACACATAATTCAGGTTTGAGTATGCACTGTAGAGCATCTTGAAAATAGTATGTTCTGAATATTTATCCATTTGCCACAGAAAAATCATCTATCTGGTTTGCACAAATGTTATTTGAAGATATCTTTTGATACCGTTCAACAATTAATGCAAGTGAAGAATGATCTTATTCATGTTGTTGAAAGAAACCAAGCAAAATTGGATGCCGAGGATGCTTACGAGTCCATATTGACCCGGAAAAGGTAACATTATCTTCTTCCAGGCTTACCTATTCATCAGTTATATTCCTATTCTCCAAAACTTGTTTTCCTGTTCTACCTTCAATGACTAGTTTTTGCATAAAGTCTCAACTATAAACCTTGTCTGAATCTGAAAATGTTTTGATTTGAACAGCAAACAGAGACCCCAAGATTTCATTGACTGTATTAATGATCTTCGTGAATTTGATGTACCTTATCATGTTTGTTTTGCCATTGACAATGGTAATTTGCTTCTTCGTAATCCAGAGTTATTTCCTTGTTCTCCTTGTGGATTCTGAACTTCAAATACATTCTATTGACGTATTCTCGAGTTCACATTATTCAGATATAAGGTGTGGACAGTGGTATGATGTAAGTGTATCAAGTGCTGGGATTACAGTAGAAATGAGGACAGATCTGTTGCAACGTGCAGAAGTTCATGTCTGTGCTTTTGATATTGAGACCACAAAGCTCCCTTTAAAATTTCCTGATGCTGAATATGATTCAATCATGATGATTTCATACATGATTGATGGCCAAGGATACCTCATCATCAATAGAGAGGTAAATGAGCAGATTAAGATTTATCTATGCTTTATAATATATGTAAGTAATCATTGTCAACATCCATATTCTTCATGGACTGTCTTGGGTGAATAAGTTGCAACCATTTTTTATTTCTCTCTTTTCTTTTTCTTTTTCCTTTCATCCCTTCTTCTTGCAGGGATGGGTGGTGGAGAATTTTTTTTTTATTGGTATTTATGGATAAATATATCTGACGCTTACCAGTACGCAAGAATTTATTTCTAATCACATGAGATTATGGTCACAGTAGAAAGACTGGTTCTGCTTATTGTTATATTTTAAGTTTTAAATAAAGGCAAGATAATTGGATCTCTTTTATGTGAATTTTATAGCAATACTATCTGAATGGATCTATTAAATTAAAGATTATTTTCATGAATGGTTTAACCTAGTTCAATCTCCAATGGTACTGCTATAATTTGCGGGTGTGGAAATATTTTACCACTACATGGACATGTTAGCTGATCGATTTCTATGATACTGCTATATTTGAGAATTAGTTGCATGTTCAAAAAATTGCAGTGTGTTGGGGAAGATATAGAGGATTTGGAATACACTCCAAAACCAGAATTTGAAGGCTACTTCAAAGTGCAAAATGTGAAAGATGAGGTGATAAGGCTCTTTCAATTTATTTATATATTATTAAAATATAACTTTGTGTTACATTTAACCCTAGAATTTATCACAGAAAGGACTTCTTAGACTATGGTTTTCCCATATGCAAGAGGTCAAGCCTGGTATTTACGTCACATACAATGGTGACTTTTTTGATTGGCCATTCCTGGAAACCAGAGCAGCCCATCATGGTTACAACCTGAATGAAGTATGTAGCCTATCACTGATAGCGACATGAATTTTCTTTAGCCATCTTCAGTTAATTTGCACTAAGAGTTCCTAATCAATTTACAAATATGATCATCGATGTAGGGAGCAGAAACTTATGAGCTAGTGTTTCTATCGCTTGCTTTCATATCTAATACTGCTATACATGATTTTATCCCTTGCATGATTTTGGTGATGCATAAATCAGTAATCAATTATTAGTATGTTTGTTTGCATTTTCAGTTACATGGTCTTTCCAAAGCCTCAACTGGTGCTTCTTGATAATTGAAATTCACTTCTTGGAAGTTCTATAAATTTCATAGCAGTTATTTCTGATATAAGTTTGCTTACATGATTATATTATACATCAGTTGAGGAGCGTTTCATAGTGTAATTGAAATAGTTATCACGTCATTTTATTTGCAAATTACTTTTCTCTTGAGTTATTAAAAATCCAATCTGTAGAATTCTCAGTTCCATCTTAACTAGGAACTTGGATTTCGGTGTGACAAAATTCAAGGTGAATGTCGTGCCAGATTTGCTTGCCACCTGGATTGTTATGCATGGGTTAAACGAGATAGTTATCTCCCGCAAGGCAGTCAGGGCTTAAAGGTGCCATTCTTTCTTTTGAACTTCTTTGTTTTGCTTACTTCTATGTCCTAATTGTATGTGATTCTCCATCTCTAATACTTTTAACTTTTATTAGTTTATAAATTTCGACCTTTTCTCCTACTTTATGATCATTTTTCTACTACCTGATTTGTATTATTTATATATTTCTTCTCCTTTTTCCTTGGGACTGCTGAAGTTAATTTTGTAACATATCCTTCATCAATATCCTTGGAACTCTGTTACAAATGTTTTTCCTGATCAAAATATAGCTGAGAGAGGTTTGTGTTACTGACTTACTGTACAGTCACCTGGACATGGTTAAAATGACATTAAATCATTTTATGATGCTTCTGCACTCATAAAGGGGCTGCTAGATTACTGATTTCTCAGGAATCCAGCATGAGAAACTTCCTGTTTTTGTCATTCAACAACAGATCAGTTTGACTCAATTGAATTTGAATGCAATTAAACTCCAACATGATTGATAATTACATCGCGTTTGTGTGACTTAGATCTAGTGAGATGCTGAATTTATGTCATGGTATCTAGTTTTATGTGTTATCTTATGTGTAACATTATGTTACGTTCTTAAATACCTAGCAAAATGGCTTTCATATCTTCTATCTTCTATGGTCTTGGATGTGTGCCTTTTGAATCTCTTTCTGATTCAAATATGGTTGAGGATGTTGCAATCCTATCAGATCTTTGTTGCTTAGTTTGTATCATTGTATATTATCACTTGAGAATTTATTGGGTCTTCTTAGTTCCAGTCTTATGTTGATTTAACATGTCCACCTTCTAGCATTTTTCTCTTTGATAATATGTGTGTGCATATATATCTCAGTTTTTATTGATATTTCAGGCCGTGACAAAAGCCAAATTGGGTTATGATCCACTGGAAGTCAATCCGGAGGATATGGTTCGATTTGCAAAAGAACGGCCGCAGGTATGCTCTATTTGACTACAAATTTTGACCTGTTACTGAATTTTTATAATTTGAGAAGATCAATGTGGATTACTTTTTTGGTTGGTCCTGATAACTTCGATACTGACTATGAGCTAGTGTTTAGCTAGAGGATAATTATTTAGCATTATTATCTGAGATATATAAGATGTATGCTTTAACTGGAAGAAATTACTAATTAGAGCTAGGCAACTTTAGTGGTCATAGACAACACAAGTAGACGGAATAAACATGCATGGAACTTTATAAGTCATAGATTGAAGCTGGTTTTCTTCACAAATGATTTTATTTTCTGGATGTTCAGGGTAAACAAAGTATTGTAATGCTTCTGGTTTGATACAGACATCTGAGCATGCAGATAAGAAAGAGAAATTAACACCACCTACATAAGCTCTCGAGCAGCTTGCTGCTGATTCTTTAGTAAAGATTCATATGCTTCTATGGGTTAAAGATCAAGTACTGCAAGCTAGTGGTTCCTAAAACCTATATGGTTGCCTATTGTGAGCACATCAAATTCTATCAACCAGAGCTGCAAGTTATAAAGTTCAATGTATCTATTTCTTTTAAATAAGATCTTTGGCTATGCTAGATAAGGCCATAAGGATGGTTCTTTAACTCTTTGTTATGCAAGGGTCAATTTGTACTTCAGAAGAGGTCTATAATTATTTTGGCAACATTAAAAGGCTATTAGAGCTTGTTCTTGGTTTATGATGTCTTACAGTGAAAGAACTGTGTTGCCCCTGACTGTGAAAGTGTGATTTTTGCGTATCTACTAGCATAAGGTCCAATTTTCAGGGAATTAAGGACTACACTATAATCTCTTGGACATCTAGAGAATTGTACCTTTAAAGTTTATTAGACCTCAGCATACTTTTGGTAGATCCAGATGAATTTGGAAATAAAAATTTGTGTGGTCTGCTACAAGTTATCTTGCTTAATTAAATCATGAACTAGGACTTGCTGTATGAATAATTTGGCCTGGATATTAACTGTTCTTCAAGTTCTTCTTGGAAGAACTCGCATAACACTGTTTCCACGCAGGGTGTTGGTGTATATTTACCCCCGATTATGACCAAAGCATTTAATAATTAAGTTTTCAGCTGGAGAAAAACAAGGTGAAATATTGCATCAGGAATGTGCCTAACAATCAACAAAACCTATATTTGTTCGTCTTTAGTCAATAAAACCTAAATTTGGTCAACATTTGTACTTTCAGTAAATCATTTCATATGGTCCATTGATGGGAATACTTCACGACTTTTTAACTCCTCTTTCTTACATTTTATGACTTTGCAGATGATGGCATCATATTCTGTCTCTGATGCTGTTGCAACTTACTACCTATATATGACTTATGTGCACCCATTCATTTTCTCCCTAGCAACCATAATCCCCATGCCACCAGATGAAGTTTTAAGGAAAGGAAGTGGAACTCTCTGTGAAATGCTTCTTATGGTCCAGGTAAATACTTGAAGTCCTATAGATTGTACTATTACTGAAACTTATGGTTAGCTAATTAATCTGTATTTGTCATTAACCTTCTTTATACTTTGAACTATTTCATTTGTATCCTCAAACTACTCCATCTTCTAAGATGTTCTCCACCAAAAAATAAACAAAGTAGTATGAAATAAAAGCAGAAACAAGAGGAAACAAAAAATTAGCTGTTTCAGCTTCCTTGGCCTCTTAAAATTTTTATAATCACAATAACTTCAGTTTTTGCTTGTATGTTACTTGCAGGCATACAAAGCAAATGTTATCTGCCCTAACAAACACCAATCGGATCCAGAGAAGTTCTACAATAATCAACTCCTTGAGAGTGAGACATATATTGGTGGCCATGTAGAATGCCTAGAAAGTGGGGTTTTCAGATCTGATATTCCGACAAGTTTCAAACTTGATCCGGCTGCTTATGAGGTAATCATCTACCCAACTCCTCTATTAAGATTTTCAACTTCTTCTTTTTGAAGTTTAGTTATTGATCCTTTAGTCAATTATTCAAAATAAATGCAAATTATCTGGGGCATTTGTCGAAGGCAATCTCCATAGACGCCCTTTGGAATTCAGAAGTTCAACTTCATATGTTTTTAGAACGAGGAAATCCCTCAGCATAAACTATATATCTTACACGTGGAATATTTGGTCAAAATTTTCACTACTTTGATTGAATAAAGTTTCTAAGTAGCCTAGTTTGGCTGCTATATTTTAATATTGTTGTGCTTTTCTAAGCAACAACTTTTTCAGTGTCTGTTTGAATGATTTGTGGTCACTTTTTGAGTCATGGAGTCTTATACCCTACCACACGTTATTGCTTATTAATATTACCGAAGTCTGAGTACTTTATCCTTGCAGCAATTACTTGATAATCTTGATCGTGACCTGCAATATGCTATTAAAGTGGAGGGAAAGATGGACCTGGAATCAGTTTCAAATTATGATGAAGTAAAGGATGCCATCAGGGAAAAGGTAATGTGACCTTTATAGGAAGCCTGCATTTATTAACTCTGTGTGAGGCAGAGATATCAGACTAGTTTCCTTAGTTTGTAATCCCTAGCTGTAATTTTATCTTCGGAATTTGGAGTTTGTCCCATGTATTCTAAATATACTTATATAATGCTGACTGTAATCTGGTAATTGAAAATATTGCAAATTGATATGGTTGTGTATATGAAATTGAAAATATAAATGATTATGTTTGTGTGTGCTTATTACACGTGGCTGCATTCATGTAATAGGTATATATTAATGATTAAAGCATGTATTAGCAATGTACTGTGTTCATATCTTTTGCAAGAGCTGGATTTTTTCTCAAATTTTTAATGGTCGTCCCGAACCACAATTACTAGTGTGAATATGTAACAAATTGCATATAGGCCTACAATACTGCCACATGACTTGTATGTGCTTCTGCCTTTCAATGTACAGCTGGTGAAATTGAGAGATGAGCCAATTCTTGAAGAATGCCCTCTCATATATCATCTTGATGTTGCCGCAATGTATCCGAACATCATTTTGACTAACAGGCTTCAGGTAATCAACCAAATGACTTCATTTAGCACATTTCTAATCCTGAAACTTTACATGAGCAATTTAAGTGTTTCAAGAGAAAGCAAGTTTATCTGTTCATATCAAACAAACAATTGATTCAATGGTTCACACCCTACTTGGTTTGTGGAGCTCTATTCTAGACTAGGAAAATGGCCTAATAGTGCATTAGCTGTGAAAGATGACAGGGTACTTAAATCAAGCAGGATTTTCCTATATGTAATGTAAGGCTGAATGAATTATAAAACTTAAATCAAGCATTTTTTTTCCACTAAAACACACATACATTTCTAGCAGGCAATAAGCAACCTCTTAAGCTACCAATTTTTAAGTATTCAGTATAGTGAAACCAATCTTTATAATTTTAGCCCAATGTTTTATGATTTCTACTTGATTGTGTGGTTGATGTGCACAACAGAAAATATCTTGCTTTTATGGATAACCTACTCATTTGGAATAAGTGATGCATTTCTTGAGTTCACTTACGAGTATATCTATGAGTTAACATGCAGTTAATGTATGTTTTTTCTCTCCCAATTTCTAGCCACCCTCAATAGTCACAGATGAAATATGCACCTCATGCGATTTCAATCGTCCGGGTAAAAATTGCCTTAGGAAGCTTGAATGGGTCTGGCGTGGAGAGACATATACGGCAAAGAGAAGGTTTGATTACTAAACCTCTATTGTTCTACAGATATAATGCAAGATTCCTGAGTATGATCTAATGAACTTGTGAAATTATATTAATGCCAGTGATTACTATCATCTAAAGAGGCAAATTGAATCTGAGCTTGTTGATGGCATGAATGGGAAACTATTGAACCCTTTCCTTAACCTACCTAAAGCAGAGCAACAATTGAAACTCAAAGAGCGTCTAAAGAAATACTGTCAAAGGGTATGTTTACATCCTTGTCTGCATCCCTTTATTTGAATTAGAAAACAAATGCTTGGTGACAAATCTTGTCTTTCCTTCAACTCTCAGGCATATAAAAGAGTACTAGATAAACCTATTACTGAACTTCGAGAAGCAGGGATCTGCATGCGTGAAAACCCATTCTATGTTGACACTGTCCGCAGGTAGGTTATCTAGAATTTTCTAAGGTTGTTGACAATTCCAATCCACTATTTTATGTTCACTTTAAAGGAGCTTTCATGTCTTCAAATTTTTAAGTTAATAAAATTATGCCAAGTTGTCTTACCTTCGATTATTCTCTTTTATTTTAAACGTAAGCTTTCGAGATAGAAGGTATGAATACAAAGGGCTCAATAAAGTTTGGAAGGGAAAGTTGTCAGAAGCAAAAGCTAGTGGGAATTCTATTAAAATCCAGGAAGCACAAGTATGAAACTCTCTCAATTCCACTCCTTCGTACAGTAATGTAAAATTGTTATTGAAATGGAACTAACTCCCAAAAACTTACTTTGCAGGATCTCGTAGTGCTTTACGATTCATTGCAACTTGCCCATAAGTGCATTCTCAACTCCTTTTATGGATATGTCATGCGCAAGTGTGTTCCCAACTTCCATTTTCTCAAAGTTTCCCATCTCTGCCTTGTTATCACATCTCTGTCTTGTTAATCTTTCTGTTCTTATAGATCTTGATCAAATCTTAAATTTTGCAGGGGTGCAAGATGGTATTCCATGGAAATGGCCGGAGTTGTTACTTATACTGGAGCAAAAATAATTCAGAATGCCCGCTTACTGGTTGAAAGAATTGGGAGGCCCCTTGAATTAGATACTGATGGTATTTGGTGTGCACTACCAGGATCATTCCCAGAGAACTTCACATTTAAGACAAAGTACTTTTTCAGTTGCTTTCGTGCTCAAATACATGATTGATTTTCCAACTTTCTCTTAAAATTGACTATATTCTTCAATCAATATGTATAAATTGAAGAACCAATGATCATGTTTGAGTCATTACTTGTTTATGTTATGGTTAGGTTGTCAACTTGCTTAATCCTTGTTTGAAATTTGTTATGGTAGATGCTGATCATATTTTATTTGACATATATGTTAGAGACTCAAAGAAGAAGTTGACAATATCATATCCTTGTGTCATGCTTAATGTTGATGTGGCTAGAAATAATACCAATGACCAATACCAGGTTAGTAAATAAACTTTTTATCTCTGTATTTGTGTAAGTTCCATCATATTTACTGCCATTATGAATTAATTCTCATTTGTCATTAACCTTCAGCATGAGAAGTGAAATTTTCATACAAAAAAAAAAGAGATTGATTGCCATTTACTGTTTCTTGCAGACACTTAAAGACCCTATCAGTAAGACTTATACAACACATAGTGAGTGCTCAATTGAATTTGAGGTGGATGGACCGTATAAGGTAATGCAGACTGAACACACGAGATAGCCCATCATCTTTGACTTTTATTGGGTCACTGCTCTATATATTCGTCTCATTATATTTCTAAGATGTTTTTTGCTTATAGGCAATGATTATACCTGCTTCCAAGGAGGAAGGGATTTTGATTAAGAAACGATATGCAGTTTTTAATGATGACGGTACCCTAGCTGAACTGAAAGGTTTTGAGATCAAGCGTAGAGGTGAGCTGAAGCTCATCAAAGTTTTCCAGGTATTATTTTAATTAGTACCTCTTGCTATAATAATTTTTGAGGTGACTTATGTAACTATTTTTTGCACAACATGCATCTTTCTGACTTTATGAATAATTTACTCTATTTTCATTTTCTAGCATATATCCTAGTCATGATGATTTTTATCTTCAACCTTCCGACCTTGTGATTGGATAGTTGTCACTTGGTATAGTGCCTCATTCAAGGAATGCCCTTATCCCCCTACTAGAGCTGTTAATGTCTTTCAAAGCCGCCATTTTTCTCATGAATTTTGCTTCACGAGTTAATTAAAATTGTCCTTTTTGCAGGCTGAGCTATTTGATAAGTTTCTTCATGGGTCAACATTAGAAGAGTGCTATTCAGCTGTTGCAGCTGTTGCAAATCGTTGGCTTGATCTTCTTGATGTATGCTATTAACATTGATAACGACTTCTTTCAACAATTTAAACACATCACAACTTTATCTGCCAACAGTTCTTAATGTCAAAGTACTCTCTTAATCTTATTGTCACCATTGAATAGACTGGAACTTTTGCCTTTATTTCTTTTCCAAAATTCTTGGCGATTTGTAATTCATTTGTAATTTTTTAGAAGTATGCCTGTTTCATTGCAAGTACAACAAAGGAAAGCATGATCCTTGAAGAAATTGTGTAATTTTTCTTTCGGTTGCCATGCTAAAATTGATAAAATAGCAGCAGTACACATGTAGTTCTCTTAACTAACTAAAACCTGTTATAACTGCAAGAGTTTCATGAGATTTTATCATCTGAATCTCCTATAATTTCAGAATCAGGGAGAAGATGTTGCAGATAGTGAATTGCTTGATTATATATCAGAATCGAGCACAATGAGCAAGTCCTTAGCAGACTATGGTGAACAAAAGTCATGTGCAGTGACCACAGCAAAACGCCTAGCGGATTTCCTTGGGGATGCAATGGTTAAAGATAAAGGACTGCTCTGTCAGTATATAGTTGCATGTGAACCAAAGGTACGGAATCTCTTTAGCCTTTAGTTTAGTGAGAAGTTTTTCTGCTTTTAGTATTTTACTTAAGTGAAAACCATGAGATGACCTTCAATACCACAGAATGCAGGTTTCTGTTTGTTTGCCTTTGGGTTATATATGTTTCTACAATAGAAATGTGAGTGATAGCATTCTTTCAAGAGTTGGCCTAAATGCTTTGTAAGATTCTAATGTCTTCTTGATAGATATTTAGCAGTTGATTTGTTAAGTTTTCTTTCTGCATGATCTATTATAACAATTGAAAAGGAAGCAAAGAATATGCATCACTTTGTCTGCAGATGTGAGCTCTCTCTCTCTGATGCCCTTGCGGTGATATCGGAAGTTGTAAGCATGATTTACAAAAGAATGTCAATTATAAAGTTAGCAAAAGATATTATCTAAGGTCTTCCACTTTCTTGTATAAATATTATATATGCAGACTGAAGATGAAGTAAGAAGTATCAAGTGTCTGATATCCATAGTCACACTTGAACAAATGCACACTACTGGCTATAAATCTGGGTTATTTAGAATTTCTCATCACTGTTTCTTTTGCTTGAAGATTTTCTAGCATTATGCATGTGGAAGAAAATAATGGGCATGAACTGTTGCCTATTGGTGCTGTAAATTGTTGCCTAGCCTGTTGATCTCCTCTGAATATTAGTTATATTTTTCCTATGTTCTTATGCTCAACCTCACCATTTGTCCTAGTATTATGACTTCAGTCTTTAACCCATTGATTTTACTCTTTCAAAATACAAATCTGTGTGGCCTTCAAGGTTATTGACATGCCACATTAAACAGGGAACGCCAGTAAGTGAGCGTGCTGTTCCTGTTGCAATTTTTGAGACTGAAGCAGGTCAAATTCAAAACTCTATTCTTTTTTTCTCAACCTTATTGTAACATTAATCGAGTGCTTATTCTGTTATGCAAAAAATTGGGTTGCAGAAATCATGAAGTATTATGTGAAAAAGTGGTGCAAAGTATCATCAGATGCTGGCATCCGGTCGATCATTGATTGGTCATACTACAAGCAAAGGCTTAGCTCAGCTATTCAAAAAATTATCACTATTCCTGCTGCTATGCAAAAGGTGGAGATATTACGTATGGCTGCTGAGTAGTCCTATTTCCTTATTCTTTTGTTTGCTTCTGAAATTAAGCCACATATTTGTCAGATCACAAATCCTGTCCCAAGGGTTGTTCATCCTGATTGGTTGCACAAAAAGGTTCGTGAAAAAGAGGACAAATTCCGTCAGCGAAAATTGGTTGATATTTTCAGTCGGAAACAGAGAGATGATGATGCTGCTAGAGTGAGTGGCAATCCTGAAGCCAATGATCAGGCAACAGTTGTACATAATGTTGCAGACATGGAAGACTTTAGAAACACTGGAAAAACTCTTCCTGTGAGGCCTCGACCTATTGTTCATTCCTATGGGATCAATAATGAACATAATGGAGTTGAAGCAAGTAATTTGGTTGAAAGTTTAGGGCAAAATGATATAGATGGAAGTGGACATAAGCAGTCAACTCATCCATTTCACAAAGTCCATGAGGAAAGTATTGACAGAACTGTAGATTATCAAGGATGGCTGGAGTTAAGAAAGAGAAAGTGGAAAGAATCTCGGGAAAAGAGGAAACGCCATAGGTATGCTTTTTCACAGAGAGAAAGAGGCAGAGAGTTCATAATTAATGCTTTTTTTTACTCCAATCTTAATATTGTCATTGTACTGTTGTATATAAGTTAAATCAGTCTTGATGTTCAGTTTATTGATTAGCATAGATAATTTCCTTGTATTTGTTATATTTCCAGGCTAGATAATACGACGTTAAACCATATTGATGGAGCTGAGGTGCCAGGCAACATTCTCAATTACAAACAGGCTCAAGGCAGAGTTGGGGTCAATTCCTATTTCCAGAGGCACGGCTTAGCACTCACCCGGTGTCATTGGCAGGTAATACAATCTTTAAAAAAAAAAAAGTTTCTTCTTTGCTTTTATATTCCTCAATGAGGTGCTGAATGCAATTTTCCTTTTATGTTAGATTGTTCAGCTTGAACCAAGTGAATGGCCCGGTCAATTTTTTGCTTGGATAGTTGTGGAAGGAGTAATGCGCAAGATTCCCATATTAATTCCTAGAGTAGTTTACCTCAACTCTAAAGCTCCTGTAACAGAAGAGTTCCCTGGAAGGCGTGTGAAACAAGATTCTTCCCCATGGACACCAAAGTTACAGCTTGATTGAGGTACAACATTTAAAGATTACATGGAAGTTATGTTCCAATGACAGAACCAATCAGGGGTACATTGAAGCTTTTGATATGATAATTCAACCTTGTTCTTCTTTAAGGTTATAATTGATGAAGACCAATTCAGGGCTGAAAGCAAAAAATTAGCCGCTCACCTTGCAGATCCTGAAGTTGAGGTACCTTTTCCTACCCCAGATTCTTAAAAGCTACTAAAATATCTATGAGTACTTGATTGGATGCCTTAGTGTACCTCATTTATAAATGATCTTGCTTCACTTTGAAAATTTTCTGATATCTTTGGCTTCACAACATTTCTCTCACTTTAAACTTTTCCTTTTCTGTATTTATTGCCACTGGGAAGATTCTGATATAGATATGTAACTGAATCATAGTCACCTCATAATTAAGAGACAATTAGATTGCATCTGATATTTTATGGGTAAACCATTTCAAAGCGAGGCCTACTTTGTATTATGAAATTTTAAAAATATCGAAGAAAAACATGTTTTTCTCTTTTGCAGTCTCTTGTAGGTTGAAACTTGTTCATAAATCAACTTTTCATGTTTGATGTTAAGGGTTCATCAAGTACTAGGAATGTACGTGTAACTTTAGGAAACCTTACTGCTCTGACACTACTTGTTTTGTTTTAATCTGAATTTTGTCACATCCTCATATTTATGAGTAGAACAATTGTATCTATTTTCTTTTGTCTTGTATAGAATTATCTAGAAAATAGAAGAAGATATTGCCCTTCTGCTTCGGATAACATTTTCCTCACCTGGTTCCTATGGATTGCTTTTGTTCATATATTTTTTCGTCTTTTTTTTTTCCAATTGGAGTGATAATTGGGTTTTTTTTTCCTGGGGGTGGGGGGATGGGAAATTCAATCTCGTGAACGGCATCTTTTGCCATACCATGTCTTAGCTCTCTAATTATACTGGAATATGTTTGCTAATGTAACAAAGATGCTTACATCTTAACAGTAGCAAAGCAGGTTCTTTAATAAAAGACTCTTCTCGTCAAGTTTTTATTGTCCTTAATGAAATTATGTTTGATGTTTAAGAGAATTGTGATTGCTATATTTACCTACTTTTAGAGCAGGTCCCAACATTTTTTGCATTAGGAGGATGATAATGTGAAACATTGACAGGGAATTTATGAAACAAGGATCCTGCCAGAGTTTAATGCTATCCTTCAAATTGGTTGTGTTTGTAAAGTAGACAAGTCGGCAACGAAACGAAACTTCCAAGATGGCTGGAGCTTGAGTGAATTGCATATGAAGACAACAACTGAGTGCCCATATCTTGAAAATTCAATTCCTTTCTTCTACTTGTATCATAGGTACATCATAACATCATATTGTCATTGTAAAACAAGTAGTTTTTCGTATTAATGGAATATGTATGCTAACTTAAGATATATTCTTGCTATGACATATATAATTAATATTTGCCTTTAAATTTTCTTCAGCATCTGTGATGGTCGAGCCATGTATGTTGCATATTTTCCCTCATCCAGCCAAATAGCTGTTATGGTTGTTAGTCCTTTCCAGAGTAAGGAGTTATCAACTCAAATGCTAGAAAGGCAATTCCGTGAAGCTAGCCGAGCATTATCCTCCCAACCGCCCATGCCAAATGAAGGCATTATGTTCAAAGTAAATTTTCTTAGCATAACATAAACATTTTCCTTATATTGGTAGTACTATTTTCATTTGTTTTCATAATGTGCTTATGGTTTTTATTAGGTGGATTATGTTGGGAATGTCAAAGATGCTCAAGGAAGCTTGCAGAGAGTGATAAATGAATACAGGTGTAATTCTGATCTCTAATCATTTCGATTTCTAATATTAACTGGCAGTTCTTTCTTAGTTGTATATATTTCTAAATAAACAAGACATCCTCACAACTATCCCCAAGAAGACATTACCATGCATCGGCTTCTATTAAGCAATACATTAGCCGACTATTTAGGTGGAGTTAATTCTGTTATCTGCAGGAATGTCTAAAAGAAAGGTAATAAACTGGAAGATGCTAGTGCTAGGAAGACGAAAGTAAAGATTTCCTAAAGTTGCAGCAGGCTACAGCTTATTAGCATTTGAGCAGTGATGGGGACCTATGCCCACTGTCGGTTAAATTAAACTTTGATAATCAATTACTTAAAGAAAATGTTTTGACCTGTGATAAAATAAACCCTGCACTGCCCTTCCACATGAGTGTTTTCCCCCCCTTATTTTGGTCAAACATAACTGTAGAACCTGTGGATATTTTCTTTTTTATCAAGAAATGAAATGAATAGTTTTGTTAGATATCTCCTATTATTTGGAAGTGCAATGCACATGCATGATTGATCGAGGGACAAGACCCAGGGCCTGATAAGACCCAAGTGCTTGTGGCCATCCCATCTCATGCTTCCTTTATTATGCCTACTTAATGTCTGCGATAATACCATAAAGTGATTGGTACTTTGATTTTATGATGTGAACTGAATATATAACTGGTTGATAAGTGAAATCTAGTTCATCAGTGATCTACGTAAACCATACATGGATCACCATGCTTTGTATAGGAAGAATTACACAAGGTGTAGGTTGAACCAATAATATGTACCAGTTGGCAGTATGGTCTCAAAAAATCCAGGTTTAGTGAATTGTATGGGGTCCCATTACTTTTACAGGATTAGTGAATGGTGGCAATTGAACTTGCGCACAGTTGATAAAGTGGTTTATTTAACATGTCAACTCTTAGACTGAAACCAACAATATAGAATCCACACTGCACTAATTTCTGGCCTGACATATCTATTTTAGATCTGAGGAGACAAGTGTCTGATGAATGTACATATTAACTGTATTTGATGAGGGAGCTAACTGATTCGGTGAGGAAAAAAAATGATAAAGAAAAAAAATCTGAACCCTAAACTCTTGTGAGGTAAGTGTAATATTAAAAATAGCTATTCCTATAGGGTTTCTCCAATAGCCTGCGCAGTGTCTACGTGCCAATCTTGGAGGTCATTAAGCATTGTTTTGAGCATCTCCAATCAACGTTTCATCTTTCAGGATCTTGTCTTGGGAACAAATTGTGGATTCTATCAAGTTTGAAATTTCTTTCCTTGTAGTCTTCCAACTAATTTTTTTGACATGCGTGCTCTGGAATTTATTGTGTTGCTTTGGCAGACAGCGGCATCAAGGACCTGTAATCGCTGTTATAGAGTGCCCTAATATTCAGCTATTGAAGTCTGGTATACGGGCATTGGAAGATTTTCCTTGCGTTGCCATACCCTCCAATGCTCGTGATAGCCAATATCAGGTGACCAGATATTCTGACTCAACACTGTGATTGGTTTGTGGATTTATTTATGTACTGATTATACCAATGTGTTTATAACCGGACAGTAACCAAACAGGTCTCATCACCAGTTAGCTGTTCAACGTATCAAATAAAAATTGGCTGCATATTTTTCTTATATGATATAATATAACTATTACTACGCATAAAATAGATGAACCCTTAAAAATATACCTAACAAAGTCTACAATCCGAATTTAAACTAAATAAAACATCAACTTAAATAAGTAGATAGATGGCTCTGATGAAGTACAATTACTTTGAACAAAGATAATTATAAAATTTACTAGGAGAGGAGATATGTGCGTACTTGTTCTTTGACACTTTGGTGAAATTTGTAAGGAGACATCTTGAGACATTTAGTAAAAAAGTGTTTCGAAATGATAAAACCCATTTTTCTTCATATTTTTCATAATTCTAAATATTGGAATGGTTTTCCATTACCGGTTCTCGGTTCAACTCAGCCTTTTTCTGGTTTGACTCCGATTGCAATGTTGATTTGCATTTGGACCAAACCAAGATCCGGTTTTAAAAACACTGAGTTGTACTAAAATATTGTTTGTTATCTGTTTGTATAGGCTATTGGGTGGCAAGTAATAGCTGCAAAAATTGGAATACAACGATCTGCTGCATCATTGCAATGGCTCAATGAGAGAGTTGCACTTTCACGATATGCTCATGTAAAAGCTGCTGCACTCATTCATTTATTTCTTTACTGGTTATTGAGTATATTATCTGTTTCAGTTGCTTGGAGAATATTGTTAAAGAATAGTGTTGTATACACAGGTTCCATTAGGAAATTTTGATGTTGATTGGCTCATACATATAGCTGATATCTTCTTGTCGAGAGCTTTGCGTGATCAACAACAGGTTACTGTTTTCTTCATCACTAATTTAGTGTAATGAAATTTGCTTTTGCTTACTTCTTTCAGCCTTGCGTAAACATAAATCAATATTACATGCAACTTGGCTGCTTGCACATCCTAAATGTGATTGCATGTTAATGAACTTCCAAATCTTGTTGATCCTAACAGGTTCTTTGGATATCTGATAACGGCTTTCCAGACTTGGGAGGCACTAATGAAGAAGTACCATGTTTTATAGATGAGGTGAGTGATTTCGACTTCAGACTATATTTTCTTTTCCTGGTGTTGTGGCTCTTTCTATCATTCATACTTGTTTGGTGAGATTCTGCTAAGAATATTTCTTATTCTCTCATTAGATGTCTTGGAGTTAATACTGTTTCTGTAACTAGGTCATTCAACCTGTTCTAACCTATCCTGGTGCATATAGGAAGGTGACAGTCGAGCTTAAGGTATAAGCTGCTTCTCTCTTATTCTCCCTATGTTCATCCCGCCCCCAATTTGTGATTAGAGTAATTTGTATCTCATATTTTCTGTAGATTCATCACCTAGCTGTCAATGCGCTTCTGAAAAGTAACCAATTGAATGAAATGGAAGGAGGTGCTTTATTTGGGCTTGACCAAGAATTGAACTCCACTTCATATTCCTTTGATGAGGCCACTTCCTGTGCGCCTGCATTTCGTGTTCTTAAGCAGTTGATCCAAAGATGCCTTGCTGATGCAGTTACATCTGGAAATACAGCATCTGTACAGATGGCTTTGCAGGTTGAATGTGAACTTTTATTCTGTATATGACATAATCTTTATGCTGATCCCTTTCCAAATCCATATTGCAGTCCAAAGTCTAAACTTCATGACCCAGCTCTCCATCGCATGCTTCAGAAGGTAATACTTCTTGTCCAGGAAACACCAGGGTTACTGTTTGATCAATTAAGTAGTATCACGGGTTCCATATGAGTCAGAAAAATATTATTACATTCTGAAGATACTTTCTCCTAGTTCTTCTGTTTTATTTGTCAACAGTGGTTTCATCTGATTGCTGTTTTTAATTCAAAAAGATCATGTATGTAAGAGAGTCTATTATGATTTATACAGTTGAAATTTTCTTGACATTTTTTCATTATCTAAAATGACTAATGGGCTTTTGCTGAGTCCCCTGACATCTAAGTTGATTGGTCCGGGTTTACTGCTGGAAAGCATAATAGATCTTTCCGTGACATACTTCAATTCCCCAAAGCAATGACATACTTCAATTCCCCAAAGCATGTTTTCCCATTTTATTTTAAGTTTGATAAGTTTCTACTCTAACTAGATGATACTTTTATGGGGCAGGTCATGCAGAAGGTGTTTGCTTTGCTGATGGCAGAGCTTCGCAAATTAGGTGCAACAATTGTATTTGCAAGCTTCAGCAGAGTTATAATTGATACAGGAAAATCAGATATCTCAGCAGCTAAAGCTTACTGCGATAGTGTACTTAAAACTCTGCAAACAAGGTTTGCCCCTTTATGCATCCATATGAACTATTTTAGTTAGTTTTATTGCACATCGACTTAAACTTCCTTTGTACAGGGACTTGTTTGAGTGGATTGAACTTGAGCCTTTCCAGTTTTGGCATTCCTTGCTCTTTATGGATCAGGTTAGTAGTTCTGTAGTTGGTTTCAGGTGCCTGACCACTTCCTCTGATGTGGTGTAATGAATGACAGGAATATGAATACAGCTGCTAAATTCTTCTGCCTGCATGTGCATGTTTGTACGGATTTGAATGTAATTATCTATTTCAAACATTATAAATGAAAAATTTACAAGAGCTCTGCTTTTATTCTTTAATGGTTAGAAAATTGAATTAATGCACTTTGGAGAATTATTACATTAAATAACATTGCATATCGATAAGGCATGCAGGGGGGCAGTGTTTTTTATTCATACTAAATCTCAGTCATACACTGAAGACTGATGCAATTTGGTTCCATAGTATTAATGCTGTTCATGTATCTTTTCTTTGTTTCTGTTTGGTTTGTTAGACAAATAAACTTTTGAGAGTTTCACCTGCATAGATTGATTTCACTTTTTGTCCAATTATGTTCTTAGTCTTTCTGATATTTTTTTTTCCTTTCCCCCTTTTTCCCCCTCTTTCTCAATGTTAGTACAACTATGGTGGAATTCAAGCTAGATCAGAAGATAGATCCACAGAAGAAAGTCCGGAAGCACGTATGGAAAGCATGTACGATGACTTTCAAATAGATATCGTCTCCAACTGGACTATAGCGGAAAACTTGACTAAAGCAACTCAGGTGGGTCACTCGTACATGTGAAAAAATAGACTTGTCAGAGACAATTTAATGGTTCAATTATCCCCTTTACATGAGGGTTCATTTTCATGTTGAAGCATATTCTCGAAGTCTAAACAGAAAAAGAGAATAAATGTCTGGTTAACGGGCCATCGGCACTATGGATGTTAAACCCCAGCTATATGCCTCGTAGTCATCATTATTAAAATCATCTAAAAAGTGTCCAACTAGAAAATTGCAAATATTATGCTACCTCTACCTCTTCGTTGACCTCCATTACAATGATTATTTATCCATTCGTAAGGGTAGAGATGCTGCTTCTCAGGTCTTAAACCTGCTTAAATAAAATTCATCACCATTACTGTAAAGATTTGCAACTAGCCTTTCCAGAGTGAAAGTAAATGAACCAACACAGCTGTTAAACCTATGGCAAATTCAGTGGTCAGATTGGATTTATTTTGGCAATGTACTGAGGGAAGGGGGGTTTATACCATTGCCCGGGGTTTGGGGTTGGCAGTGTTACTATATTATACTGATATCATGTAATGATGAGGGTGGGTGCTTAGGGATTGTGGGCCACCACCATTCTAAAAAACCTTGGGGTTTAAAGTTCTCCATGTTCTAAACAAGTTTGAATATAAATTCCACAACCAAGTATCAGCTGCATGATTATTTCTGCCAATTGACTGCTGTCCTTGTACACAGGATCACTTTATCTTGATTGTATCCGAATTTTTGTACTTTCCGTGGAAGTTTGCACAAGAAGAAGCAGCAAAAAGAGCATCTTCAATTGACGACCTATGTACTCCATCAATCACAGCTTCAACTGCTGAAATTCTTGAATCACAAATGACAGACTTCCTCAAGAAAAAGGTACTATTTTAAAGACATCTGAAGTATGTACTTTTTCCAAACGCTCTCTAAAAAAAAAATCACACTTTCTTATATAATTCTTTGTCCTGCAGATAGGTTCTGAGTTTACAGAAAAACTTCTAAAAATTGTATGTGATCCACGTCTTCACGTGAAAGGAAGAAACAAGTCTCAGAGTGATCCTGCTGAAAATTTGCAATCTTCAAACAACACTCATAAGGGGGTGTCTGCTCTGGATTTCATCAAGTATGTCTGTGCTGTTTTGGCACTCGACCAAAAAGTTCAGCATGAAGTTCTGGTAAACAATATCTCTCAACATTTTCTAATCATTTTCCTGCTAAGTATAGCAATGCTGTCCATCTGCAGTTGTTTTATCCTCATCTGCATTTTGTATTGAAATTCTACGAATCAAATGATACTTTAGATCATTAGGAACTAATTGTCCACCATATACGAATTTAATAGCGTTGACTAGGAAATTATCTAGCTAGTGTGTTTTTGCCCCTCTAATAGTGTTCAATTGTTGCTAACTGAAGATGTCTGATTTAAGTCATTTGTCTTCTCGGTTTTGCACAGGTCATGAGGAGGAATCTTCTGAAGTTGGTCCGCATAAGGGAATTTGCTCCAGAAGCTGAATTTCAGAATCTACATGTGCCCTTAACTTTACCAAATGTCATTTGCAGGTTTATACATCTTTTCATCCATCATATCAATTGTAACAAGGAGTAGCTAACAAGAAAAAAATGTCCAAAGTATTATCTTCAATTCCTTTCATCAGTTGTTGCCACTATACTATTAACACATACATACTATTGGCAGTTACTGCAACGACTGCAGAGATCTAGACTTGTCCAGAGACAGGGCTTTAACAGGTCAGGAATGGCGGTGTGGTGTGGCTCAGTGCGGGCAACCTTTTGACCGTGAAGTAATGGAGAACAGTCTCCTTCAGATAATTCGTCAGAGAGAACGACTCTACCACCTTCAAGACTTGGTTTGCCTCAAGTGTAATAACATCAAAGCTGCACACTTAGCAGAACATTGCTCGTGTGCTGGATCATTTGTTTGCAAGGAAGATTCGTCCGAGTTTCTTAGCAAAATGCAGATTTTCCAGAATGTAGCAGTTGATCAGAAGTTTGAGCTCCTTCAAGAATGTGTATCATGGATCTTAGAAATCAAATATCAGTTATTCAATTCAAGTGCTTCTTTCACAGCTTCATTTGATGCTTCCAACACTTAATTCATGGAGGGGAGGGGGATTCTACTGTAAATATATAATTTTTTTTCTTTTCAAGGTGTGCTTAGATTAACACATAATGTATATATATTTAATTGGTTTTTATTTTAGTCATTTGTAGCAGAAAACTTAAAATCCATGTACTATTTACATCAATTTGTACCATCAAAATTTAGAAAATTATACAATTTCATCTATATTAGTTTGTATTATCCAAATATAGGTTGTTTTATCTTTATTGTACCATTATTTTAGAAGGTTAAAGATGATGAGGAGATTTAAAGTCGCGACTAAATTTTTTTTTTTTCATAAATAGTTAGTTTGAAGGTGTTGGTTAATATCATGAACATGCTTACTCACACGCAGGAGGGTTACCATGTAGTTTGTAATAAAGACTTATTCAATGTGTGAATTTTTCATTTGAGTTGGCTCTGATATTATGTTGAATCATTGTTTCATCCAAAGTTTTAAATTGATAGGAAGGACTTTCGTTTTAATAAGCATTCCTGAAGCAAGTAATCTGCCAAAGAATAGAAAAGAGAAGTGGATCTGCCACTGACGATCTCTATGAAAGGACAGTTTTAGTTAGTTTTCTTCCCTCCGCCCGCCCCTCGTATCGGCTCGGCTTCGTCCTAGAAGCTATTGCTTCCGCCTCTCTAGGCATGAGCTATGTTTTTAAGTATTCACTTGTGGTCTCTTGTTGGCTTGATTTTTTTTCGGGGGAAGCTACCCTAAAGAAAGCAACCCTTGGTGTCCCTGTTTTTTAGCTTCTATACATGATGAAACTTTCAGAAAGTATTATATGATGATATATACAAAAGTATTACATGATACACATAAAAATATTACCTTATATACATAAAAATATTATATGATACTGATACTTTTATGTGTATTATGTGATAATTTCAAAAAATATTACATGATATACATAAAAGTACTACCTAATACATAAAAAAAATATTATATATTACACAATTCACGCATGAGGAAGAAGAGCACATGGGATGTCCTAGGATCCGCACATTTTTGTTGAGACCCAACCCGACCTAATTCGGGTCATTATCTCATAATACAAAAGTATTACATAATATATATAAAAGTATTATCTAATACACATAAAAGTACTACATATTTTTTTTATAGTTTGATCAAATCCAAAATGCATCATATAATACCAAAGTATCATCTAATATATAAAAAAGTATTACATAACATACACAAACCTATTACATAATTTTTATGTGTAATCAAACCCGATCCGTCTCACGGAATGAGATCCGTTAGATGGTATCACCTAGGACTTTGCCTTTCACTAAATGAGGCAAGACAAGTGAAATCTTTTTTGTTTTGGGATTTGACATTTTATCTTGCTCATGATCACAATCTTTTCCAACTTTGATTATTAGATAAATATTATTTGGGAAAATAATTGGTGCACGAAATTGAAAAGGACGCCATAAATAGGTGATGCATGTCTTGGAATCAAGATTAAGATTTGATCGGGAAATAGAAATAACATTCAAAGGAAGAATATATATTTTATAAAATAAAACATAATGAAGTAAACCCTAATATAATGAGTAGCATTCTTGTACACTTGATGCATATATGTATGTGGATTGGGTTCGAATGCAGGTTGACCCGGATCTGTTCACTTTTTTCTTTCTTTCCCCGACCTCTTTGTTATGTTAGTCATCCCTTTATGTTATATTAGTCATACCTTTACGTCAAGATATCATACATTTATTTAATACTTTTAACTCTAATAAAACCCTAATTTCGCCACAATTTGTACATATTTACCTTTATGTGATATTACTCATACTTTTATGTGATATTATTTATACTTTTATATCAACATAGTCATACCTTTATGTAATATATAAATATACAACTACCATAACTAAAAGGTATATCTAACATAACTAAAATGTATGATTGTTATTACTAAAATGAATGAAATGCTAATATGTCTGTCTAAAAGAAATGTTAATGTACAGTTAACCTTACAAAATGTATGACTAACACACTTACAAGGTATGACCAACACTACTAAAATGTATAGTTAACATAACATAAATGTTTGGCACCTAGAGTATGTTTGGGTGAATTTTGTCCGCGACCTGGTGGCGCCTACGGGCGCATGATGGACCAAGTCGACCTGATTGTACGGATCTGGGGTCTGTGCACCAGGTGCACAAAAGTTTTAGTCAATAATAATATGAGGAAATGGTAATATAGAGAATAATTTTTCTAACACAACATAATTTTGTTACTTTTCTATCATAAAAGTGATAATTTATAAAAAAAAAATATGTACATGGGGACGTGTGAAATAATCACTGAAATGATGGAATAATAACTAAAACTGAAAATAAATATATCATTTTAATGGATTTGTGGTAAAAAAAAAAAAATATATATATATATATATATACATATATTATTTATTGAGTGGTGGAAAAAGAATTTACTACATCTAATATGATAATATGATAGAATGGTACTCATAATGATATTCCTATTCAATACAACTCAATTCTAAAAATCAACTATTGTACAAGAAGCGAAATTTTGTTTTTTTTTTTGTTTTTATAGAATAAGAACCAGCTACTTAAAAATGCATTTTTATTCTTAGGCCTACCCAAAATTTTAGAATAAATTAATGATTGATGTCTCCCTATAAAATGTTGAAAGCAATATATTTGGATATATATTCTCATTATTGCATTTTCTTTACTTAAAAAGGTTTATTAATTAGAAAACGACGAGATCTTATATAACATTTTATATTTCATATTCTATTTTAAAATAATCACTACATACATCACGCCACATCATATAAAATGTGTATTATATATATAATAAAATAGAAGATAAAACGTCAAATATAAAAGAACATTTGAACCAATTAAAAACATATATATATGTGTGGGTGGGTGGGTGTGAAATGACATTAATATAGTGCCTAAGAATTTTCCTATCTAAACTTTCTTTCTAAAAATAATATCTGATAAAAAAAAATTAGTTAATAAATATTTGTTAGGAAATTTAAATTTAAATTTTGATGACACAAAATAGTATTGTAATAGTTAGGAATTTAGGGTACCCAATTTTTAACAATATTTAAGTGAAACTTAGATTAGTTATGAATCAAAAAGACAAATTGAAGAATGGTGGATCTCCTAATTTAGTAGGCTATTAATCAAAGAAAGTAATTCTACAAGCAACAAGAAAGACCGCTACTAAATGAAGTAGAAGAAAACAAGTATTCAGATACTGCAAACAGAATAATGCAATAGCATAGAAAGTAGAATAGGATATATTGATCCCAAATGGTCAGAGGTTTAGAGGGGGGGTGAATGAACCTTTATCAATTTTCGAACTTTTAGAAAATTTTATAGTGAACAGGTTCTTGATTCTAGGAAGAATGCAATAACCTGACTCGATCCAGAAACCTGGCAGTTTTTCTGTATCAGGTTCCTGTCTCGATATCATAGTATGCAGCGGAAAATAAACGATAGAGTTTCTGTTTGGAAAATGTTTTCTTTTACAAGTATGCTTTTTGTCAAAGAGTTTTAGCAGGATGCTGATGATGTATGCAACAAGATATATCAATGCAATGCAGCAAGTAAACAAAAGCAATAAAACACTTATGACTTATAGTGGTTTGAAGGTGGTGTAATCCTTCTACGTCTACTCTACTCCTTCCTAGAGGAGGAACTTTGTTAAGTCAGTTCGATTTACAAACCTCATCCTAACACAAGTCTCTCTACTAGAATCAATAGATTCCTAGGCCAAATCCCACACAGAGTACAAATCCCACACATGACAAATAACTTACACAAGACTAAATACTTAGCAAGGATCTAATCCTATCAACTAAGTTACACCAAACTAAAACAACCTAGCACACAACAAATGGTTAAAAAGTATATAGGTCTTCAACTTGTGCAGAACTCGAAGTCAGTCTTGGACGTGAAAGCTCTAAGGCTTGATTGACTGCTTCTTGAAGGTTGAGTAGCTGAGCTTAGGTAAGCATTGACAAAGCTTTTAGAGTATATCTGATTTTCCACTCGGGTTGGCTCAACATCTTTCTTGGTCACTCATACCCTCTATATATAGAGTTAGAAAAGTATCTGTTGAAGAGAGATACTTCTCCATTTTGAATTATAATCTTGATCTCTAAAGATCTTTTCTGTGGCCGCATTAAATGCATCATGGTTGAACAGAGATGTTGACCTATATACCTTTCATGAGCAGTTAATGCGTCTGTCATCGATTTCCGGACCTTCCTGACACACTTGCTGACTTGGCAAGATGGTATAGGTCCATCGCTGAAATTCACACAATGGATAGCTAATCTTTCTGCAAAAGATCCGTTGGCTACTTCCTGTTGTCTATGCATGCTGCTTCCTATTCGCTGCTTCCAGCATGCTGCTTCCTATTGCATATATCTTTTATAAGGTTAGTTTTCCTTATAACTTGGAAGACCATTACATGATTTTTAACGATAACATAAACAATATGGAAAATAGGTACCTTAATCCTTAAGCAAACTGTTTTTGTCTCATCAAAATAACAGCAGAAATATCCCAACAATTTTCCCCTTTTTGATGATGATAAAATATAATAAGTAAAAGAGTCATTAAACAAGAATGATCTTTATTGAAACTGAATATTTGTACAAGTACAAATACTTTTAAGAACAACTAGAATATGAAAGTAAGCTTCAACAACTCCTTCCTATTTTGCTTCATGTAGACTTCTTTTTACTTTCATCTTTCAGTTTCAGATAGTTTGTTTTTTCCATACTTTTCCACCAGATTGAGGTTGACTCTATAATAGACTTATTCGTCTGAGAGTTCTTCCTCTCTCTCTACCATCACTACAAGAAATTTGAGAATTCACGACGATAAAATTCGTCATAAAAACACCATTTTTCGTCACAAAAGGTGTTTGGTGACGAAATATTTTCATCGCAAAGAACGTCGCTGTAAGTACGTCGTATTAGGTAAATTACGATGCTATTTGAATTCATCATCTAAAGTCATATTTTGATGACGCTAAAGGTCATCGTCGCTATATCATCTCATCTATAGTGACAAATAAAGTGTCGTATTGGACATCAAATTTCGTCACTAATTATGGTGTTTCGTCACTAAAAGTGTACCTTTACATGACGAATTTAATTTATTGTCACTAAAATATTAATTTTTAGTAACGATTATTAACTAATTCGTCAGTAAAGAGTTAAATTTGATTAACTAATTCGTCACTAAAGAGTTAAATTTTAGTGACGAAACACTACAAGAATTTCACTGAATCCGTTGTCTTTCCCAGATTTTGAGTGTTATCGTGACACATCATCATGACACGTCACACGTCATCACAACACTGACGTCAGCGCTGACATCACCAACACCAATATTGTGCATTGTCTGGGAATTGAACCCGGGTGCCCAAGGTGGTACTTTAACCACTAGACCACTGGTGCTTCGTGTAATAATATCCTGCATGCATTTCTTTTATTTCAATTTTTGACATTTTTCAATTTTCTATTATCACATAATTTTTGTTATTTTTTATAAAGTACCATTACTTATTAATATAAGTCATTGATTTCCAATTTTGATATATTAACTCGATTTCAATGATGAACATATGAATCTTCAAAACCCAAAATGTTAATGCACTCACGATACAATTTTGTTAGTAATAAGTTCAAATAATTAATGACAAAAAATAGTATCGTCATAAAAATATATTTTTTATGAAGTCGAATATTGTCACCAATTATTATTAAAATCGTCATCAATTATTATCGTGACAAAAGAATTTTGTCACTAATTAATTTAAATAATTAATGACAAAAAATAGCACCGGCACAAAAATTTATTTTTTACGACATCGAATATCGTCACCAATTATAATTAAAATCGTAACCAATTATTATTGTGACGAAATAATTTTGTCAATAATAATTTAGAATAATTAATGATGAAAATTAGCATCGTTAATAAAATATATATTTTTATGACATCGAATTTCGTCACCAATTATTATTAAAATCGTCACCTATTATTATTTTGACGACATAATTTATGTCGTCATGAAATTTACAAATTAGTGACGAATAAAATTATCAATGGTGACAAAATAAAATTTTGTCACAATTTCTAATCTTTTAATGACAAAAATAATATTTGTTGCCTTTAAATAACAAATTGTGACGATTTTTTTATCGTTGCAAAAATATTCATCACAAAATGTGTGATTTCTTGTAGTGCATCTCTTATCAGCTACGTCAGCTTGTTGCATCAGCATCAGCTTACTGTTTCTTCGCCAGCTTGCTCCCAGCTCTAGATGGTATGTGCTTCCTAGTTGTCATAACCTTCTCTTGTGCTTTATTATCTTTATTGTGGGGTATCCTCTTCCTTGCTTCATCCTCACAGTAAGATCTCCTCAGTGACTCCTGACTTGAGACTTTTCCCTCTTTTTGTCATCATCTTTGACAAGTATCCAACTCGCTGGACAAAGGTAGAGTGACTGATGCATAAGAAGGCAATCCAGGTTTCTCTTGTCTGTAATTGTTGCTCGAAGGACTGCAACAATCTATCTTAGCTTCTTCCTGAGCTTGCCTCCAGAAGCAAGTGACAAGAGATCAGAGATATCTGATTGGTGGATTGATCAGATACCTTTTCAGCTTCCTGTAATCCAGGAGTTGTCTTGTTTTTTCGTTCTTTCCTTGTCTGACCATCTTTATCATTATGGTCAGAGAAAAAGAACTCATAGTCCAAGTCACGTTCAACTTGGATCTTTATCTGCTGGACGGGCTTCACCTTCACCACAGCTTTTGTATATGGCTGGGTGCTTATGAGATTCTCCTTCGTGCCCGGGTGCCAGCTTGAAGCTGTTGACATAGTATCTTCGGAAAGATATCCAGTCTTGCTGACATCTTTCAAGATAAATCTGCTCTATTTGATTTTATCTCCATAAATGGCAGCAGTTGTTGTTTTTGTCTGAAGATAGGTCCTTATATAATAACTTCCACATCTACATCTGATGGGGAAGACTTCCTCTGGGGACTCGATCTCATATCTCTTCTGTTTTGAGGAAGTCAGACCTGTGTCAGATAAACGAAGGGTGGTTACGAACACCTCGTTTATCAGCTCCATTTTCTCTTCAACACCCCTTGAAGACCTTCTCCACTTCTTGGTCAACAAAGGCGTGTCACATCCTTCTTCTCCTTCATCCTCTTCTTCTTCTTTTCTTTCATCTTCTTCTCCTTCTTGAGTCTTCATCATCTTAAATGTCATTACAACTGGATTCCCCCTAGTTTTCATAAAAAGTTGTTGGTCAACATTTATTGAAAAACGTTTGAGGAATAGAGGTGAATGATCAAGTATATATAGAGGTGGATGTGGGTGGTTTCTTCAGATCAGCAATTAGAATACGAAACGTGGATCTGACGGTTGGTTCAAAAAAGTGGAGGGGTCTTTTTGCAAGTGGTTGATCTTCTAGGGTCAGACTGATATAGTTGTCTGTTTGACTTCTGAAAAGGTAGATTGTGCTTTATATGTGATATGACTGACCGCCGCCTATGAAGATTTTCTACACGTGGCTACTTCTCTGGAATCAAGGCTATTGGATCCTTCTTTGCAATATCCTTCTTAATCCTGTTATAATAACCTATACATGCTTACTGTAACCTGAAACTAAATACAGTTAAGAAATTATGATCTCATATACATATATAGAAAGATGCAGTATCATGTTTTAGTATAAGGAGTAAAAAAAAGTTGGATAGGTTCCCCATTACTTAAGGAGCATGTATACCCTTCTCTCATTCAACACTCATTGATACTCATCAGGCTTTATCTTAGTTCGCCTTAGTGCGAGTTTTGTGCTAAACTCGGGACTGGTTCTAGCCGTTGTGTCCTGAGAAATAGACGCTTTGTCATTTCTCTTACACCGTGTGAGTGGGCAAATTTGTTTTAAGGAAACTGTGTTTCTTACAAGCCTCGATTTGCTATTTCCTATTTTCTGTCACGTTCTGATTTAAATCCAACAATCTTAAAATAGATTCATTCACTTCTCAAAATTGCTATTGGAAATACCTCTGCTACTCAAATCGGTTCTGCTATTGCTAATCTAGATACTTCATCAAACCCCGCTGCCCTTCTCAACGTTTCGATTAACCATCTAGACAAACCTGAAAAGTTTAATGGATTGAACTTTAAATGATGACAACAAAAAATGTTATTTTATTTAACTCTAAACCTTGCATGTTTCTTAATTGAAATGCACTAGTCCTTGGTGAAAACCCAAATGCGCAAGCTATGAATGCTCTGGATACTTGGAATCATTCTTATTTCCTTTGTAGGAACTACGTAATGAATGGTTTGGATGAATCTCTGTACAACGTGTACTATGAAAACAACCAAGGAACTATGGAATCCTTGGACAAGAAGTACAAGTCAGAGGATGTCGGGGCAAAGAAATTTATTGTTGGCAAGTTCCTCGACTATAAGATGGTGGACACCAAAACTGTTATAAGTTAAGTGCAAGAGCTTCAGGTTATCTTGCATGAGATCCATTCCGAGGGGATGCAGTTGAGTGAAACTTTTCAAGTTATTGCAATCATTGAGAACTGCCATCGGGGTGGAAAGACTTCAAGAACTATTTGAAGTATAAATGTAAAGAGATCAACGTTGAAGAGTTAATTGTTCATCTCCGAATTGAAGAGGACAACCATGGTTATGATCAAATCCACTAAAGATATGTAAAATGTGAAATTTGACATGAAGGATATGGGTCTGACCGACGTGATCCTTGGGATTAAAAGCCATAGATCGCCCGAAGGACTTGTATTAAGTCAATCGCACTATGTTGATAAAATTCTTGAAAATTTTAACAAGAATGATTCAGCATATGTCAGGACGACGATGGATCTTAGTCAACATTTGTCGAAAAATCGAGGAGATAGTGTGTCACAAGTTGAATACTCTAGAACAATAGGGAGTCTGATGTACTTAGTGAGTTGTACAAGACCAGACATTGCCTATGTTGTAAGCAGACTCAGCAGATACACTAGTAATCCAGGTGCTGATCACTGGAAAAGGGATTGTACGAGTACTTAAATATTTAAGATATACTCGTTATTTTAGCTTGCACTACTCTAAATATTCGGCTGTAGTCGAAGGATACATCGATGTGAACTGCACGACCAAGGTACTTGTGTGCAAGCATAACCTGCGTACATGAATGTCAGACCGATTGATGTGGGTCCGAGCTCGTTCCTTTTGTTGTTCATTTTAGCCCAAAATTCCTTCATTTTGGTGGGCTTTTGACCTTCCATCTTCTTAAGTCTCTCAACCTTCCTTCTTCAGTCGTTTCATCAGTTTCTTTTTGTAACTGACGAGCTGGAGTAGCTATATAACATGTGGTGGGCTTTTGACCTTCCATCTTCTTAAGTCTCCCAACCTTCATTCTCCAGTCGTTTCATCAGTTTCTTTTTGTAACTGACGAGCTGGAGCAGCTATATAACATGTCTCCCACACCTTTGAAACTCACTCGAAATTTTTTTCTCCTTCACAACCTCAATTCTCCCTTCTCTCGTTCAACACTTGATGATACTCATTAGGCTTCGTCTCAGTTCGCATTAGTATGAGTTATGTACTAAACTCGGCACTGGTTCTAACTGTTGTATCCTGGAAACAGACGCTTTGTCGTTCCTCTAGCATCGTGTGAGGGGGTAAATCTGTTTTAAGGAAACTATGTTTCTAACACACCTCGGTTTGCTATTTCCTATTTTCTACCATTTTCCGATTTAAATCCAACATGATCCATGCACCAGGTGCATAAAAGTTTTTGCCTTCAAGTAATGGGTTCAAGTCCATCTTAAATCACTTATACCACGATGATAAGAAGTTGGTCACAATAGTATCCAATCATATGACATCCACCTAATCCAAACAATGGACATAATGTATATTTTGTTGATGGACATTCAAACCCTAATTTGAGGCCAATAAATTTAATAATGATCGATATCGAGTTAAGAGAGATTTTCTTCAAGCATCTAAACAAATGTATATTCTGTCAAATCTTTATGGACCATTTGAACCATATTTTGTAGCCAATCATTTTATCATAGATCCAGGATTACTTCATTTATACTATTATACACTACCCTTTGCAATACGAATCATGACTTTCTATTTCCCAACTATAAGAGATAGAATATTAATATTAAGAAGGAAAAAAAGACGGAAGATGGATATAAACTCCTAACATGAATGAATAAATTTCACAACGGAAAAAAATCGGAGAAATTAAAAATGATCCTTCTTCTTTTTGAATTGAGAAAACTCATTTTGTTTTCTCTATGGAAGAGAGTGCTAGTATCGTTAGAATTGAGATCCTAATATGATAGTTTCAGGTGTTGGTTTGATAAATTTTATCTTTGATACCTTTGAGAGTTACATAAGGGTACCATCCAAGCATGTTGTACCTATTTCATTGGGCACTTTAAGACACACTTTGCACTTAGTACATGATACGCACCGTCGCGAGAAGCATCAAATTTTGCGATTGAATTGGATGGTTTAGTTGGTAGGATGTGGTAGGGTGGCTCCATGACGTGGCAACGGGTCAAACATGTAGTGTGGACCCTCGATCTGGTCGATCATACGGTTTGGGTTCAACTTGAATTGTTGCAGTCGGAACTAACAAGGTGTGAAGAGGCTTAATAGGTGTAGGTTTAAACCGAACCAGTGCACGCTAATTTAAAGGGTGCAGCCGGTTCGAACAATTATTAACCACATTAGTTTAACCCAAAAGGTGCCTTATTCCGAAAGGCACGTACAATTCTTCAATTTCTATAAATAAACGTTAGAATTGTTCATTTGAATCACTCCACTAAATGACACTTTGCGATATTTGTAGCATTCTCTTCTTCTTTTCTCTAAAAATATCAAATAATGTTTTCATTCACTGATAAACATTTTGGGTTTCGACATTTCCATCCTTGTCTGAGGTTCAGGACAATATTGATGGAGCTGGATGGTATTACTATTTAAAATCTTTTACTTTACATAATAGTTTTAATTTATAATCTCTATATTTTTGTAAAATTGACCATATATAATATATTATATGGAGGGATTAAGACGAGATGATGATGGTTAGGCTGGAGCCTCAAACTTATCCCTGTCCGTTAATATAATTGGGGTAGGACCCACCCATCTCACGTTTTGATTAATTTCCCATCTAACCATCATCAATATCTCAAAGTCAAATTCCATTTACAATATCCAACAAAAGGCTTTCATAACTTATGGATATTTAGTTAATTGTGTGCCTTTTCTCTCTTTACATTAAAGTTGGTAAAGAGAAATCATAACATAGAACTTTTAGTTACAAAATTACATGTCCCAACTGTTCATATTCATAAAGGATATTTATGTAGTTATGTGCTCTATAAAAAAAGGATGAACACCATATTTTAGAGACTTCAGTCGTTGTATAACTATGTATACATAAAAATTTCAAATTTCAAATTGTTCAAGTAAGAATCCAACGATCATTCTATGATCCTTTGTAGCAAGGTTGAGAGTGAGACCACCCACCCTAACTGTAAGACTATGTTTGTTCTGAACTTAAGGTGACTTTTGTAAATTTGGATTTAGGTTTGAGAAGAATTTTTTGAATTTGAATTTTGAGTAAAATTATAGTTAAAATGTCATTTTCACATTGATAATCTATACTTATATAAAAGCAAGCAAGTTGGTAATATTTACAATTTTCTCATTTTCCCTCCTAAAAATGTCACATCAATTTTTTTTTATATTGTATTTTGCATTTTAATTATTTTCCCATGTACTAATTTTATTAAGATTCTTGCTTCATAATCCACAATGAATAATTTTTGAAAAATCATTATGTAAGATGATTTTGGGTGTTAAAAAAAAATTAAGATTATTATAAACTAATGTTATGAAAATTCTTGCTTCATCTTACAAATCATTTTGGGTTTTGAGTTTTATAAATATTAGTAACATGTCTTTTTTTGTAAGATGATTCAAATAACATGACCATAAAATGTAATAGGTTTTTTCATAAATGAATTAATTGTATTAGGAATTGTAATATTGTATGGATTTTTCAATTTATATAATTGGTCCATTTGATTTAATATTATAATTATTTTATTAGTTCATTTATATTTTCTTGGTCTTAATTAAATTAATTTTTATTGAATATAATTTCATAAATCCCAATAATAGATATTGTTCAAAAATAAATTTAATAACAAATATTAATTTATTTAGGGATATCTAATATCATATTTAATATAAATAAATGTAACATTGTTAAAGAAATTAATATATATATATATATATATATATATATATATATATGTGTGTGTGTGTGTGTGTGTGTGTGTATGTGTGTAGTATGGAATTGTATGTCATTTTAAATATTTTATAAATTAATATTTGTATATTCAAATATGTAATACCATCAACATTCTACGGAAAATATTAATATCCTTTACTAATATAGTATATTTTAATGATGAAAATATTATTAAGTATTCAAGTATAAAATACATGATTTGGCTATCTATCATTTTCAATATTAAGTGATATTAAAAATGTCATTTTATTAATTCAATTTATTTTAAAATGAAGGTTGAAAATACATTATTGACATTGTTTGCATCAAGTTCTCAAGTAAAATTTCTATTTTTTGTGTATTGTTTCTAATATTTATAATATATATATATATATATATATAATTTAAGTAATTGAGTTTAATTTGAAATTCATAATTGATACTTTTAGTGTTATTAATTACAGATTGTCAAATTGGATATATAATAAACAAGATTATTATGAATTAGATAGATATTTAATATATATATATATATATATATATAGTTAAGTAAATTCATATTTTTTTAATTGTTAAATACTTTATATCTTCAAAATGCTTATAATTAGTTAAACTGTATTATCAAATAGTTGATATTTATTACATATTATATAACAAATCGTGCAACGCACAGGGACAACTACTAGTTGTAGTAAAGTAGATGTTTTTTGTTGGGAGTTATAGAAAAGGTACTCCTTCCAATCCCTTTTAAATGATGTTTTGGAACTTTTAAGTTTTCGCTTTTTAATTGATGTTTTGTGCATTATTTACATAATATACTCCTATGCTTAATTAATTCATAAATTAATTGATGTACATATTACTTATATGCTTAGTTAATGAAGGGCATATTAGGAAAATAAAATAATTCTTAATTTGTGTGTACAACTTTAGGATGTTAATTAAAAATAATAGGAGAGAATGGATGTTTTTATTGATAATTGTAGAAAAAGTAGAAAAAGTAGGGTAGGATTGTAATATTTTGATAATCTTTGTCCAAACATGGATTGGATTGAACCAATTCAAAATTCGGATGAATCAAATTCAGTCCAAACATAGCAAAAGCTCTTTTGAACTACGCCAAAGGATTTGTACCTTAAAAGAAATTAAAGGAGATTGACAGATTTGTATTTTAAAACCATGTGGCTCATTGAAAAATTGTACGAAATAGAATTAGTACGCTATTTACTGTAGATATATAGTAATGTGTCGCCATTAATGTGTTAAAAATCCAATATAATTATTAATTAAATTACAGTATTTAAAATGATACGATCTTTATATATCAGTGGTGGATATTTTAAGACATATCCATGATAGGTAGGTGAACATTATTTTTATAGTGGACATTTTAAGACATGTCCATGATAGGTAGGTCAACATTAATTTTGTATACATACTGATGTAGCCTATGTTTAAAATACATTTGAAAGTATTAATTAGAGAGAAAGTTTAGCCCAGCCATGTTCGAATGGACCATCAAGTGCAAATAGAGTTGGTCTATGCTAATGTCGTGGGCTCCTATTATTGCTATCCACTTGCACATCATAATAATCATAATAATAATCATAATAATCATCATAATCATCATCATAATAATAATAATAATAATAATAATAATAATAATAATAATAATAATAATAATAATAATAATATACACATTTATATTTTTGGTATAGTATTCGATATTTGGTTTTATAGAGTCAATTTTTAGGTTAATGTAAATTGAGAGCATTTTATGTTTAAATATTATTTAAATATTTAATCATTACAAATTATTTTCACAAAATAAAAATAAAATCTTGTCATTGAATTCGATCACATCTAGTAGAACTTGAATCTGTTTAAATAATTTGAGAATTACCATTTTTTTTTGGTTGGCAAGTTCATAGTCACTATTCAAAAAGTATATATTGATAATAGCCCACAAAAGCAAAAGTAAACAACATATATGTTCAAACTTGGAGACGTGAAGCCCAAATTCTGACCACTGCTTTAATTATTTGGCCCAATGTATCGATCTTTTTATTTAATAAAAACTTTTCTTCGCCAATTGTTTGAATTTTTCGAATGAATCAATACAATAATTGTATTATGAGTAAGTCTTGTGTGAGACCGTCTCACCGTGAGACGGATTAAAAGTATTACATGATATATACAAAAGTATTACATGATACATATAAAAGTATTACATGATACATGTATTATATATAAAAATATTACCTAATACAAGTATCATGTAATACTTTTATGTGTATCATGTAATACTTTTGTATATATCATGTAATATTTTTAATCCGTCTCACGGTGAGACTGTCTCACACAAGACTTTGTCTTGTATTATATATTGTATGATGTCGGTTAATTGACAATGTTACAGTCGGTAAGCTGATAAATAAGTTTAATTAAAAAAAATTGGTTAGGTATCGTAAAACATTTGTTGACCAAAGAGATATAATAACATACATATTACAATTTAAAGGGAATCGAATGTAAATTAGGGACGGAAATTATAGCAACTAATTAAACAAATCTACTCTAGTTTCAATTTCACAATAAAGGGATATGGAAAACACTCCACTGTACAAATATATTTAGGTTTTAGATCATAATAAATTTGTTAAATAGTAATTTTTGGAAATTACAAAAATGAACCAAGGATAATTCCATTTTACCATCTCAAAGCCTTGAAATTCTTTACAATCAACCCTCATTTCGATTCAAATATACCCAAACCCAAACCCAAATCCAAACCCATTACCGTCCTCCGACCAAAACCTAACCATGAGGCGGCTGTCGATCTGTCATCCCAACAACAACCACATAAATACTGAGACACATGTCGCTCATGCAATGAAAATTTTCTCGCCCAATTTATCATTAATATATTTTAAATTATTTTTGTTATATTAAAAATTTATAATTATGTAATGTAAAGATCCGTTGACTTTAAATTTTTCTTGCGTTTTTAATACAATATATATAGTATACATAATAGAAAAAGTTCCAACATATAAATAATATATAATTATGGAATAGGTCAATTAATTATTTAATTATTTAATATTTCCTATTTAATTATTGAAAATAATTCTACCTTTTTTAATAAACTAATCGGAACATGAAATGCTTTTAATAGTTACAAAAAGATAAAATAGTAATTAGATAATTTGTTTTAAAAATACGGGCAATATATCTAGGGAAAGAGTTGGTTTTTTGTGCACTTGATGTATGGTCAAGTCCACATTGACCTGGATCTACGCCTTTTTTTTTTTATGACCTCTATTTTATATTAATTCTACTTTTATATTATATTAGTTATACTTTTATGTGTAAATATCATAAGTTTTATTTTTTGCTTTTACATTTATATTATGTTAGTCATACATTTATGTACAAATATCATAATATTTATATAACTTAAAAAAGAAAATCATTTTTGGCACAATTTGTACATATATATCTTTATGTGATATTATTCATACATTTATGTGATATTGATTATACATTTATATCAACATAGTCGTACATTCATGTAATGTACAACTAACATAATTAAAAGGTACAACCAACATAACTATTCGCCTACAACATTCTTTATTGAATGATGCTCAAAATACTCCGAGGCTTTGATTCCCCAACCAAAGGCCAAGATGGATCTTCCTACTCAACCAGCATTCCCTTTAGGCTTAAGGGAAGGGTCATCATCAGGATTTGAGTTGGGTTTCGATGCAGCATAGCACGAAAGACGTTTGACAATGTAAATGGGGTTCCTAGGAACTTGTAATAGAAAACTTGGATGCGAAACACAACTGGTAAACCAAGTACACATCATGACTGCTCAAGAACTACAACAACTGAAGTTGCCCAAGAAAAAGAAAGAACATTGTTAGTAAAGAAGATTACAAAATGTGTGTAAAAACTATTTTGTTATGAGTACGTGGAACAAATGAAACAGAGATGAGATTATGACCAAATTGAATCTAAGACGACAGTTAGGCACAACAAATAGTTGAAGTTAGATCGATCAAAGGCGTATGATAAGGAACAACTAAAAGACGAGTAGAATAAGAGATTCAATCATGTGAAGGGAGACAAGAAAAATGGTAGTGCTTCGGGTAAGCAAATCATTGAACACCTAGCATGCAGTTCATGCACACTTACAAACATGACCAACTTTAAACCCACAACTTTGGAACTACCATTTTCTGCCATTTCCTCTCTCTTGTTTTCTGTCATATAGTTTACAAGGAATTGTGCTAGGTGACGCAATACCTGAAATTGGAGAGCTTTTTGAATTTCCTTATCGGAAAACTAAAAACCTATAAATAAATAAATAAACGGTCTCAAAATATGAAATAAAATAATGATTAAAAACATTCAGACATTTGAATCTTAAAATCAAAATCACAGGATCAAATTTTATATTATTTTTGTGAATTTAATCATAAATATTCTTTTTTTTCAAATGTTTCTTGTGTTATCATTATTAACAAATTAGCCGACCCGATCGAGGGGCCAAACCGAGCATGACGGTGACCCAGCTGAGGGTCGACCAGCTAGAAGGACAAATGGACCTAGTGCGCCGACCCGGACAAAGGGGTTACCCACCCGGACAAGTGCCGACCCGGACCGGGTGACCCGACCAGGAGCCTGGCCAGGCGGCCCAACCAGGGGGTCTGGCCGGCTGATCCAACCAGACGGTCAGGGCCGACCCGATCGAAGGCCGACCTGACAAGGCCAACCTGACGGAGCCACCCAGATTAGAAGCAGACCTGGCGGGGGCCGACTAGGTCGTGAGCCGTTCCGTGGGTACCGACCTGGCCGAGCTAAATCCATGTCCAGGCAACTCCGGCTGCTAAGTTTAGGTCATGTTAGACCTAAGATCAAGTACTATAGGGGATGTGGTTCTGAAGTGTTATTACTTAAGACATCATTGGAGATCACATAGATGACCAGAAATTGAGGTCATCATCACAAGAAGAGTTCAAAAGACTTAGTTTATTTCAAGAATGAGTCTTCAAAGAAGGAAACAAATCAAGATTGAATCATATCCGATTTAGATAGATTTTAACCAGATTTTTCCTTATCTAAACCCTAAAATTTGGAGGTTTGAGTCTTATTCGCTAAGTTTTGTATTTTAAACTTAGCTTATAAATAGGGTTTTAAGCCTCGTTGAAAAGAGTTTCGAAATCATTGTAATTCAAGTAATTAGAGAAGTTTTTATTCTCAATCTGATATAAAATGTTATATCTGGCCAAAACTGACCGACCAGAACAAGTCTAACAAATTTGCCCAAGTAGGCACTGGGCACAGTCTTTCTCTAATTTTTACTCGATTATTAATACTTTTGTTCGGTTCAATTTATTTGAGCCGAATCGATTTCTTTGTGTTAGGCTAGGATTTTGTACTTTACAAAATATGACGTCAACATTTTGGCGCTAGAAGGAGAGGGATAATTAACAAAACATAGCTCAATGACTACTAACACGACAAATGATCGTGAAGACCAGGGGGTCCCACCTGGCTCCCAGGCTAAGAACTTCTTGTCCGGCGGCCCCGGCCAGCTACAACAATGCAACACTTCTGGGGTCATAGTCAACACCCCACATGATGTAATATCTCTGGGCATCCCCATTCTGACAGAGCCCAAGGAAACTGTGATGACTCGTACGAGATCAAGGTCCAGCTTAGTGAGCGGCTGAAAGAGGCCGAGGCAAGAAAGACCGCAACATCCACGAACTCGAGGACACTCAATCCTCAGATGAGTCAAGGCTCAAGAGAAGAGACCTAGGGAAAGCTCCGATCGAAGAGCAGAAAACAGAAAAGATCTTGTCACCCGAAAGAAACCGACTAGAGGCCAGGTTTTGGCCGGCCCGAGCAGACTTGCCGACCAAGACCAAAAGTGTGTTCGACAGGATCTGTCCAGACTCGGCTCTGGAGGCTAGAAAGTCACAGAAAAAGCTGGACTTCAAAAAATAAGCCTACCAACATAGTGAGGGCATGTCAGAAAATTAGTCACTCTAGGATGACGATGAGGAAGAACATGACTTGAGAAGAAAGTTGGCAGATGTTCAGGCCAGGAAGTTGGGGTCAGAAAATGGAAAAGGATGGAGGAGAGTTTTGCCTTTCACCGACCAGATCTCGGATAGGATCACCCCAACAAAGTTCAAGATACCTCTAATTGGCCTCTACAATGGAGAGACCGACCCTAACACACACCTGGACAAATACACGTCATGGATGGAGTTGCAAGGGGTAGGGGAAGAGCTCATGTGTAAAGATTTCCCCCTAACGCTGAGTGATCGAGCCTAGAGATGGTTCAGATCTCTCCCTAATTTTTCCATCGGGAGATGGGATGAACTAACAGAACAATTCCTCACACAATTCATGGGGTCGAAAATGAGATCAACCCCAAAAGAAAGACTGGTGAACGTTAAGCATAGGAAGGAAGAATCACTGAGGTCCTACATGGACAGATTCAATAAATTGGTCTTGGAGATGGAATATGTCTCTGACGATGCCGTCCTCATGGCAATCATGGCCGGACTCCGACCAAAAACCTGATTTTGGTGGTCAGTCCACGAAGTCGAGCCAAAAACCTACCATGGATTTTTGACCCGGGCCAAACTATACATCGAAGCTGAGGAGACAATTCTAGAGAAAAAAAACGACCCCAAACAAGATGGAGAGAAGAGAAGGAAGAAGAAAGGGCACACCACCTTTCAAGTCCCCAGGAGAATTTAAGGTCTACCAAAACGAGGAGCTTGAGCAAGTTTAGAATATCTTGACAGTTAGCCTGACCAGGTACTGACCCGACGGGCTGACTCGGCCAGAAGATAACCCAAGGGCGCCGACCCGGATCGGGTGACCCGACCAGACGACCAGAGCCGACCCGGCAAGTGCTGACCCGGTCAGAGACCAACCTAGAGTGGCCAATCCGATGGAGCTGCCTAGATCAAAAGCCGACCCGGTAGGGGCTGACTAGGCAGTGAGCTGTTCCGGCGGGTGCCGACCTGGTCGAGCTAAATCCATGTTCAAGCCAATCCGGCTGCTAGGTATATGTCTTGTTTGACCCGAGCTCAGGTATTGTACCGGGTGTGGTCCAGAAGTGTTATTACTTAAGGCATCCCTAGAGATCACATAGATGACCAGAAATTGAGGTCATCATCACAATAAGTGTTCAAAAGACTTAGTTTATTTCAAGGAGTCTTCAAGAAAGGAAACAAATCAGGATTGAATCATATCCGATTTAGATAGATTTTAACCCGAGTTTTCCTTGTCTAAACCCTAAAATCGTGGGGTTTGAGTCTTATTCGCTAAGTTTTGTATCTTAGACTTAGCCTATAAATAGGGCCTTAAGCCTCGTTGAAAAGGATTCCGAAATCATTGTAATTCAATTAATTATAGAGTTTTTTACTCTCAATCTGATATAAAAAAACGTTTTGTCCGGCTAAAATTGACCGACCAGAACAAGCCTAACAAATTTGCCCGAGTAGACACCGGACACAATCTTTCTCTCATTTTTACTCAGTTATTAATACTTTTGTTTAGTTCGATTTATTTGAGCCGGATCGATTTCATGGTGTTAGGCCAGAATTTTGTGCTTTACAAAATCTGACGTCAACATCGGACAACTTTATTTATTTTAATGTTCAATATTCTTTAGGGCGTGTTTGGATACACGTATTTGGGAAATATTTGAAATGCATAGTAGTAAATCCATTAATGATGTTTGGATTGAACATAGATACATTCATTTTAAATAGGGTTAAAAACATTTATCCATTCAAACTATACGTAATTTTACATTTTTTGTATAAACTTTGAAATGTTGCACTTTGCTATATGAACTTTAAATTTGATGTATTTTACAGTATTTATAAAAATCCTAGTTGTTGATTTAGAATACGTGTACGATTATGATTTGTTCTATACCGCAAAATGCATCTAATTTAAAGTTCATATGGCAAAATGCAACATTTCAAAGTTTATACAAAAAAGTGTAAAATCATATATAGTTCGGATGAGAAAATGTTTTAAACCCTTTTAAATATTGTATTCAGATCAAAGTCTTATGTTTGGATTTAGGGATTTGAAACACAAAATTCACTCAAATTATAGTAAATTCAAAATCTACTTATATTGCTAAGAAGACATTTCAAAATGAAAGTGATCAATGCATTTCAAATGCATATCAATCAAAATAAGACCAATTAATTTACTAATATGAATTAAATTCTTTTTTCTCAAATCTCTTCGTCCAAACACAACCTTAAAGTTTTTAAATACATACACCTTCCATTCCATAAGTGTAGGGTTTCCACACACACACACACACATATATATATATATATATATATATATATATTAAGAAATACTATTATCAAATTAAAATTGACCTTTAATTTCCTTATATAATTAATTATTTTAACTAGGTAGTTGGTGTGAAATAATATTAATTAATAAGCATCAATCATATATATGTAAATCAAAAATTAAATCTATGACTAACATAGACAGTAGTATATTTATAGGTTTGATTATAATAGTATACAATTTAATCTTTGTGGCCTAGAAGTATAAGAAAAAGTATATTCTTTCTATTTGAGGTCAACCAAAAATTGTAAAGTTAGTTTGTTAATTCACTTATTATTTAGTATAACTATGAATTAAAACAACCAAATTTCTATAATTTGTAGATTAATTATTTTATATATAATTTACAATATAACTATGGAAATGCCTTTTTTAATCTTTTTTTTTTTTTTTGCATTGGAGTAACATTTTTAACTTTTCAATTATGTTTAGCTATCATAACATAAACAATAAAGTTAAGAAAAGGAAAAAAAAAAAAAAAAGAAAAGAGGTCATGGTTAATTTGGACGGAAAATTGGAAACGCAAATGCCTGACAATCTGACATGCGTCATCAGACAAGTTCTCTTTTATCGGTTACTATGTATATGGAATGAAGCAATTAATTGACTTTTAATTTTAACTTGTTTATTTAATATAATAATATACTCCCTCCGTTCCTTTCTTTCCTTTCTAAGTGTCTCATTTTATTCAATATGACGTTTCTTTTTAATTGTCAATGACATTATTGATACTCTTTTACCTTTTTTTTTTCATCAATTACCCTAATAAATGAACATGGTGGAATACTACAATTCTTGTGATTATAAACTCATTAATTCATTATCTTGACTACATTTATAAACTTTTTTATTTTCAAGACTAAAATTAAGACTAGTCTTATATGTAAATGTTGTTCAAATATATATATATATATATATATATATATATATATATATATATATAGATGGTTTAACTATACTATATTGCCAAGATTTTAAGTGTGAGCCATGAAGAATTCAAAGGTAAAAGAAGATAAGTTTGTGGATCTTAATGAAGATATGAAGGTGATGCCTAATGAAGAGAAGTTGGTTAATCCTAATGAAGATATTATGGCAGCTACAAGAGACTTCAACTTAAATCTTCCTATTGTTCATGACTTTGATTTGAAGATTGCATGGATCTAATCCATGCACTTGGTGCACAGGAGTTTTTGAGTTCATTATATTACGATGGTTAACAAGTGCAGGTCTTAATTATTGTTCATGACTTTGATTTGAAGATTGCATGGATCTAATCCATGCACCTAGTGCACATGAGTTTTTGAGTTCATTATATTTCGATGGTTAACAAGTGCAGGTCAATTAAGAATTAAGATCTGCAAGTAGATTCGGTCTTATAAGAGCAGTCTGGAAGTATAAATCTTTTTGGAGTCGGATCCCCTCCATTTAAAACTCCCTCAATTTCCTCCATTTTCCCTAATCTACACCATCCATTTTAATCTATGACCCAAAAATTGACACATCATTTATCTATTAATTATTTTTTTCACATTTCTCATTCAATTTTTGGGCCATAGATTAAAATGAATGGTGTAGATTAGGGAAAATGGAGGAAATTGTGGGAGTTTTAAATGGAGGGGATCCGACTCCAATCCTTTTGCATACTCTTAAACTGAGAGTCCTGCTAATCTATCAACCATAATACATATTAGTGTGTTCATTCCTAACATAATTATTAATTTTAAATTAAAGTTGATTTAAAGAAATGGAATTTTTACATATAATTGAGTGGTGGGCATGTTTTCTTAAACGGATTCTCTTTTACTAGTTATTAAAGATTAAAAAAATTATAATTATGGAACAAAACAATTAGTGGACTTTAAATTATAATAACTTACCTAATTCATTTAGCATTTAAAATAAAATAAATCTAATATGCAAAATATAATTATGGATTATATAGCAATCAATTGTGTTTTCCTGTTTTAATTAATATAGAAAGCACAATATAAATAATAAAATCTTCAGCTGATTCACCCAAAATCAGCTGTGTAATTAATATAATTAAACATGCGTTATATATAGTAGGTTGTTTCAGATTGTAAAAAATCCAAAATTTTGCAACTCTATAAAAACACAACCAAATTTTCAATTTTAATTAAGCACAACACAAAAAACCGTGAAACAAGTTAATTCAAGTATATATAGAACAACACAAAAACTCATAGAAAAATATGAAGTTTTCTTTGTTTCTAGTCACTTTTCTTGTGTGAGCTGTTATTTCTTATGCTGAGATTTCTAACATGGCTGATCAAATCAGTCTGAAGGTGATTTTCATTTGACACAATTATAAGAAAATTCGAGTTTATATTTATAAATATTTATTTAAATACTTATAATTATCAATATTAAATATTTATTTGATCACGTGATTAACGTTTTAGGGAAAAACTTGGTGTGTGGTTGCACCAGGTGCACCTCGATCGTCCCAAGCTACAAGCATTTTTGGACTATGCATGTGGTCAATTGAATTGTAAAAATATTCAACCAGGTGGTTCATGTTATGAACCTAATACACTAGAGAATCATCTCAATCTATTCTATCGTGCACCTGCTGTTTGGTCTTCCATCTGTCAATGATCCATGTAAGTTTATAATTATATATTATCTCATTATTTTTACATGTGTGATCATTGTGTATATGCCTAGCTAATAGGGAAAAAAAGAAACCATGATGATACTTTTCGTATTAAAAATTATTAATTTAGTTATAAATTTTCAATTTTATGCAATAAAAAAACTGTAGAAAATTATGTGACTTGTTCATTGACATGAAAAACACAGACTTTGTTTAAAACTTGCTATTTGGGGTTCTTTCTTCAGATGATGAGTAACTAGAGCACATTCAATCAAATCTATATATATATATATATATATATATATATATATATATATATATATCATCAACAAATTTGTACTAATATTTGAAAATTGGCCATTTATAAATGCACCAAAGTGAAAAAACTTTATATAGATTAATATTTTTATAACAATCGGTTAAAATAATCTAATATTGCAAAAGTTTTAGATTTTTCAAAGTAGGCCATGTTTATATGTAATATATATATATATATATATATATATATATATATAATTGTTTCTTAAATATATGATATTTTTCTGTTTTTTGTCTCACTTATTATTGCAGCCTATGGCAATTGCCGCTATACATAAGGAACACAAGACTTTGCAAACACAGTGGGATGAGGCTTTTGAGCTTTAGCAAGAACAATATTGTACGGAGGATATGAAAATCAATAATAAGTAATTTATTATTGAATTTGTCACAAAATAATATATTGATGCATTTCCTTTTTTTTTTTTCCTTCTGAAAATGCGATGATCACATTATTGCATCAACAATTTCATTAACAATATAATGTTAGGGGTGATAATTTGTGTACTTATATTTTGTTTTATATAATCAACATAATGACAACACAAATACGATAAAGATAAATACAGATAAGATGATACATATATATGTAGTTAGGAGCATAAAAAATAGTTGATATAAGCACATCAACATAATAATACAGGTAAGTCCAAAATAAATTATTAATCATTATATGCAAATGAATTAAATGATCCAAAAAAAATTATTTGATCTTTTTGATTGTTAATGAGGCAGTGCCCCAATCCACTAGGCTGAGAACACTACTTCTTGTTACATATACAAATTACTTAAGATTTTGACATCATTTAATCGTGAAACTTGGATCATTATTTTTTTAATCGTAAATATGCCAAAAGATTTTTCTATTATAAATAGTTATTGAAACCGGAACGTGAAATTATCTAGTATCATCAAACCAGGGGGCACAACTAGAATGTATCAAATTATATATAGTCATAAAAGTATATCTCATAATCTTAATTATCTCATGCATACATATGTATTTAGCAAAATAATTGGTTTCAAAGATAAATGTTCATATAAATAGTAAATATTGCATCTCTGCAACTCTGTCAATGTAGTCTGAAATAGTAAAGTAGGCATGACTATAAAATTCAGATGCAAGCGCTACTAGCAGCAAACTGGATCCTCTATTCTAATTTGATGTTTCATTTTATATTCTATTATTTTTAATTCATGTCGCGTACAAATTAGTAATGTTATCTTTACATGAATTGATGTGCATGTAGTGCTTATTTTGAAATACCAAATGAAGGATCTTCTTTGTACTAGCAGATATATTAACTGACTTATATCATATTATTATGTGCATAGTATGTCAATAAATATCCAACATGATTTTAGGGTCGATGAAAAATCAATCGTCTTATGTTTGTGGTCTACTAGCCCTTGTGCCCTCATTTTGGTCATTATGGTCTTATTCATCGTTGTGCTTGTTGTTCATTATATACATCAACAATAATATAATATTACACTTACTTATAGTTTGTATCATGAACCTTAATTTACTTTATTGGTAAAGTAATTGAAAGTATGAACCCAAGTACTGCTCCACACTTGGCTAGCACATCACATCACGAAATTGCCTAATCATCGGGACTTCTCATATTTTGGGTTATCGATGTTCTTAGAAGTTAATTTATGTCATTAATCATCTTAAGTAACTCTTAATATATATTCAGGAGCTTTCAAATTATCCTCATTAAGTTTTTTTTTTTTTCAAGAAGTAACCACCTTTTTAAGATAAGATCACTCAACAATGAACACTTCTTGATAGATTTCTTCATCAAAGCAAAGAGACATTTCGATCCCAGCTTCGGTTATATCTTACAGATTGCTGGATAAAAGTAACTGATAAGTAATTAGATAGTGCTTGATCTTTCAAATTAAAGCGTTGTCTTAATAATTAAAACTTAATTCTTAATTAATTATCATCAATTAATCTTAACCTTTATTAATTAACTTCTTAAAAATCCTTTAACCTTGGTTTAGTCATTAAATAATTAAGTTGAATTAATGACTAATGAGTCATTTATTAAGTAAATAACATTTTGTCCTTAAATAATGAATGTTTATTTTTAATTTAACTTTTTTTTTAATTGTCACAATAGTATTTAATTAATCTCATTAATCCTTAATGTAAATTTAATGATTTTAATTTAGGGGTATAATTGGACTTCTGAAAGATGTGTCATTTTGGCGTATGATTCGTGCATTTTGACTTGTACTTGAGGTGGATTAAATTTTCAACTTTTTTGGCGTCTATTTTTGCGGAAAATTGCATCAAAAATTGAAATTGGGTAGCGGTTTAAAAATTTGTAAATTATTGGTAGCAATCTGAATTTTTTTTTTGCCAAATTGGAAAAAGAATTAAAAGTATAGATTACAACATTATGGCATTAACCCTTTACAATATAGTAGACAATATTTAAAAGTATAATTATGGAATATAGCAATCAATTGTCTTTTCCAATCTAGTTAATATAGAAAGACAATATAGGAAATATTTTCAAGATTATAAAAATAATTATTATTATGGGATGCATCAATCAATTGTCATTTATTTTGTGTAACTTAATAATTTATAAGTAGGAAAGGAAAATTAAAAAAGATAGAGATAGGATTAGGAAAATCCACATAATTTGAAAACTCACAAAATTTATCATGCATTTTTTTAGTAGGTTGTTTCAGATTGTAAAAATCCAAAATTTTGCAACTCTATAAAGCCCAGCCAAATCTTCAATTTTAAGCACAACTCAAAAACGTGAAACAAGTTAATTCAAGTATTGTATTGAGCAAATTATACTCATTGAAAAGATGAAGTTCTCTTTGTTACTAATCACATTCCTTTTAGGTGTTGTTATTTCTTATGCTGAGAACTCTAACATGGCCGATCGAGTTAGTCTGCAGGTAAATTTTATTTAACACTTATATTACATTATAAAAAAATTCGTATTTATATGTATTAATATATAGTTAATTACGATATTAAATTATCATTGACATGATTAATATTGTAGGGAAAAATTTATTGTGTGGTCGCACCAGGGGCACCTAGAGACAAGTTGCAAGCATTTTTAGACTCTGCATGTGGTCAATTAAACTGTGAAGATATTCAACCAGGTGGTTCATGTTATGAACCTAATACGGTGGAGAATCATGCATCCTATGTTCTTAATTTATTTTTTCGTGCACGTGCTACCTGCAACTCTGAGATTGGTCTTATATCAGCTTCAGATCCTTGTAAGTTTTTAATTATATATCATCTCATTATCTATCTATGAGAGAGAGAGAGAGAGAGAGAGAGAGAGAGAGAGAGAGAGAGAGAGAGAGAGAGAGAGAGCAAGCATACACATAGATTGGGTTTAAAACCAATATGATGTCTAACGAAGCACATTAAATCAAATCTATCATCAACAAATCTGCACTGAATCGGTTAAAATAATAAGTGTTAATTTCAATTTGCTATCTGAACTATTGCATTTTTTTCAAGTGGGTGTCTAGATTCAATTTTTTTTTTTTTCCGATCACTGGCCAATCTCTTCAAATTTTCGGGTTGCTACCCTAAGCATATATTTTCCGGCTAAAATTTGTTGGAAAACTTGAAAATGCAATTCACTTCCAAATATCAGTAAAAAATGCATGATTCATGCACCAAAATGACCCTTATTCAAAATCAAATTATAATCCCATGTCAATTTCATGATTCTCATTCGATTCGATTATGAATCGAACAAAAAACATTCTAGGGTTTGAACTTTTTTGTTCGATTCAAGTTTAAATCAAATAAGAATCGTTAAATTAACTTAGGGTTATAATTCGGCTTCAAAAGATGATCATTTTGACTTATAAATCATGAACGTTTGAGTTTTCCGATGAATTTTGGCCGGAAAATATGTGTTTCAAGTAGTAACCGGAAAATTTTGAAAAGAATGTCTAGTGATTAGATTTTTTTTTTAATTTATACACCTACTAAAGTACAATAATTCAGGTAGCAAATTGAAACTAACCCAAATAATAATTGCACCAAAGTGGTAAAATCATATCTGAATTAACACTTTTAAAAGAATGGGTTAAAATAATATAATAAAATATTGCAAAAGTTTTATATGTTAGTATTTGTTTTTTTGTTGTTTATAATATATCGTATTTTTTTTCTATTTGGTAAAGATTTTGAGTAAGCATGTAACGAAAGTTTGTCACTCTTATTATTATTGCAGCCTATGGCAAGTGTCATTATTTTACATGAGCGAGCGGGGTACAACAGTACTTTACAAAGACAAGGGGATGAGGCTTTTGAGTTTTAATTTTCAAGAAATAAAAATGTATGGAGAATATGAAAATCAATGATAAGTATTTTATTGTTGAATTTCACAAAATAATTATATATCGAACCCTCCCCCACCCAAAAAAAAAAACGAGATTATTACATTATTGCATCAACAATTGATTGAACAATATATTTGTTTGGATGGGTGTTGAATCCAACAAATTAAAGAATAAAAATTTACTTTAAAAATATAAATTTGAAATAACAATGAGTAAGTGTGATTTCACAAAAATTGGTAAGATTTATTCATTGAAAATTTTGTTTAAAGCATATGATTTTGGGGATTTGGAATTATTTTTAAATTGATTACATTAAATCAACAATTAATTAACTAAGTTGGATTTAATGTAATAAAATATCTAACTAATAAATAAATTCAAGAATGGTTCATGATCCTAAAGATTCTATCTAATTCTTTCAATATTAAATTAGTTTTAGTCGTTGCTGCTACGACCTGACCACCTGATCTTTTCATATTGTTACCATCTATAATATTTTTTCTAATTAGTAAATAAATTTAGATATGATCTTAGAATTTAATTTACTAAGTGCATTAAAATTTAGAAAGACTCAATTCTATCCAACAATACATATATGTTTATTTCGACTAGATCATATATTTTCATAGTAAGGTATTGAAAATGTTCTTGTAATCAAATATGTTAAGTGTAACAAATATCATAACAATTAAACAGTTACGAATTAACGTTCAATTTGCAATATATTACATTAACAAATTGACAAACAATTTTTTTTTGAATAATTCGCCAAAATAATAAATAATCATCATGCACATGAAACATACAAATAATGAAGAAAGAAAGAATGATTAAATTAAATTAAATCTCACAGAAAACCAAATTTTGATTATCTCTTGAATAGAAGTGGTTTATCCTTTCATGGAGATTGAAAATAACAAAATAAAAAAGTTTTTAGAGTTTAGAGTGTAGAATGAAGATGTAGATGATAAAAAAGAAGTTATAATCCTTATATACTTCTCTCTAATCCTAATGTGATACTAATTAGAAATTTAAAATATAACTTTTCCATGCCCACTTGAGTTTTGTCCTCATTTTCTATTATTTGCAATTTTTAGGTGTTAAGCATGTCCACACCTATAATTATTATCAATCCTTCAAACTTTGAGAATTGAACTCGAATATTTAGTTGTTCCCATGTCTAATGCTAAACCTGTTTTTGAGTATTCAAACATCGGAGACTTCACTAAATTACATCATAATTTGCCTATTCATTTCACCTGATCAACATCTATAATAATGTGAATACGATAAAAAGAAATACAAACTAAGATGATAAGGACGTGTAATTACAAACACGAAATTTTTTGGATCAATTTCGTCAACACAAGCAGACTGACATGATAAGTAAAATAAGTACTAATATTGCATCCAAAATAAATTAATATAAATATTTAATGACATAAAAATCATCAACTTTAGGTCAATTTTCATTTACAGCATGAATTTTGATTGTAAGCATCATAAATCATCAATTTATAAGTTGTATTAATTTGATACATGCTTGGATTTTTAAACTCCAATTGCTGACATGGAGCTCAAAACTTGTCCCCGTAGAAAACCACCACCGACTGTAGCCTCACTTGCCAAAAGAAACACCATTTCCGACTCTAAGCTCCTCTCCAAGCACAATCTTCAATTCTTAACCAAAATACATGAAGTTTATGTCAAATCACTCCACTTTCCAAGCTCATTTCAAATTTTAAATCAACTCAAAGCATCAAGTTCGAATTAACTCGATTTCACCAGTTACAAATTCATTCGTGATGTTTAGATTGCTAAATATTATTTCAAAATTCATTACTTTTATTTTAAACTTTTTTTAAAGTAATTTTATGAATTTTGTATAAAATACAATCATTTCAAATATTGTATTTTAAATCACTCAATTCAAACACAACCCTAATTATTAAATCACTCGATCCAAACACAACCCTAACCAACCATAAATGATTTTCGTTACCATTACCACAGAATATACTGGTTTCCCCCTTAAAACCATACTAATGTAACATTTTAATCACACAATATCAATTATTTTAATGCCAACTCAAATATATTTATCTTAAGCAAAAAATAAAAAAAAATTTAATTTAATTATTTTTAATATCTCAAACTAAGAATAAAATAGAAGCTGAAATTAAAATACAAAAAATAAATAGTTTTTTATTATTATTTTGGTCCCTACACGTATCTATTGAACGTAATATGTTCGGTTCTCCCGCGAGTTTTAACAGCCGAAATCATAGTTCAACCTGTTGTCTGTTTCTCTATCCTTCTCCTTAGCCTCCTCTCTCTCCTCCTCTCTTTCTCTCTCTACCTTACTCCCTTAAATCATTTTTTCTTCTTCATCTGTTGTCTGTTTTCCCTTTTTTATTTTTCTATTTTTATATTCGCTTCACAAATATCATGTGAATTCATCTCTAATCCCATTCCAGGTTCTTCTCCAGTTGAGTTTCTGCATTTTCGCAGCCATAATGCTCAAACGGAGTTTTAATCTTTCTATTGATCAAATCCTCAAGTGGGACACTCACACACTTCTCCTTCTCTTACCCATGCCCTAATTTTTTCCATTTCTCTTCACTTTATGTTCATAATTTTTAACCCTTGTTTGTCGAAATGCAGGATTATTTTCGAATTTCGTTTGCCAATTTGAACAATTTTGAAGGATACCATTTCAAGGTTTGTTGTTATGGAAATTTATTTATGTTTGCCAGTATGAGATGTTAATTCTGATTATTTATCATTTTGGTTGTAACAAATGATTGGATTAGTGATATGATATGAAAGGGGGCATAGAAATAGTAGTGTTTTTTGAATGGTATATAGTTAGAGGAGTTTAAAGAGAGAGTGTTGATTGTAAACTTGTAGGATGGGAAGAGTAAAGCTTAAGATACAGAGATTGGAGACGTTGAATAGCCGGCAGGTTACGTATGGGAAACGAAGGGCTGGGATCTTGAAAAAAGCCCAAGAAATTTCGGTTTTATGTGACATTCCAATTGTGCTTATTATGTTTTCTCCGTCTGGGAAGCCATCCATTTTCTGCGGACAGCGAAGGTACTCGTTAAACTTCTCGATTACTTATAATATGGACTATGATTGACCCTATCGTTCGTTAGGCATGCTTGTTATGTTGATTAACAAACACATTATGTATAGAAAGCCTTCGTTTCAATTGCCTTTTGCTAATACAATGTCGTTATGTTTAGTTGATTTTATAACGATTGAACAAGTCCTTCTGTTGAAAAATAATTGCAAAATTGAAGTTAAGCTTGCTTGTTCATGCATTGTTCTTTTCCAATGTATTTCTTTCAAGAAATGCACTGACAAGCTCTCGTCTTATTGGTTGGACTTGTTGATGGTTACATGGTAGAGAAGATGATGTTAGAGTAGCATTTAAGCCCTGTTACTTATGGTTGTTATTTGGGCTTAAGAACTCTGAGAATGAAGAAGTAAACATGATCATTGAAGTGTCGTATCTCATCACTCAACAAATTAAGTACTATAAGTTGTGATTGAAAATTGGAACTGCATTTTAGGTGCTAGAAATATAAAGTGTAAGTAAATGAGACATAAAAATGCCATAAAAATGGGATACCAATCTTTCTGAGTCATGTACTATTATAAATGTCGGATAAAGGGACACGTGGCTTCTACTCTCCATATCTTTAGGTTAGTTTCTCGATCAGATTGGTATTGGTCTTGTTGCCATTTTTCTGCTCAAATATTTCGTGATAAGTACTCTCTTTTTTTGCCAGCAACATAGATGAAATGATTGCAAAATATGCTCAACTTACACCAAAAGAACGGGCAAAAAGGTGAAGATCATAATTTTTGCTGTTGAATTTCTCTCTATCAATTGATGTGATGTTATCATATAATTCTCGTTTTTCCTCTTTCATTGAATTTTGAGCAGGAGGTTGGAGAGCCTTGAGGTAAGTTCAATGTTTATAATGAAGTACGTTTTTGTTGTTCTATTCCATCAATGTGACATTGATAAGTCCCTTTGGACAAATGACATGATAGACTTTGAAGAGAAACTTCAAGAAGCTTGACCAAGATGTCGATATAGAAGAGTTCCTTGATGCAAGGTACTATTCAATTGCCTGGAAACGACATTTAAATACTTGGCCTATATGTAACGCCTGATTTCTTTTTTAATTTTTTTTTTTTGCAGTACTCCATCAATTGAGGTATATCTCTTAGCCACTGCATTGCTTCGAAAATCAAGCATACTATAGTTAAACAATTTGATATTTCATGTGATTTGCTACTTGATAGGAAATGCAGAACCGAGTAAGAACATTGCAAGCTCAACTGGCTGAAGTACGCAATAGAGCAAGGTGCAAGCCTATTACTTTTAATCATATAAACTGAAAAATAATCGTCCCCTAGTTATATTACAACATGGTTCTATAAGAAGATTAATATTTTGAAACTTGTAGACTTTATTTATATAATCAGGTGCTGATTAATCAAGTTTATCACCGAATTATTTATAGATTTGTGAAGTGTTGTCTTTGTGTTTAGCTGGTGGACAAATCCCGACAAAATTGAAGACATTGAACACCTTAATCAGATGGAAAACTCTCTTAGGGAATCACTGAACAGGACTCGTGTAAACAAGGTACCCTTCTTCCTTTTTATCAGTAAGGGAATTCTGAAAAAAAATTCTGAATAAAAGATTGGCTTAACATAGTTGCCTTTATATGTGACTTGGTGATCATAAACAGTTTCATCTTTTTTTTTTGGAATTTTTATTATAAATGATATAAATAGAAAATACTTCATCCAATTCAAAATAAGTGTCGTTCTGGAGTTTTTGTCATAGATTAAAGAACAAAAAAATTGGACAAAAATGCTCTTTGATAATATCAATCTCTCCACACGCATTCCTAAATTAACATGATTCTTTCTTTCTCTCCTCCTTAAGTATTTCGTTGAAACTTTTCCCAACTAAATCTAACTTTGAAATCTAGGGTCTTGTGTAAATAAATATTATAGAGATTAAAGAGCTAAGTTCAAATTTGATAAATCTTTTAGGATCCATTTGGATGGGTGGATTTGAGGAGGGATTTGAAATCCATGGTTCCAAATCCACCAGTGGTGTTTGGATATATGTGGATTTGAAATCCATCACTTTTAATTTGAATTAGTTTTGGAGTTATTTTGGTGGATTTCAAATCCACTCCTACTTGAGTGGATTTGAAATCATTCATTTGAAATCCGAGATCTCAAATCACTCTATCCAAATAGTCTTTTAGGGATTCAGATTGGAGGTAAACTTGGAAGAAAAGTGGCAAAACAGCTAAAACGACACTTAATTAGAAACAAAATTCGACCGAACAACACTTATTTTGAATCAGATGAAGTATTTCTGAGTTGTTTGGATGTCTTACAGCACCATTCTGTCTAATCTAATAAAGAGTCGGACAGTAGTTAAATTATTCTAGAATGCTACGATCTAATATTCTCGTTTTCTTTCTATCAGGAAAAGTTTTTGAAGGACCCACTTATTCAATTTGATTGCACAAGCGAGGTAATGTAACAATCTACTAGTTCAAATATCTCTATCTCCACATTTAATTTATTTTCACATGCATAATACAGGTGTGTGGAAACTTCAGTAGAGTTTACGAGCAAGAACTTTCCAAAGCTCAGTTCCAAAACGGTATGCATTTTCCCATAGCAACAACCAGTGATCAGGATTGCCAGACCCAGTCATGGCTTCCAGGTGGAGACAATCAACCTATGATATTACCAAATGAACCCCATTTCTTGGGTAATCGGTATGTTCGTTTTCTGTGTAAATTTTGTGTTTCGTGATGCATATTAACCATTAAGGCTCCGCTTACTCCAATTGATAAACTTGGATAAGGATTAATATTCCAACCTTGGCTGATGTTTTGTTTGTCTGATTTATCATGGAGCTCGTGATTGATGTTTTCTTTGAATGACTTATCATGGATCTCGTGATTATTTGGAATTTGGGACTAAATGCTTGATAATTATTTAACCCACCTCCCTTGGGGTAAAAATTATCCCCGTAGATTTGTAAAATTTTAAATTACATATTTTGTTCTGATTCATTTGTTTACTTATTTTTTCATGGTTATTTAGTAAAAAGCTTGGATCTGTATCCAAATTTAATAGTTTGGAAGTAAACACGGGATAATGATAGACGCTTAACCATCTGAAGTAAACATTGGATAGTTTTTTCAAATTTATTTATATCCCACATTTTATCCTATAAAATATAATGTTCCCTTTTATATCTGCAGAGATATGGAGTGCTCAAGAGACGCATCGTTTCCGACTTGCTCCGGATACTTTCCCGATGTGAAAGAACAAGATGTTGACAATTCTAGACAACTGAAAAATGAAAGACAAGATGGTTTGACTATCGAGGACTACACATATTCTGCCCAATTGAGACTGCCTCTTAGTGATCAATACCCGTTTCATTCTTTCGGAAATTTAAGCTTTGCAGATTTGATGGAACCTGCAAAGGATGCTAATTTTCAACTGAGTGGCATGGATTATCAGATCAACAGCAACTTTGAACTTCCAAGATCCGTTTACAACAATTTTCCGCATAGTTTGGTTCCCACAGCTGGTTCATGTGCCATTTCTATGCTTAACGACAACTCTTATCCACAGGTGAGTGTAGTATCTCGAGTTATTGGATCCAGTTTCTTGATTTCTTGCGCTTCAAAAATGCTTTTAAACTCTAATCACAGTAATCCTATATGTACTAATATGATTGCTAACTTGGACATAACTTTGTCCAAATCTTTTTTGATTTTTGCAGCCACCAAATTAATTGAGTTATGCAGTAGAGTCTTGGCTGAAGAAGCTGGGAAGATATGTAAAAAGTAGTGCATATTTGCTCTAGCTTTAACCTCCTCAATCTGCCTAACAAATTTTTGTAAGAAAGTTGCTGCCTTTCTTACAGATTTGACAGCCAGAGAGTAAGGGTGAGAAAATGGATACAACATTTGTAGTAAATAATTTTTGAAAAAAAAAAAAGAGGAAAAGGAAAGGAAAGATAGAAACTTGTGTAGCAAAACATCTTGTATTTTTTGGCTAATTAGAAGATGTTTGTTCCTTAGGGTTATTCATGGAATATTGATGATTTGTGACCATGAACTCATTGTGATTGCATCAATCATAATTTCCAACATGATTATTTGTACATTATGTCCCCTCCCCCATACAAATCTATACTATTCTAATAACATGACAGTTGAGAATAATTACAGAAATGTCATTTTGATATATTATGAATATATATATATATATATATGTATGTATATATATAATATATGACATGACATTTAAGCAAAACCTAACTACTAACTCTCCTACCCGTCTATCGCCGCCACCTCCTATATATCGCTTTAAACATAATTATCTTTTTAATGAGGTTTTTATGGAGTAATGTGATGAAATAATAATTTTGAAAATTATTTTATAAAATTAAGAAAAAAAATCATAAAATAGAAAGTAGTTTTAAATAGTACATATTTTAAGTAAATTATTTTAACGATAACAACTAATATCTATTCATAACTAATATATCTATTCATGAATTTATGTCTAAATTAATATATGTAATCAATAAATGTTTTTTAATAATAAATTTAATGATAAAATGATTTTAGAAATTTAAGAAAAAAATACATATAAACGAAAGTGGACTAAAAATGAAAAGAATATTTGGAATATACCTATTATAAATACCTCAAAAATGCTTATAATAATAAAGTCACAAGATTAAAAATGAAATAAATTTATATATATTGAAACATTAACTTATAAAAAATACAAATATCAACAAATAAGATCTTCAAAAATGTTTAATAATAATAATGATACTACTAATGGGTCTAAATTTGTGAAATAAATAGAAAGATTCAAATAATCTTTTTTTTTTTTTTTGTTTGGATGCAATAGAAAATTGTTAAGAAATTCGAAGTTTGTTTAAATATTAATTTATTTAAAATTTAAAAATAAATTGAATTAGTTATAAAATTTTAAATATAGTTCAAATCTAGAATAACTATAATTATTAAATATTTTATATCTTCAAATTGCTTATAAGTAGTTACATTGTATTATCAAATAAATGATACATACCACATGTTAAATGGAAAACATGCAATGCATGGATGCACTGCTAGTATATCAAATTTCATACAAAACCATCCATAGTGGAAATTATTATGTTATAGACGTATATAATTTTGAATAAAGTTAAATATTGATGTTATTGAGTTAAGGTGAAATTGCAAAATAATAATAATAATAAAATAAAATCATCACTTTTTTTAAAATTGTAATTTAACCTCCACTTTTCGAATTTAGAAAAAAAATCACAACTTTTATTCATTGTTGTAATTAAGACCACATTTATATTTTTTAAGGAGTGGAGTCTATATGTCCGACAAACATGACACATCATATTTGGATGCCATGTATTTCCCAACAAATATAAATTAAAAGGTCAAATTGCCAAACAAATCACCATCTTTTCAAAAGTTGCAATATAATCATAATTTTTTGTAAAATTTTGCAAAATAAATTAAAATAAAATCACAACCATCTTCATTGTTGAAATTCAAATTACGAATGTATCCAAATAAAATTTCACATGAGATGTCACAAAACCAAATAATCTTTAAAAAAAAGTTATATATCAAAATGATGTTGCTTCAAGTTAAAGAAAGATATTTAAATTAAGATATACTTGAAACGTCACCATTTTGATGTAGATAAATTCTTTTTTCAAAGATTATGTGGTTTATGTGACGTCTTACGTGGAAATTTATTTGGACACATGAACTTAGATCATCAAAAAATAGACATGTGATTTGAATTTCAACAATGAATGAAGGTTGTGAATTGTTTTTGCTAATTTTACAAAAAAAAAAAAAAAAAAAGAATTACATTGCAACTTTTAATAAGGTAGTGGTTTGTGTTTTGCAATTTGACCTTTAAATTTATTTTTGTTGGAAATTAATTACGTGACATCCAATGTGACATGTGATGTGTCATGTTTGTCGGAAATATGAACTTCAATGTGCCCCTCTACCATATCTGTAGAAATATTCGTGTGGTCTAAATTGAAACAATGAATAAATGTCGTGAATTTTTATTTTATTTTTGGTAAATTTGAAAAGTGAAAATTAAATTACAATTTTAAAAAATATGATGATTTTTTTTTTTTCAATTGCGCCTAAAAAATACCAAGCCTTGAAAAATGAAAAGTTATATAAGGAAAGACACAAATTCCACATTGAAGTACTTGCTATTTATTTTTATTGTAAAATATCACAACACAAACCCATCTTCTTACATGAATTTAGGTATGAATATAAGAATAAATAAGATGGATAGATGAAGGCAAAGTAAAAATGGAGAGGTTTTCATTCATCTCTTTATCTCATTGAATACAAGTTTATATGTACAAGAGTATTGAATTCTAAAGGTCTTCAAAATAAAAAGTTTAAAGTCATATTAAAATGAAGAGAATAAAGAGTAATGTCCATAAATAGTATATATTTTATAATACTCCCCCTTGGACATTATAATTTGATTGATTTACATACCTCATTAAAAACTTGATAAAAAAATCTAGTGGGAAAAAATTAGATGAGAAGAGAGTACATTATATACATGTTATTATATTATGTATTGTACTAGCTGCTTCATTAAAAACTCTTAACTAAGAAAACCTTGTGGGAAAAAACTTAGTCAAAGAAAAAGAGTACAACCACTAGTCTTTAAAACCCAACCATTAGGGTTAAAAGAGTACAACCATTGGTCTTTGGAGCCCAATCTTTATGGTTGTTTTGAAGTTATCAAAGCCCAAACTTTATGGTTGTTTTGAAGTTAACGCTCCCACAGAAGACAACAGTCTTCCAAGCCTACATTCCAATACCATGAATATATTTTCAAATGTAAATGTAGGAAGAGATTTAGTGAACAAATTTGTAAGATTGTCACCAGAACACATTTCTATAGAATAATTTCATCACTTTTTTTGGAGTTCAGACGGATAAAAGAATTTAAAAGTTATATGTTTTGTTAAATTTCCTTTAACATATCTGCTACTCATTTGTGCAACTTGTGTTGCATTGTCCTCATAAAGGACAGTGGGGGATACATCACCTTTATTAATACCACATCACTCACAAATGTGTTTTATCAAATACTTTAACGATATACATCATAGTGAGGTTTCGTATAAAACAATAATATTTGAGTGATTTGAGGGGATGGTAACCACAGTTTGTTTGATAGACTTTCATGAGATTGTAGTACCACCCCTAAGAAAAACATAATTAGTCTCGAATTTGGTGTGAAATTAATATGCTTAAAGAAATATGCCGCCTCAAAAGAGACCCTCAGAACCTTTCTCAAGAAATATTTTCTGATGTGAAAGATCAGACAATGTTGCAACCACAAAGCATACTCATAAGAGACCTTCCGAATCTTTCTTAAGAAATGTTTTCTCAGGTGGAAGATTTCTCAAGAAATCTTTTCTAACATGGAAGATCAGACAAGGCTGCAACCACAGAGCATACTTATAATATCAAGAGACTTGAACCGTGTTTTGATACCACTTGTTGGGAAATAAGATCCTCTTTCATCTCTAGGGAAAATGAAATAAATGAGAAATAAAAGGAAAAACAAAACAACAATCAACAACAACATTTACATGGAAAATTCCAAAATTGAAGAAAAACCACAATTTATGAAAAATACTCTCACACTCTTACAAGTTTTTGAATGACTCACCTTTCCCACAACACTCTATAAAGAGAAAACAAGAAAGTAATGTGATTATAATCAAACACTGGACTAAAGTGTATTGATTGGACCAATTGGGCACAATCACAAGTAACACCTAGGCTTCTTAAATAACCTTGAAAAACTTATTCCCCTTGGATACAAACTGATGTGGAACAAACATTTTTTTTTAATTTTAACACAAACCATCAAATATATCATCAACCAATTCGTTAATTTCTACCTACAGTTTAATAAAGTATCAACTCATTTAATTATGTAGAAATAATTTTACAAGGTAGAATTAGAACAAAATACCAATAAATTATATTTATATCCGAGCTATTATAAAGAGAACAAAAAATAAGAAAAGAAAATTTGTTACTCTTCTCCATTAATCTGCATTACTTTTGAACTATTATTATTATTAGTAGTAGTAGTGTTGTTGTTTTCTACTCCCTCCGTCCCTTAATACTTTGCACACTTTCTTTTTTAGTTTGTCTCCAAACACTTTGCACACCAAAAAATGACAAATTTTATCATAATTCTTACCCTCACAATATACACTTATTTACATACAATGTCATTGTTTTTTCACAAACATTCAAACTAATCTCTCCATTAGAAAAAGTAGAATTGACCCTTATACCCTCATTTATAAAGCAATCATTCAATTTTTCTTAAAAACCATGCACAAATAAGGATGCAAAGTGTTCCGAGACGGAGGTAGTATTTGACATATATATTTGCTAGTATCCATAGTTATTGTTAATTCATCAAATTTTGATCGATCTTTATTATTTTATAACTTAAACTTATATATATAAAAGATCGATATCTGAATATCACACAAAATCCAATGGTTGGGCGAAATCAAATTAACCATGAAAATATTTTTGACATGCAACCAAATACCAAAAAAAAAAAAAAAAGAATGAAAATGATAGAAAAATAAAAAGGAAAAGAAAATAAATTAATACAAAAAATTATGGAAGACGGTCTCATAGATAGTTTCCGCAAGATGGATTCTTATTAATCCAAATCCATTTTAATAAATTTACATGTGAATTGTGAAATATGGATTATGGGTTAATCCGTTTCACGTAAGAAAATTCATGAGACGGTCTCACACAACGCTTACATATTTATTAAAAAATAAAAAAGAATATAAAATATACCGCAGGCAAACTACGATAAACTTGACACATAGATGATTGTTGAGATGACCCAACTCAAACTTCCACAACAGACATCAAATTGGAATATATTTAGAACAGTAAATATCATGTTTAATTACAATTATAAATATGACAATAATTAATATATTAGAAAAAGTTGGTATTAACTTTGGTATGTCTGGGTTGTTAAATAAGAAAAAATAAAATATAATCATGTTATGTTATTGGATTTAATGATAGATAAATAAATATAATATTTAATTATTGGTCTTTGATCTAGGAAGCAACTTTTTCCGTGAGGCACCATTCTCATTTCCTGGTCGAAATGGGTAGTAGGGATGGAGACAATATTTCCGATTTAGAAGTTATGGGGATGGTACGAGAATAGAGATGACAATGGATTAGGTATTCGAATGTTTAGGGAATCTCAAATACTACCACTATTAATTTTGTACTTTTTAACTCATCTTATTCCCATTCAGGGGTGGATCCTTCTTAGGAGAGAGGGGGCATTTTAAAAAAAAATTAAATATTATATATATTTATTTATTAAAATTAATTTTATATCAATTAAGCCCCAAAAAATAATTCATTTATAATAAAGGGACAACCACAAATTAGATTTATTATTATATTATATATAAGTGGTCTCAATCTATCCACATTATTATTGTTATTTGCTATTTTTAATCAATTTCTCTCTCTTTCAAAGAATTTTGTGCGAGAACTTCCAAATTTTTGGTTTTACCTTCTCTCCAAGTCTGCAACTCCCAACTTCCAAAATGCAAAGCAAACCCCTTTTAAATGACAATTTCCTTTTTATTTTGTTTAATATGTCATATTTCATTGGTCCACACTTCCACTAAAACTCAAACTTTTGAGTTCCCCATTTCATCTTATTCAACATTGATGATAAATTAGGTATTACTCTTTTAACCTTATTTTTTCAATTGATGTTTATAGTTATGTAATTTATTTGTTTGAAATTTGAAAACTTAAATTGAAGAACAATATATTGGATGTTTTATTTTATAAGTGATTATTGATTGTAAATTATTGATTTGAGTTACTAAGTAGTTAGTATATTTGATAAATTACTTTACTTCTTGCATTTTTGTATTAGCTATTTGCAATTTTTATAGATATTTGATTGTGGTTTTACTTTTAGAATTTTTGTATTAGATAATTGTAATATAGGTACATTTTGATAATTTCTCAAATTATAATCATGTAAATAAGAAATTATTTTAGTTGTGGATCTTTGGTTTTGTTTTGTGTAATATTTTTTCATTTTTAATTATTTAAATGTCTATATTATTGAATTTGATATTTAATTAGATTTTTCTTAATTTAAGTAAAATTGTGGATCTTTATTTTTTAGTTATACACATTGGAAAATCAAGGACCATTGATGCATTCTGATAAGTGTCGTTTTTCACATATTTTTGTGTATGTTTATATATTCATTTGGATATGTTTAGATACGTTTTTATGGTGATTTATGATGTTATATTGTATAAATTGCATTTGACGGGTTTGTACTTAGTTTCATGATTTTGATGAGAAAAGTGCAAGTTTCAAGTGTAATTGATAATTAAGGAAGAAATCGTGGAAAAGTGAGGAAGAATAGGGGTTGAAATACGAGATCGCATGGAAGAGTTAGTGGTGCATGGTCTGGTCATGCCATGTAGCACGACCGTGCGCCATTGTGCAGAGAAGTGCACGATGACTGGGCACGACCGTGCCCCACAGCACGGTCAACTCCGTGAAATCGCCAGTGACCCTAAGCAGGGCACGGTCGACCGTGCCGTACATCATGACCATGCCCGGGTGAACAGGAACTCGTAGAAGTTTGGTTTTCATGGATAATCTTCACCTGTTACTTCACTTGGAAGACTTCCAAAAGCAATATAAATACTCAACATAAAGAGAAGTCGAGAAGTATAAGAGATAGAAATGAAGAAGGGAGATTCAGAGAGAAAAACACGATAGTCTGAGAAGCATCGAGAAGATTTGAAGAAGAATTCAAGAGATCAAGGGATCGCGAGATCGTCGTCAATAGAGTTTTTAATCTTTTCTTCCCTTGTTGAATATTAGTAGATATGATCGTTCCAATTTTGTCTATGAGTTTGTTTATAATCATGTCTAGCTAATTTTCTAGGGTTTCTAGGGCTTGTTAGTAATCTGATTCGAATCGAGATGGATCTTTAATTTCAATTCAAAGTTCATGATCGTTTATCTTATTTGTGTGTTTATGATTTGATTGTTTGTTTGATTCTGTGGCCAGTAATTGAACATGTTTTGGTAATTAGATCAAAATTCAGGAGATGAGATTTAATTATGGAAGAATAAACACATGACACATAAAAAGACTTAGATCGGAAGATTAAGGAATTTATGTGATGGGAAATCAATCTTAGGTACTTTTGGGAGTTGTTATGTTTCAATCAGATTGAGTAGGAATACCTCTGATGACATAATAATCAACTGGTTAACTGACTCGGGAGAGCTGTTAATTCGATATGTGTGATTGCTCATATAGGATGATTGATTAATGAACTTGAATTGGTTAAAGTGATGTTTTGATGAGAATTAGATGAAAGCATGTCCTAGAACCTATCTTAGACATCTGTTATTCTTGAGTGAATTTATTTGCATATTTCATGTTTTATTAAAATTAATCTGCAATTGGTGTGATTTAATTTTTCTAGATAAAGTTGAGAACTGAATTTGAGTAGTTAGTTAATTCCTAGATAGCCAGTCTTTGTGGGATCGATCTTACTCACAACTTCTACACCCTACACTGTACACTTGCGGGAATAGCTAAAAAAAATTAGTGAACACATTCTTCAAAAGAAAAGATGATTCTACACCTATGACACCTAACCCAACAAATCCAACACTACACCATCCAACAATTGAGCCACCAATTATTGATTCAACATGTGCCGAATCGGGTAGCTCTATGCATCAACGATTGAGTGCTACACAAATGGATGCTTGTCATTTGGAAAGAGATCCTGGATTACGATCATTAATATGGGAATTTCCTGTGAATCAACGAGATGAAATTCGTCGAGCTTATCTCAAGGTCGGACCATATCAACCAAGACTCCCACAAGAAGCCTATCCATTTTCTATTGGTAAAAATCAACGTCGTCAATTTCAACTTTCTTGGTATAATCTATATCCCTCTTGGTTGAAATATTCTAAGACACAAGATGCTATATATTGTCTTCAATGCTACATTTTCAGTAAGCAATCTTCAAGTCATCGGGGTTCAAATGCTTTTGTTGAACATGGTTTTAGAAATTGGAAGAAAGTAAATAGTGGATGCGATTGTTCACTTCTAAATCACGTTGGCAAAGGTCCCAATTCACCACATTATAATGCCATAAAATATTGTGATGACTTAATGAAGCAATCACAACATATTGATATGTTTATCAGAAAGCAAGCGTCCAAAGAAGTGGAAAACAACCGACTTAGACTCAAAGCATCAATTGATTGTATTAAATGGTTGTCATTTCAAGGTTGTGCATTTAGAGGTCATGATGAAAGTGAAAACTCAAAGAATCGAGGAAACTTCATTGAAATGTTGAAGCTTTTAGGTTCTTATAATGACAATGTTCAAAAACAAGTTTTGGAGAATGCTCCAAGGGTAGCCAAGTATACATCTAAAAATATTCAACAAGATATTCTCCATATTCTTGCAAGGAATGTAAGAAATGTAATTAGAGATGCCAAATTTTGTTTTCTTATTGATGAGGCTCGGGATGAATCTAGAAAAGAGCAAATGACTATTGTCTTGCGATTTGTTAGTAGGGATGGTTTTATTCAAGAAAGGTTTTTTGATATTGAGCATGCCACTAACACTTGTGCATTAACTTTGAAGAAAGGATTGGAATCAGTATTTCTCGACATGATCTCTTTCTTGAAAATATTCAAGGTCAAGGATATGATGGTGCAAGTAATTGCGTGGGGAATTGAATGGATTGCAAGCTTTGCTTCTTAAAGATTATCCTTATGCATACTATGTTCATTATTTCGCTCATAGGTTGCAGTTAGCTTTGGTTGCTGCTTCAAGAGATGTTATCCATATTTATGATTTTTTTTCACACAATTGACTTCTATTATAAATATTGTTGGTGCTTCTTCCAAACGATATGATCAATTACAAGAAGCTCAACCAAATAATATTGCTTACAGAATTGCACTTGGTGAACTTGAAACAGGCAGAGGAGCAAATCAAGTTGGAACTTTACAAAGAGTAGGAGATACTCGTTAGGGTTCTCATTTTAATTCTATTTGCAGTTTGATGATAAATTTTTCTGCAGCTTGTACGGTTGTTGAAAATATTATGGAAGAATGGACTACTTATGCACAAAGAGGTGATGCTTATGCAGTAAATAAAATATTACTATCATTTGAGTTTGCTTCCACTTTGCATTTGATGCATGAAATCATGAGAATCACTAATGATCTTTGTCAAGCATTACAACATCACTCACAAGATATCTTGAATGCTATGAATCGTGTTTGCACAACAAAAACACTTCTTCAACGATTTAGAGAAGATGGATGGGCAATTTTACTTGAGAATGTGAAACTTTTTTGTGGAACATGAGATTGAGATTCCTGATATGAATTCACTATATACTATAGGAAGGGGTCGATCTCGAAAACCAAATGTAAGTAAGGATCATCATTTTCGAGTGGAGATATTCTTGGAGGCAATAGACTCACAGTTGCAAGAGTTGAATAGTAGATTTAATGAGCAAACTGTGGAACTCCTAACTTTGAGCTCTGCTTTGGATCCAAATGACAATTATAAGTCATTCAACAATGAGAAAATATTCAAGCTAGCATTGAAGTTTTATCTTGGAGATTTCACGGAACAAGAAAGAAGTCATCTAGAGTTTTAGCTACGTCACTATAAACTTGATATATCAAATCACCCAGATTTTCAAAAAATTCTTACACTTTCACAATTATACCAAAAATTGACAGAAACAGGAAAGTGCAAAACTTATTTCTTGGTTGATCGGTTAATTCGCCTTGTATTAACTCTTTCAGTATCTACTGCAACTACAGAAAGAGCTTTTTAGCAATGAAAAGAATCAAAACAAGACTTCGAAGCAAAATGGATGATGAGTTTCTTGTTGATAATTTAATTATTTACATTAAGAAGGAAATTGCCACTATTTTTAGCACAAATTCTATTATAGCTGATTTTGAATCAATGAAGAAGCGTCGTGTACAATTTTCATAGATTTAGAATATAAATGTAAGTAAATTCTCTATAATTTCTTTTCGTTTGTGAATTATGAATTATTATTGCATTTTTGAATATTAAGCGCATATATCCATGTCATTTTGTTTTTTTTTCTCTTTAGCCCCCCAAGAATACCAATTTAGCTCCGCCCCTATTCTCATTTAGATCTATTCATACCCATCTCGTTCCCGATTACCACTACCCGACGGGTACCAATACCCGTTTATCAAATATAATTTTTTTTTAATCTAAATGAGTATTTTGTATTTTACTTTTTTAGTTTGTATATTTAATATATGTATATACATTTTTAATGAATAATTTATCATTAGCTAGTTTAGTGGTAAATATATTATTTTTAATGAAAAGTAAAGGGTTCGATTCCTACACAACATATATATTTTAATGGACCGGTACCTGCGGGTAGAGGGCCTCTTTCCAAACCATCCTAATGATTGAATTTTCATTTATAAGTTGTTTTTGTTGTTTTAATATTTATTTTTTGAGAATTGACTAAGAAAATGATAAATTTTAACTTGTAAAAAATAAATTCGTGGAAACCAAATCCCATGAGGAATCTGTTCCCCCAACAGAGAATTCCCATTTCCGTACCAGATTCTCAAAGTTGGGGTGACAATGAGGATGATATTTTATGTGATGTTTTAGTACGAAGATGATATTAATATTCCTAATTTGTTTTACTGTTACACCATAGATGGAAGAGGTAATTGCCACAAAAATCATGAACTTTCTCAAAATTTCAATTTTAACATGACTTTTGGCTATTAACAAATTTAACATGACTTTCAACGTCATGTGTATACAAAACCAACAAACAGATTTCAGACATCTTTTAACTCTATGAATTCGTATTTTTAGGTCAATTAATATATGCCTATTACATGTAGTAGCATCAATTGAAGTTTTTCTAAATAATTTGTAGAAATTTGGTGATTTTTGAAATGATCGAAATCTGCTCGTTAGGTAAGGTACTAAAGATGTATAAGACTTTAAAAATCATATTAAATTTACTTATAGGCAGAGTCATAATAAAATTACAATTTTGAAAAAACTTACGATTTTTGCTGCTATTATCCCTAAATAAAATTTGAGAACTGAAACTTTCCATTGCAAAGCAAACAAAAAGTGGAAATAAAGGGAGCAAATTACAAACTTGTCCCAAAACAAACAGGGGTAAATTTAAGTAAAAAAAAATTAACTGCTCAAAGTATAATTATGATGATCTACAAGGGTGTCTCTGCAAATACCACATCCAATTTCAAAACCCTAGCGGCCCAGGCCCAGCCTCGGATGTCCAAAGCTTCACGAATTTAGATACAATCCTCTGTATATATAATCCCCTCACATAACTCTTGCATATTGTAAAACCCTAACACCAAACGCTGCTTGGCGGCTGCCACTGATTAATAGGTAATTCTTCAGTATTTTTCTCAATCCCATCTCAACGATTTCATTTATCGTGGTGATTTCTTTCTATGCTGTTAGCATTTGCTGAAATTTTTTTCCAGAATTTTTGCTATTGTTACTATTATTATTTTTTCATTTTTGGCTGGATAAAATTGTATGCAGTTGATGATATGCGAATTTTCTGATTCTCCTTTCGGAGAATGATGATAAAATATATTGTTTGGAAATCAGAATCTCTGATGCATATAATATATCTTTTGAATTTGATAAATTTGCTATAATTTTGGATTGGCCTTTTGCCTGTGATGGTGTTAAATATACTTTGAGTGTTTCACTATGAAAAGCATATTCAACTGAGGCTTTATGGCATTTTATTCAGAAGTTCATTTTCGATTTTATTTTGGGTTTTGTAATCTTATTGCAATAGCTATTTTGAAAGCAAGTGATGATAAAATAGACAGGGACATCAGATCTCCTTTGGGAGAATGATGACTAAGTCTAATGGGAATCTCTCTGATGCTTTTTATCATTTTATTACATGCTGATAAAAATCTTTTTTTTTTTTTTTTTTTATAATGTAAATAGTTCTTAATTATTGCTTCTTAATTTTCTATTTAAGTTTTGAGCATTTTAGTCTTGGAAAACGTTGATTTGTGCAATTCTTATTTGAGCTCTGAATCAATGCATATATAGATTATTTTGAGTGGGTTTGTGTGGACATATATAAAGCATTGTACTTTTGTGGAATTTTTTTCTAATTATTTCAAAGTTATTGGATCATGGTGTAAATTACTATAGTGGTGCTGGTGATGGTTTTAAATATACTTTGAATTAAAATGAAAAAAATTAAATCTGAGGCACTAAATTTTGCTTTCCTTTGTTGGTTTAATGCTTGGTTTTTTAATTATTCCTCTTTTCTTGTAGCTTTATTGTATTCTCTTTGCAATCCTTTTGTTTATGCAAGTGATGATAAACAGACAGGGACATCAGAACTCTATTAGAGTATATGCTGATTTGTCGTTGGGAATCTCTCTGATGCAAATTTCAGATTAATTATTTTTGTCTGTCTTCTATTTTTAATTTTTATTTCTTTTTCTACTTCGAAATTTGAATCATTGTTTGTATCTTAGTAGTGCATTCTTTTGGCCTATGATGCATAAATGGAAAAGTATGAGTTTATACTTTGATTATACCTATAAATATGAATCATCGCAGCTGAGGCTTAATTTTTTTCTCTTGCATCTTCAACAGGCCCTTTTGTCTATGGTTGAAAGATATCAGTAAAACCATGGTTGTCTATTTTTATTTTTTATTTTTGTGTTTTTTGCATTATTGCCAACATTTTAACAATCTCGACAAAAATGGTTTGCCAATGATGTATCTGCTTCTGCGCATGTATTACCAGAATAATAATGTTGATTATTTAATTGTCACTACCTCTGAGGCAAAAACCATGGATTGAATAAGTTTTTTGTTGATTTCTTGCATGTTATTGTCCAAGTTCCACTACCATATCTTTTGACAATGAGTTGCGATTATGTGATGATTTAATGCATGCTTTTTATTATTGATGGTTCGAATTGACTTTCCATTCTTATGTGGATATTACTCTAATCTACATGATGTGTTACATGTGTCATATTTTGAAAAAATCAATATTAAATTAATAATTGATTTTTTCAAAATGTGTCACATGTCACATATCTTGATGTTGGGTTGATATACATATGTATAGGGTGGAATTTGTCCAATTAGATGGACTCGTCTTTCATTGATTAGCTATTCTTAATAATCCTTGGGTTGTTATTAATGGGTCCAATTAGATGGATTATGAAGACTTTAATATTGGATTAATAACCCAGGGCTTATTGGTAGTTGGCTGAATCAGATTGACTTGTGTCTCTAGTTGATGAGCTATTCTTAATAGTCTTTTTGGTTTGATGTTAGTGGGCCCGATTGGATGGATATTAATGTCCATTAATTTGACTAAATAGCCAAGTTTGCAGTAATGGTGGGTTGATATATATGACCTATGACAACATTTATGTATAACTAACTAATAAACAATTTATTTTTCTCTCCTCCACGTACACATTTTATATTACAATTCAATTTCATCTTTTTCATACTTTATAAATAATCACCCGCAACCACAACCAATATTTAATAAGTTATTTCTTTTATAATTTAACAATTATATCTATAATTTATTTTTATTATATTTTAAATATTTAAGAAATATATACAATTATTTGATATAAAAAAACATAATTATAATAAAAAAATTATCATATCATACAAGAATTGAAACACAAAAGAAAATAAATAAATCGAGCTAAGTTGCAATAAAGCAAAAGATGCAAATTATATATTTAATTAATAGTGATGGTTTGGGGAGTAGTTAGAATAATTGGGATAGATAGTTTGGGGAATAGTGAGAATAATTGGGATCATTTGGATCCATGTAGAAAATGATAAAAAATAGGAGATTTGACACAAGTTAGAAGAGAAAAATGAGTGTATGAGATTGTGATTCAAAATATATCGATTTTATTTTATAAATTTTTTGGTGTATAATTTTTTTTAAGTGGATAAATCGAAACATGCAATTATCCAAATGAAAAATACACTCGACCAATCATATGATGTCATGTGTTATTATAATTTTTAAAGAAATTGGTCAAAACCATGGTTTTGGGATGACTTAGTCATCAAAATTAGTTTCATTTTCAATTTTTTTTTCTTTTTGTCCTATGCACATGACCTGGTCATCATAATACCGATCAGGACAAAAAGAAAAAAATATTGGAAATGAAACTAATTTTGATGACCAAGTCATCCCAAGATCATGATCATGACTAATTCACCGATCAGGACAAAAAAAAAAAATATTGGAAATGAAACTAATTTTGATGACCAAGTCATCCCAAGATCATGATCATGACTAATTCTTTTAAAGATTATGATGACACATGACATCATATGATTGGTCGAGTGTATTTTATTTAGATAATTGCAGATTTCCCCTCCATCGCTAGCGCCACCCTTCCCTCCATCGTTCCAGATCCGGGCTCGGAACCTCCATCCGACTGTTGGTTTCGTCGGAAAAGGGCGATGAAATCACGACCCCTCTCATTTCTCTCCCGTCTTCCTCTATTCTCCTCTCGTCTTGGCCACCTCCGTTTTCCCTCCGTCGCGTCCTTATTCGGCGGTGTCTGGGTTGTGCGTGTGTAGGGGTGGCGCTGTGTAGTGCTGCCATGTGTGTGGGTGTGTGGGTTTGTTTGGGGAGGGTGGTGTTGGGTAGCGCTGCCATGCATGAGTTGTTGGTGTAGGAGCTGTGCGCGGGTGTGTGTTTGGTGTAGCTCGACGACATGGCGTTGCCGGCTGTTGTCTCCGGCGACGGGGAAGGTGTATGGGGCGATGGGGGAGGGGGTTCTCTTTGGGATTTTGAAGAGTTCAGAGATCTATTTGCAAACCCTAGGTTTTTAGTGATTTTACGTTTTGGTTCCTGAGTTTTCTAAAATATTGTTTTAGTCCTCAAAGTCTTCGAAAATTATATTTTAACCCTAAAAGTTTGGAAAATTTTAGGTTTTGACCCCAAATCTTCTAAAATTTGTATTTTGACCCCAAAGGTTTTAAAAATATCAAAAAGGCTCTAAATATTTTCTGATTTTACAAATTTACCCCTGGGTCAAAGTCAACCTTTTTTCAGAATCTACGAAAACGCCCCTAAGCCTTTAAAAGCTCTGTTTAAGTTTGTTTTTCCTCCGTTAAAGCTCTAATCGATCCCTTTAAACTTTATGATCAAGATCCAAGCCTTCGTTTCATTTTTTTTCCTTTAACATTCCTTCTTCGAGGGAGATTCTAAATTAAATAACACATAATTAACGTAATATGAAATCTAAAGAGCCTTCGTTTATATGTGTAGGCTTTCAAGCGAAAGAAAGATCTTAGGCTTAGGATTCTGAGTTCACGATGGTTACCACCGAACGAGGTAGGGGTAACTTCTAAGCACTAACCTTTATGTTTCCATTATTAAATGCATGTATGACAATAAACGAACGCATGTTATGTGAACTTGTGCTTATGAAACGAACCCTAATCGTTATGCTATGTGAATCTAAGATTTAGGAAACGATTTTTTAACGCTATGAAAAGTTGAATTTCATGTGCTGTGCTTACGTGTTGTGGATTATGTGAACATACATGCATGTCAAAACTATGCTACGAAGGGACTACGATCCAAGAATATGCTACAAAGGGACTACGGTCTAAGAATATGCTACAAAGGGACAAATGATCCGTAATGAAAGATGTTAACGAGATAAAAACCGTTTATAGGATAAGACGGGCTTCTCCTGCACCTATCTACAACTACGTGTCATTGTTATGTGCGATGCATATTATGTGTTGTGTTTAATTGCTATTCTGATACACGATTAATTAGCTTAACTGTTTAATAAACTTTAAAACATGGAAATTATCCTCACATGTATTTAAACACACTCATCCCGCATGTATTTACGCTACAAGGAACGATGGACGCGGAGAAGCGTAGTGAGAGGGGTGTCATATCGAGTTGTGTCTTGTTTTTCCTTTTCGTTGGTTTGTCTTTCTAAACAATATTGTTAGTCATTTGTAAGGTTAAACTGTTCTCTGTTATGGATCCTATAAGATTTTTGCTGCTTTGTTTTTCAATGTTTTCTTCCGGCTAGACGCCGAGCGTTTTAAACATGCAGATCGTAAGTTTAAAAGTTTTCAAAGTTTCTGCTATGAATGTTGTTTAAACCTTTCATCGTCTGTTATATTTATAAGTTTTAAAATGTATGTTTCTCTTTCCTCTTTTCATGCACGTCCAAAGAAAACTCTGATAATTTTTAAGCATAAAAACGGGGAAGTACAATCATTAATGTAGTCTGTACTAGGGGTGAGCAAAAAAACCGAAAAACCCGAAACGAAACTGAAAACCCGAAAAAATCGGGCCGAAAAAAAAACGAACCGAAATTGAAAAACCGGTACGGATTGCTATTTTTAAAAAATGATTTTTTTGGTACGTGTTCGGTTTCTTGGCTACATACCGTGCCAAAAAAACCGAACCGAATTATATTATATATATATATTTATTTTATTTAATTGAGATAAATTATATTATATATATATATTTTAAAAAAAAGTTATGTTTCTAACTATCTAACATTTTCCACCCAAGTTTTTTCCAATTCCCACCCAATTTCTAACCTAACGTGGGAGACTGAGAAAGGAGCTCATTTTGTCTCTACTTTCTAACCTAAACATGAGACCTTGAAGATGATGTGATTGAAGACGATTGTTTCTTCATTTTCATGTTGATGTATGTTCTCTAGTAACAATCATGTTAATGGTAAGGATTAATGTCCCAATTTTCAATGACAATTGATTATAATTTTGAATGTTGAGTGGCCCAATTTTTTGTTTAATATCTTGATTGATGATAAATTTTAAATTTATTTACTAGTATGATACACGAATCGAAAACCTGAAAAATCGAATATGAAAACCGAAAAACCGAACCGTCTAAAACCGGACAGGTACGGTTTGTGAAAATCGAAAAACCGATTAATTCGGTTCGGTTTCGGTTTTGGCTTAAAACCGAGCCGAACCAAGCCGTGCTCACCCCTAGTCTGTACTAGCATATTTAAGCACGTATCACCATATACTTCCATTCGTACCATCATATACTTAAGCAAGTCCGTACCTCCAAATGTTAGAAGAGTATAGTTAGACAAAAATCATTTGTCTCGATTAAAAAGAACAAAAAATAATAACTTAGACAAAAAAAAATGTTTTTGAGTAGAAATGATTAGAACGGTTTCCCATTTTCTTTTATTAATGATTTCATTTTAAAAAAAATGGAATTACAACCTTTATTGAAACACCTCAACAAATTGCTTTTTATCCTGTATAATCATTGTTATTACCATTTTACTAATTCTGATAATGCAATAAATTGCGTTTATTATGCATCATCATTGTTATTACCATTTTACGAATTTTGAATTTATCTCTTCATGTGAGTGGAATATTGCATTAATTATTTCACATCATAAACTTTAAACTCATTCCAAAAATGATTGTGGTAAAGTTTGCAAACAATTAATTCAAATATAGAAAAATAATGATATTATAATAAATAAATAAAAATTTCTATTTTGGTCATATATCCCTCGTGTTTTACATTTTTACAATTTAGTCTCATTTTGATAATAACTCAAGTAAAAAATGTAGCGATATATCGATGGAAATTACCAGTAAACTCATTAAATTTTATCGGTAAACTCATTAAATTTTGAAAAAAATTCTGACAGTTTGTTGACGAAAAGCTTTCGATATTTACCAACAGAGAGTTTTCTGTCGGTAATATTAAATTTTTGATGAAAGCCCGTCGATGATATGTCGACAGAATATTCATTTGTAAAAGTAAGCAAAACAATGTCGTTTTCTCCTGCGTCGGAAAATACTCTAGGATGACGACATTTTGGATTGATTTGTCAATTGTATTTCCGTTGCTAAAATGGTGATACCAAAACGTTGTCGTTCTGGTCACAATTTTCGTCGGTAATTTCGTTTATAAATCCGTCACTAAACCATAAATTTATCCATTGGAAAATCAAAATAACAAATAGGAGTTAGCACTTGATTAATTGATTTCATTGTTGTCATCCAATTCAATTGTTTACTTAACTCTAAATATTTGTTATACATCAAATATCTTCAAAGTTTATCATTTATAAATTTGTTTTAATCCTATCATTTTGTTGAGATTTATGTTAAATATATGAATTTTTGTTAGAGTTTATTATTTATATGTTATTTTGTAAAGATATTTTTAAGATTTAGGACAATATATATGAATTTTAATTTGTTATAAAATTTTCTAAAATCTTAGTTAAAAATTTTAAAATTTTAATAAAGTTTCTATTGTATGTTTTAAAAATTCTCTAACCACATTCGATATATATATATATATATATATGTATGTATAGTTAGGATATTTTTTAGTGGATATTTTCATCCTAGAATATACATATGGAAAGTACTAACACAAAAAATGTGGTACTGATATCTTAAATTTTCGTAAATAAATAAGTACACTACAATTAGCTTTTTAAAAAATTCATAATGGGAGTCTTATTTTATAAAGTTCCAAAATAAATATAAAATTTTCAAAATTTAAGACTTGCAAAATTTAAAGTTAGAGTTGCAAAATCAACTTATGTTCTTATACAAACATACTCTAATTGATTTTTTCAGGAGTTGGGATTTCACTTGCTATGATGCAGCATTTACTCATATGCAACATTTTCACTGCTCTTACTCCTTACCCTTGATAGTTTGTTTTTCTTTGTGAAATTTTAATTTCTAATAGAATGTTGTTAATTATCTATATGACATATTTAATTCATCAATTCCTTCACGCACCTTGTAAGTGTTACAAATAAAAAAGTGGAAGTTGTGAATGATTCGTTGAAACTCCATTACGAAGAATATGAGAAATCTCTAGCAAAATAAATTTTGGTTGTACCAAGTTATATTACTAGTATTCAGCGCTCAAATCAAAATGATGTCTCATATTTATATTTAATTCATAAATTTGATACTATTACAACCACATCATTTGATGTTTTGCATGCTTTTCATATCTTAAGTAAATCAGTGTACATAAACATACTATATATAATTTGCATATTTTGTAGAAGTATATTTTTTTACAGAATTAAAACCAAAATTTATACAAAATAATAATCTTTTAAATTAGTTACAATTACTATTATCGGTACAAATAAAAAAAGATTATTTGCCATGATTTTTTTAAGACTACAAACGTTGTCAAGAAAAGTCAAAATTTTACGACAAATATTGTCGTAAAAATCGATAATATAAATGGACAACAAGTTATGGAACAAAACATGAATCGACCAGGATCTATGAGCTTTCTGTTGCAAACATAGCAACCTCCATAGCATTTAAGGAGTAAACTACTAGTTCCATTATGTGGGAGGGGAGTCAAAGACACAACCCACTTCTCATTCCATTTATAGGTCTACAAATAATATCAGAAAGACCACATTATATACTTTCACTATATAGTACATGAAAAAAGAAAATAAAGATAAAATATCCGTGATTGATAAAAGTAAAGTGAAAATGAAAAAACATTATATTTGTTAGTCAAAATCAACATGTTAGTTAGAATAATGACTTATGGTCAAGAACTTGTATAGGAGCTATTGAGTATAAGTTATTTATGATGCATTTTGGTGAATTTAAGGCAAGAATTTTTATGAAAATATCTTTGAATGTATCAAATTAACAAACATCATAATTAACAAAAGGTCAATACCTTTCAAAAGAAAAAAAAAAACATAAAAAACGAAATGATCAATTAACCACATTAATATTATCTTACTAGCTCTTTATTTAATTTGAATTCAATACAGATTTCAATTTTGTTAAATACACCATGCATGATTTTATAATTGTATTCCAAATTAGGATTCTTCACCCTATAATGCAATACAACTCGAACAAGCATACGCAATTATATTTTATCTACATAACCAAATGGGCATTATTTGAGATGCCACACATCCTAAGTAAGTTTTCTCATTATGTTGTAAGATAAATGATAAAAAGAGATTGAATATATATATATATATATATATATATATATATATATATATATATATATATATATATACAGTGATGATCAGGTACGCACCTGAAGAATGCGCACCGTGCGCACTCCTTTAAGATTTCTTTTTTTAATTTTTAATATTTCATATTATTTCTTTTCACACGCTACCACTTCACATACAAAATTTTCATCCCACATATCAGCATAAATTTTCTTCTCAATTCTCATAATCAATGTACTTTTTAATATTTTATATTATTATACATAATTTCCTAAATCATAATCAATATAATTTTTAATATTTTATATTATTATACACATAATTTTTTCCCACCCTACCACTTCTCAATTCCCATCCGAAAGAAAAAAAATATAAATATCCAATTAATCAATTAAAGGAAACAATGAATAATATTTAAGTAATCAATTCTCAAGAAATTCTAAATCATAATCAATGAAATTTTAAATATTTTATATTATTATACACATAATTTTCTAAATCATAATCAATGTAATTTTTAATATTTTATATTATTATACACATAATTTTTTCTCATCCTACAACTTCATATACGGAATTCTCATCTCACACATCGACATAACCCCTCATCAATATCTTCACATACTTTATTTTCTTGTAAAATCATCAAAGGAAAAATCACAACAATTTCAAAAAAATTGTTTATGTGATTAAGAAATTGTACCCGTATCACATCATTTTCTTATATTTTCTATGAAAGTTTTTACATTTAAAAAATTATGGTACTGATTTGTTTTAAAAAAAATTTACATGTTAGATCCATTACTTTACTTTCTTGTAAAATCATCAAAGGAAAAATCACAACAATTTCAAAAGTAAGAGTTTGTGGTTTTGTGATTAAGAAATTGTACCTGCATCACATCATTTTCTTATATTTTCTATGAAAGTTTTTACATTTAAAAAATTATGGTACTAATTTGTTTTAAAAAAAATTTACATGTTAGATCCATTATATTTGAAGACACAAAATACAAGTAATTAAAGAGACTTGGGGATTTTGAGGATTGATTGAAGATTTCTTGAAAATTGATGATTAAGTTGGATTATATTTGAAGACACAAAATACAAGTAATTAAAGAGACGGGGATTTTGAGGATTGTTTGAACACTTCTTGAAATTGATGATTGAGTTGGAGGATATGATTTGTTGATTTTGAGGATTTGTTAAGTTTGATTGGGTGTGATGATATGATTTGTTGAGAATTTATTCTTTTTTACATAATTCATATTTCGATTTTTATTATTCATTTTGAGGATTTCATTTAAAAATAATTTTCATGATGTAGCATCTGTGAGATGAGAATTGGGAAGAAGATTTATATTGATATGAGATGAGAATTGGGAAGAAGATCTATATTGATATGTGGGATGCAAATTGTATATGTTGATGATAAGTTAGGTCTACATGTGAGATGAAAATTTTGTATGTGAAGTGGTAGCGAGGGAAAAGAAATAATATGAAATATTAAAAATTTAAAAAAAAAAATCTTAAAGGGGTGCGCACGGTGCGCATTCTTCAGATGCATGCCTGATCATCACTCTCTCTCTATATATATATATATATATATATATTGAAACAAGGAATACTTGTATAGATATCTATGAAACTAATTACCTGTATTTTCCCACAATCCATATGAATATTCATCTCACGGAGAGGAACACCATATACATTTTGGTAGATATCATGTCTATACATAGTAAGTATCTTGTGGTTGTTGTGATGATCATATTCGACACAACAGTTGCAAGCTGATACGTCACAGTTTATGCAATAATATGATTAAAATCATTATTTTGTTGATCATCATGCTTCATACATTTGTCGAAAAATGTCATTTCCATAAAACAATCAACCAACCCACTATTGGAAAATATACTGGAAAATGGCAAGAAAACAAAGTCGAAAGGAAACTGAATTGGCGAGGAAAACCGAGGTCTGTGTAACCACAGTTTCCTTAAAACAGATTCGTCCCACTCCGAAGTGCTCGAGTGCTCAAAGGACGTCTGTTTCCCAGGATACAACGGCGAACACGCAACAGTGTCAAACACAAACACTCTGCGAAACGACGAACTGGAACAACGTCTAATCGGTATCAAACTGACTTGAAAATGCAAAGGCAAACTGGAAAGAAGGAGTAGGAAAACGAGTTGTTTCTTGGTGGAAATCATGTGAAGGGAGACTTTTTATATAGCCAAAACTGAAACAATAATTGCTTGCAATTGATGCTAAGGAGTTGGAAGACCAAAAGACATGTCACATGAAAGGTCAAGAGTGCAGGAAAACGAGTTGTTTCTTGGTGGAAATCATGTGAAGGGAGACTTCTTATATAGCCAAAACTGAAACAATAATTGCTTGCAATTGATGCTAAGGAGTTGGAAGACCAAAAGACATGTCACATGAAAGGTCAAGAGTTGTTTCTTGGTGGAAATCATGTGAAGGGAGACTTCTTATATAGCCAAAACTGAAACAATAATTGCTTGCAATTGATGCTAAGGAGTTGGAAGACCAAAAGACATGTCACATGAAAGGTCAAGAGTGCAGGAAAACGAGTTGTTTCTTGGTGGAAATCATGTGAAGGGAGACTTCTTATATAGCCAAAACTGAAACAATAATTGCTTGCAATTGATGCTAAGGAGTTGGAAGACCAAAAGACATGTCACATGAAAGGTCAAGAGTGCAAAAGCAAGCCGAGCGATGGAAGACCAAAAGACATGTCACATGAAAGGTCAAGAGTGGAGTTGGAAGTGTCAAGAGTGGAGTTGGAAGACCAAAAGACATGTCACATGAAAGGTCAAGAGTGGAGTTGGAAGTGTCAAGAGTGGAGTTGGAAGACCAAAAGACATGTCACATGAAAGGTCAAGAGTGCAAAAGCAAGCCGAGCGATGGAAGACCAAAAGACATGTCACATGAAAGGTCAAGAGTGCAAAAGCAAGCCGAGCGAGGGTGCACACGAGTTCCACGGTCCGAAGTTCAATTTAGAATTTGATTTGCAAATCCCCACATGCGAGAGAGACCATTTTTGCCAACATTACTTATCCCACAATATAGTGAAAAACTATATATAGTGGAAGATTTTGTGTTGGTTTTCCAATGTGGGACAACAACCCACTTCTCAATTTCCAAGCCTAAGCAAGGATCCAAACATGCAATTTTGAGATTCAATTTCTCATTCACCTTTTATCCGTTTTGGGCGTACAATATCTCGCCACGAACCTCTTACGGAGGTGAATATATTCCAACTTTTCTTCGTCACAATCGGATTCGGGACCCACGTGCAATTAATGCCCAAAGTAAGGCAAAATTTCTGGAATTTAATCCAAAATTTCCAACACCCACTCCGTAAAGCTGCCTCCTTTAAGCAAACGATCAACCTACAGGTAAGAAAATGATATTAAGCAACAAGACACTAATGTCATATAAAAATAAACTCAATATTTAAACAACAAAGTGTAAATATTGTTTTTTTTTTTAATTTTAAATATTATTAACATTCATGATTTTATGTTATACTTTCATATTGTGTGTTTCAACATGCTTGCTTCATTCTCCATAATGATAAAAATTGGCAGATCATGTTTCCATATGAAAATTAATTACATGAGGGTTTTAGCTTTGTTTTATATTTGTAAATGTGCCTAGATCCTTGCACTTAATTTACAGAAATCCATATATATGCACAATCACTGAATTAATTAGTATTTTTTTATATCTTCTGTAATTACACAAATATAACCAATATATTTCTACTTATAATTTTCTCGAAAAGATCAATTTCATTATATATTATAGAATTTTTTATCTCCCTAAATATCATAGAGTTCAAATATAAATCTTACAAAAGTATATATTTTTTATTTTTTACTGACACTACAAATAATTAAATTTAATAACCAATTTCAACATCCAAATACTTAATTTCATTTTAATGTATTGTATTTGGAAAATGGAATCTGAAAGGAAACAAACTATATGTATACAAGGTTGCTAGCTATACAGTATACTAGGTATTTTCTTCCAACAAAAAACTCAAGCACACACTCAACTTTTCTGTATCTAGTGGGAGAAATTCATAATGTTGTAGATAGAGACGGATCCAGACTTTTTTAATGGCGATGACACAAAATAACTAAAATATAAAACACGTGAATTTTTTTTTAATATATAACAATCCAAGTCTATTACAATTGAAACCTACGAGTCTTCATTGACTGAAATATTTGCATTATTGACTCATTATCAACACCATCAAAAACCTCTTTTTCAATATATACAATCAAACTATCATTCATATTGGGAAGTGATTTACTTTAATAATAAATTGTATATTTATATATTGTATTGGGCCACACCCACATACCACTCTCTATTAAATTATGGTGGGATGACCTTATTATTTTCATTTTAATTGAGGTAATTACATGAAATCCAAAAAAAATGTGGGGGCACGTGCCCCCACCCCGGGGAATACAGATCCATCTCTGGTTGTAGAGAAGAAGTAATGAAAACCCCTATTTTAAGAATACTTTATGTATAAAAAAGCGAAAACCTAAAAACACAATAATGCAAACGTCTTTCTCAGTTTTTCTTACAAGAAATTGTACAAATCCGTTATTATTTCAAAAAATTTCTTTTATGGCACAAATTATAAAAGGAAATTCTTCAAGTGCATATGATGATTTTTTTTTTAAATAATTGATTGAAATATATAAATCAGAATAATAAGCACCATTGTTTCAATTATAGAAAAAGAAATTTCTAGAAATCTCATTGAATTTTATTAAAAACATGTGAAACATGTTTTCATACCTGTTGCATAAGTTTAGCCACGGAAGTGTCCATCTTCTCTTAGTTGAAAACCACTGAGTTTTAGAGAAAATTTTGTACAAATGAATGAGGCCTTTAGATGATAATTTATAGTTGATAAGACGTTGGTTGAAAAGGAAAATCAAATTGGAAGAGAATTCAATAGAGAGGTTAGACAAACTTGTCTTATATGAAAAGATAATAAGGTCACTAATAAATATAGAGGAACTGTAAAAGGGCTTACTGGGTCGAGTCGAAATGACAAAAAAATAATTGTCATCCAATTTGAAAACACACCTACATCAAATGAAATCAAGAATGAGAGGAAAATTATTCTCTCTTATTTTAGGTTGTTAATTTCCTTCATGAAATGTTAATTAAGTTCCATTTTGAAGTGGATTTATTTCCATATGTGTATTTCCAATGTAGATGTTTTAATTACATGGAATAAGTTTTAAGAAAAAAAATAGTGATAGAATTTGAATTTATATATTCCACTTAATTAATTATTACAACAATCTTGATTAAATAGTCAAGTTTTTACTATATCAGGGCTGTTTTTTTACCCATCGAGGACATTTATTAATCTTCCCACCATTGATGAGTCATAAATTTAACACAACAATTAATTTCAAATTACAAAATTTAAAGGGATAATATATACACACATATAAGGATAACTTTTGTTTCTCTCTCTCTCTCTTTTTTTTTTGAGAAACACATGATGTTATATATTATTAAATATAATAGAAATTTTTCCTTTCCATCTTTTTTTTTTCCTCACAATATTTACAATTTGTTTTTCTAAATCATTGCTACAATTTATATTTTTACAATAAAGGAAATACAACCTTTATTGAAACATCTCAACATGAGAAATTTTGTTGTGCTGTGTTGAACAAATTTTGCAGGTAATGTAATAAATTTCTTTTATTGTCTATCTAATCATTGTTATTACAATTTCTTTAATTTTGTAGTTATCTCTCCATTTGAGTTATCTCTCAACTTCTTCTTCTTCTATTATGGAGGAACAAAAGCAACCTTCCCATACTTGAAAACTAAGATTCAAGTAGTTGTGTTAGTACTATGAGGAAGAAAGTAAAAAGTCACAATATTGCCTTGTTTTCACAGAAGTTATTACCAATAAACTTAAGCATATCAATCATATAACTAAAAGGTATTAACAATATACCGAATGGTATTAATTACTTTATTTTAATAAAAGATATTACTTGTATAGTTAAAAGATATTGGTCGTATAAATAAAAGATATTATCAATATACCGAAAAAGTATTACTTGTTTCATTCAAATGTATTACTCCATTCCTAAAATGTCTTACTAATATAATTAAAAGATATAAATTGTCTGACTAAAAGATATTACAAATATGCATAAAATGTGTTATCTATATAACTAAATGTTTCTCTTATTTCATTAAAAGGTATTGCATAGTTTCATAACTAAAATATATTACTAATATAATTAAAATTTATTACCTATATAATTAAAAGATATCACTTGTCGTCAGAACACGAATGAGAGAGGAATGGTGTAGGTATGGGTAGACAAACACATTGGAGTACGTTATGGGGGCACAATGCACATAGAGACGCATAAAAACGGTATTATATATATTACTAAATGTTTCTCTCATTTCATCAAGGCAAAAACTTTTGTGCACAAGGTACACGGATCCAAATCTATGCACAACAATACTGTTATATTATATGAGTGATACTGTTTTATATGAAGTAATACTATTATATTATATGAGTGATACTGTTATATTATATGAAGTAATACTGTTATATTATATGAGTGATACTGTTATATTAATATAACAGTATCACTCATATAATATAACAGTATTGTTGCACCTTGTGCACATGAGTGTCACTATTTCATTAAAAGGTATTGCATACTTTCATAACTAAAATATATTATTTATATAATTAAAATGTATTACCTATATAATTAAAAGGTAGGTGTCGATAGACAGATGCATTTGAGAACGTTGTGGGGCCGCATAGTGCACGTAGTGACACATAAAAACGGAACGAATTGAGTTGCACAAATCTAGGTTACATGAAAAAATTTGTCAAACCATAATTGAAATTTTCCTAAAAAAGGATCCTTAGGCACAAATTTGGTATTGAAACACATCATTTTCTTTTCTACGAGAAATTAATCGTTTTGAAAAGTTTCAATTATTGCACAAGTTATGAAAGGAAATTCTTCTGGTTCACATGATGATTTTTTTTTAATAATATTTGGTTAAAATTTATTAAAATATACATTACAAAAGTAAACATCGTTGTTTAAATTGTAGAATACTTTGATAGAAAATGAGTTTTCTAGACATCTAATTGAAGGGTTGAAAAAAATAGAACAGAAAAAAAAAAAAACATGTGAAACATTTTCATATACATATATAACTTAGTCTAAAGAGGTGCTTATTTAATTTTTCTTAATGAAAAGTTTCAATTATTGCACAAGTTATGAAATTAATCGTTTTAGAAAAGTTTTTGTATAAACGATTGAGATGTTTAATGATGTTGTTTTATAGTTGATAATTTGATTTACAAGGTGAAATAAAATCCTACTTCAAATTAAATTGTCAAGTATTTAATATATCTGCTCTTGTATCCATCGTTGTTACAGATTAATGTGCTCACCGGTTACCACTGATGTATCACAAATCTAACACAATTATTAATTTCAAATCACAAGATTTATTTTGTCAAAAAAAGAATCACGAGGTTTAAAGAGATATAATCTTAACATATATATCAAAGGCGGACATATATTAAGAGATGCCATGGTGGACATGTGAACATTATTTCTAACATATATATAGTATGTATGTATGCACACATATTATATGGATCAATGCTATATATGTTTCAGTATAACTTTTGTTTATCTGTTTTTTTTTTTCCTTTTTTTTTAAGAAATACAAGATGTTATATATTATTAAATATAATAGAAAAATGTCGTTCCCGTTACAATTTTGTTTTTTCTGAATCATTGCTACAATTTCTATTTTTACAATAAAGGATATACAACCTTTATTGAAACACCTCAACATGAGAACTTTTGTTGCACTTTGTTGAGCACATTTTGTAGGTAATGCAATAAATAGTTTTTATTGTGTATAATCATTTTTATTACAATTTCTTTAATTTTGTATTTATCTCTTTGGATTGCATTAATCATTTCATAGCATACTAACTCATTCCTAGACAGACTACTGTAAAGAGTTTGAATGAAGAATTCATTTTCAACTATTACTATATTAGATATATAGAACAATAATGATAGTCAACTATAACTAATTAAGAAAAAAATGAACATTGAATTTTAATTTTCATCCATTGATTTTGGCTATTCAATTGAACCACTAAATTTACAAGTTTTTATAATGATATTTTACAAAAAACAATTACAAAACAAAGTTTTCATCAACTTAAATCTTGTAAAAGTGCAATCATGAATTCATCACTAGAATGCACGTTCATACATCACATGATCCAAAACAATCTAAGGCACACAAATTCATCATCCCTAATAGAAAAAAACACAATAATCTTCATAAGGCAAAGAGTTAACATATCCATAAAAATACAACACCAAGTTCATGAAACTCCATTAACTTAAATATGAGAAATCTCCAGCAAAATAAATTTTGGTTGTAGGACTAAGATAAAGGTGCCCTTTGCTGCACTCCCTTCCTACTGCGCTTGTTGCCCATATGATTCTTCGACTGCTCAACTTCTTCCACTTTTCGTGAAGTACTGATTTTTTTTTTTTGTGGGGGACATGAATCAAACTCCTTGAAGTTGGTTGAACCTTGATGAATAATGAGATTCATAGTTTATAATGTGTTTGACGAAATGAATATGAAACAGGTCAACTATATTAATCTTGATGTTCAATGAATGCTGATTGATTATATATCATAAATATGGTAGATTTATTATAAAACATAAAAGATAGTCATATTTATATTTAATTCATGAATTCGATACTACTATAACCACATCATTTGATGTTCTGCAAGCTTTTCATACCTTATGTAAATCAGTTAACATAAACATACTGTGTATAATTTGCATACTTTGTAGAGAAACTTTATATGTTTTACAGAAAAACAAATTTTGTACTAAATAATAATGTTTGCAATTATAGTTACAATTACTATTATTACTAAAAACAAAAAAATTATTTTTTGCCTGAGTTTTTTTTCCGACTACAAAAGTTTTTGTAGTCAAGAAAAGACAAATTTATACAACAAAATAAATTGACAAGTTGTAAAAAAAAAAAACAAACAAAGAAGAAAAAATGAAAAGATCTAATCCCGACAACATGATGTGGTCCCTAACGTATAAGGCACACCAAAATTGTTTCAAAAAAATTATTTGCGATAGGATTTTTAAGATAATAATTAAATGACAAAATGTTGTCGGAAAAACATTTTGCGACAATTATTAATATTTTGGAGAAAATATTTTGTTGTCACTAATAATTTTTTGTTTATGTATTGTATAAATGAAATTCATATCTTCATGTGGTTAGTATGAATTCACAAGTACATACCTTGCATGCAATGGAACAAAACATGAATCGACCAGGATCTATGAGCTATCTGTTGCAAACATAGCAACCTCAATAGCCTTTAAGGAGTAAACTAGTTCCATTATGTGGGAGGGGGAGTCAAAGACACAACCCACTTCTCATTCCATTGATAGTTTTACAAATAATATCAGATCAAAGACCACATAATATACTTTCACTATATAGTACATAAAAAAAAAGATAAGATATATTAATGATTGATAAAAATAAAAGTGAGAGAATAAAATACATTATATTTGTTAGTCAAAAGTATCATATTAATTAGAGTAAGGACTTATAGTCGAGAACTTATATATGTGCTAATCGAGTATAAGTTATTCATGATGAATTTTTGTGCAATTTAAGGCAAGAATATTTATAAAAATATCTTTGAATGTATCAAATTAACAAACACCATAATTAACAAAAGATCAATACCCTTCAAAGAAAAAATCATAAAACAAAAAAATCAATTAACCACATTATATATTGCTTGTGAAGGATCTTTGTTTAATTTGAATTCAACATAGATTTCAAATTTGTTGAATACAACATGCATGAAATATAATTGTATTACAAGTTAAGATTATTCACCCTATAATGCAACACAACTCGAACAAAGCATGCACAATTATACTTTATCTACATAACCAAATGTGCATTATTTGAGATGCCGCACATCCTAAGTAATTTTTCTCATTAAGTCATAAGATAAATGATAAAAAAATTGAAGATATAGTGAAATAAGAAATACTTGTATAGATATCTATGAAACTAATTACTTGCATTTTCTGGTAATCCATATGAATATTCATCTCACGGAGAGGAACACCACATACATTTAGGTAGATATGTATATAAACAGAAAATATCTTGTGGTTGTCATGATGACCATATTTGACACAATAATTACAAGCTGACACATCACAAGTAATGCAATAATGATTCAATTCATTATCTTGCAGATCAACATGCTTCGGACATTTGTCAAAAAAATATCATTTCCATAAAACAATCAATGCACTTCGAAAAGTTGCCTCTTTTGAGCACACGATCAACCTATACATAAGAAAATGACATCAATAAACAAGACTTTGGTGTCGTATAAAAATAAACTCAATATTTAAACAAAAAAGTACAAATATTGATTTTTTAGATTATTAACAATATACATTCAAGATTTTATGTTATAATTTCATATTATTTTTGTGTTCCAATTCTCCATGATATATGATAAAAACTGGCAGAAAAAAATATTTCTTTCATGATAAGAAATTAATACATTATTATAAAAGAAAGAAAAACATGTCATTTATATATGTATAGAATATACTATTATAGTATACTTAAATAGCTATAAGTCGTATAAAATTGAAGCTAAAAATTTCTTAATTATATGTATCTATATAATATATTATAGAAAAATAATTTTTTCATATTAATCCACTTTTGAGTTTTTTTTTTTTAAATCGTATTTTTTATTTAAATTCAATAAATGTTAGTACCAAATGGCACAAGAGGTTTAGAGAGGGGTGTTTTGAATGAACCTCTATAAATTTTAAAACTTTTGAACTTTCTTCTTTGTATGTTGTACACTACTTGAGCTTACACTGTAAGCAGTTTCTACATGCAGCACTATGTGCAGTTCAACAAGCAATGTTTAAAAAGAGTTCGTGTAGCGGAAATAAACTATGTCTTTTCTAGTGGTTCCATTTGAAAATCTTTTATAAATGTAATATTTTCACAAGTATCTTTTATGCAGTTATGACAAATAGAATGCTGCAGGATATGTATAAGCTTGTAGAACATAAAGTTAAATAAACACACAACATTTATAGTGATTTAAGGGTGGAGTAATCCCTCTAATCTGCTCTACTTCTTCTCAAGGAGTAATCACAAGTTAAGTGTAGTTTGAATTACAAGACTATTTTCTATCAAATTCTAGACTCAACAAACACAACACCTACAAAAGCTTCAGCTTCCACTCAGGTTGTTCCAAGCTCTTAGGCTGGACCAAAAAAAAAAAAATATATATATATATATAATATTTGGAACAAACTTGCACGTCTCTGCCCGAAGTGCACGATTTACAAATAAAAACAACGACTAGTTACGATTCTAATGACAAGCTGGGTTTTTGTTTTTTTTAAAGAAAAGATTGCAAATATCTGAGATTCCTTTAATGGGTTGCCATGATGCTCCTAAACTATTACGTTTTGTTTTTAATATTCACTAACACACGCACGTTCCATATAATCAACTAACCTTGTTTTTTTGGTGTCTATAAATATGGATGGATCTAGCTAGTTCTATATCATCAAATTAAGTAATCAAAAGAGTCAGACAAAGTATGGATTTTCTAGAGGAAAAAAGTATATGCTACCTAGCATATGTCACGTTCCGTTTAGAAAGCTTATAATTAATATCAGAGTTTACGTATCGGGCATGCAGTAAAAGAGAAAAGAACATACATTTTAAAAAGAAAGTACGAAAATAAACGAGGGATAAAAGAGTTTAAATATCATCCATAACAGGAAACTTTGTAAATTTTAAACTTTCAATATTACATAATCAAAACCATCGGCACAAGCCGGGAGAAACGTTTGAAATCTAAGCAGCGGAAAACTTCATACATAATCCATTAAAAGGAAAGCGGTTTAACATTACAAAATAGATAACAAACATTGTTTAGAAGACTAAGGATGGAAAAAAATAACAATACTTCTTGATACGACATCCCTCTCTCTACGCTTCCCTATTTCCATCATTTTCTGTAGCGTGAATACACACGGAGTGAGTGTTTGGAATACACTCTTGGGGATACTTTCTAAATTTAACGATCATTAGGTAATAGCGATAAATAACATTCACGAACACAATAGTTAAACACAACATATAAACTCATGACACGTAGCTATAGATAGGTGCAGAAGTAACCCGTTATACTATAACTGTTTTTATCCCATTAACATCTTTCATTACGCACCATTGGTCCATCCCTAGCATGATCTTGGACCTTAGTCCCTTCGTAGCATAGATATAATATGCATGCACATTCATAAAGTTACGGCACGTAAACACGATACATAAGTTTCATGAAATTCATATCATTAAAAAATATTTCCATTACTTATAGATTCACGTAGCTTTGCAATTAAGGTTCATTTCGTTAAGCATGCATTCTCGTTCATTCATTATTTGTAATATCATCTAAAACTTAAGCATGCAAAGGAAGCAGAAAGATTAAACATTAGGTTTAGAAGTTACCCCCGCATTGTTCGGTGGTGATTCTTCGTGATACTCTGAATCCTAAGCCCTAATATCTTTCTTTCACTTGAAAGTCTACACATATAAACGAGGGTTATTAGATTCTTTATTACGTTACTTATTCGTAAAGATTAATATAGAAATTCTCTCGAAAATGGAGCATTAGAGGGAATGAAACGAAACGGAAGCATAAATCTTGATTGTAGGGTTGAAAAGGGTCAATTAGACCTTGAACCGAGGAAAAACAAGCTTAAACAAAGTTTTTAGAAGTTTAGGGGCATTTTCGTAAAATTTGGAAACGTTGACTTTGATCAAGGGGTCATTTTGCAAAAATAGGAAAGATTTGGGGTCCTTTTGAGAAGGTTTGGGGGTTAAAACATAAAGCTCAGAAACTTTTGGGGGTTAAAAAAGAATTTCCAGAAACCTTGAGGACTAAAACGAGATTTTAGAAGGTTTAGGGACCAAAATGTAAGATCATTAAATTCTAGGGTTTGCAAAGAGGTCCCTGAACTCTTCGAATTTCCAGAGAAGCCCCTCCCCAAAACCCCTCCAGCCGCCGCCACCTACCACCTTCTCCCCTTCTACCGCCGCCGGACAATATGGCCGACTAACCACGTCGCTGGCAATGCCACGCACGCGCATACACACACGACACACGGCCCGATCACACCCAATGCTAAAACCTGGTGCACTATGCGCGCCTCCCCTGTACACAGCACCGTCAACGGCGGCGCACCACACACACCACACCGGCGCATCCATTGCGCCAACCATTCCCACACATGCACACGACCACGGTGACAACGGAGAAGGCTCGGTGAGCGTGAACCAGCAAGAGAGAGAAAAAGAGGGAGGAAGAAGAGAGATAAAATGGAGAGAAAGAGGAGAGAGAAAGGAAGGTGGCTAGAACTTCACCGACTGATTCACGATGGAGGCGGTGTCAGTTCGCGATTCTACGCCTGGATTTGGAATGGGCTCGGCGAGGGTTACGTTTTGGTGTAAAAATCAGCCGAACCCAGGGTGATGGGGGCGACGCCGGTGGCGGCGTGGCGGCGGCCGGAGAACGGAGGCAAGAGAGAGAGAGAGAGAGAAAGCACATTTTCAAATGTGTTCCAAAATTATCACTTTGGTGTTCCAATTTTACCTTTTATTTGTTCCGTTCTGGACCACGGACCTCTAAACGGGCTATCCAGATTTACGTTAACTTTGGGCTTCACATTGGATTATCGGCCTAATTTATTTATTTTCTTCTTGTGTGCATGGCACCATCTTGTAATGTTATATTTCAATTTTAATGTTATTGTTATTGAATTATTTTTTCCCTATTATCTAGTAATCGTACCCCACAATTTCTGTATTTTGGTTCATTCCATTATCGACTACCACCATCACTAAACTGAAAAATGGCAGATTCATTAAGACGAATGAGATAGCTTAAGCCTAACGTGTGAAGACTGATCAAATAAAGGAAAACAAGCTGATCCATGCTACAAAATGTTTGAAAAATTATCAAAATGAAATATTGAGAAAATCTTAACAAACATATATATATGATTCAAAATCTATAAAAATCATCAATGAATTAATCAACACCCTCGGGAAAGAGTACTTTATGAAAATCATGTGGAAAATAAATAAGTTAATAAACAAATTGAAAATAATGCATGATCATGTGACATGTGGATTGAAGTAATCATGGCATATTGATTATAGTAAAATGTCATTTTGACATTGACATTTATTGAAAAAGTAGATATTGTTTGTTCTAAATCTATATATTAAAAGAAAGAATAGGGCTTGTGTACTCCTGAAGATATTGTTTAGGGTTTATGTCCCGTCTGACCCGGTTCTTTTTTTTTTTTGCTATCCTAAAAACATGCTACAGTCTTCTTTCCCTTCTTATTCTCTATTTTTCTTCTTCTTTCTCCATTCTCCATTCATGTTCTTCTCTTCCATTTTCTTCACTTTTTTTCTTCTTCGTTTTCCATTCTTTTCTAGGTTAAACTGTAAAATTAAGAACACTAACTTTTGACCATTCACTATTCAAGAATATTATTTTTTCCGATTTTAACATAGAGACACTATGTTTTAAAAATGGGTGAATTTAGGACAAAAAAGCCTGAATTCACAAATTTCAAGCAAATTCGCACGAGATCTACATGTGTCTCTCCCACAAATCGGGCATATTGCTATGTGGATTTCTTATTATTAAATTTATTTTGATTTGTAATTCCACCTCATTAAATAAAATGCTACATCATCAAATAAAATGACACATCACTAAAATTAATAAAAAAAATTGTTTAAAAAAACTTTACATTAAAGAATAACCCAAATCATTTTTCTTCTCCAAAATGCAACATTTCAATTTAACCCCACATCTCTGTAACCCTAAAATTCCAGCCCTAAATTAAAGTTTAGATAAACAAAGTTCTTCGTGAGGTAGCAGCGGTGGTGGAAGAAAGTGCCACTTCGGTCGGTAGAAGAGAGAGGAGGTGGATGAGCTCAAGCAGCATGAAAGAACATGGGTCATTCACAAATGAGGAAGAACAAAGGATGGATCATTATCCTCCACCATCACCATGGAAACAACGAACTTGGGCATTTTTTTTAACATAACAAAAGAAAACTCAGAGATTCTCATTTAAACTCAAGAAAAGAAAGAAGGTTGGTATAATACCCCAATTAAAATTGAATTTATAATGTTGGGTAGAATTCGTTTTATCTAATTTTATATATCATTGCTTGATAATTGAAGAAAATAACATTAGGGGCTTGTCTAATCTTTGGCCCAAGAAAATTAAGTGATATAATTGTAGAAACTTGAGGTCTAATGGGGTTGAGGGTTACATCTTGTACCCTAGTATGGAACATATAAATAGAGATCTTCTCACCTTCACCTTAGAAGCTCTTGGATTAATTTTGAGGCACAAATGGGTGAGAGGGAAAACCCCCCCCTCTCTCCATCTCTCTCCCTTTCCTTTCCTCTCCGGTGCTACCGCCGCTGTCCGCCTCGGCCGCCGCCACCGCCTTGTCTTCTCTTTCTATCTTCGATGCTCTAGCTTCTCTCTCTTTGGTTCTTTCGTGAGTTTTGCCGAAAAACTCAACCACGGGCCATGGGCGAAGGGTGTGATGTGTAAGTGTGCGGATGTGTTAGATTGAATTATTTGCTAATTGTTGTGTTTGTTTCAACTTGATAACTAGATATACGATGGAAACTTGTATCACCACTGTTCTGTTGATTTTGTAAACTTTTAGAGATTGAATTAGCCTAAACCCTTTTACCATGATGAAGTATGTGAAGTCAAGAATATGTGTGTATAATTTTAGAAGATTTGGAGACAAATTCAATTTACTATGAATTTTCTAAAAAATTAAACTGTTGTTTCGGCACAAAAATGTTCTGTTTTTAGGTTGGAGTAAAATCTTTTTCTTCATTTGTAGGATTTGAATTAGTATGATATATTGTACAATGTTGTAGTACAGGCTTTTAAGAACATTTTAAAAGTTACCGTGTAATTTTTGAAGTATTGTACGATTTATGCTAAATTTTACAAAATACCATTTTTAGCAAAGTTTATACCCTGTTTTGTGTCAACTTCCAAAACTCATAGCTACTTTTGTGAACCTCATTTTTTGTTGATATTTTTACATGATATTCTATGGTATGCTATGTATGTTGTATAAAAATTTCAAATATTTTCATAAATCCTATAAAATTTGGTGAATTTTTCCATTTTATACTGTTCTTGAGCTAAAATTGAATTGCAAAACTAGTTTTAGAAAACATTTTTTTTATTTATGCATAAATATTATCAACATTTAGAATTTTTTTTGTATACAGTACTTATAGATGAAATGTGCATATAAAAATATTACCATGATCGTATAACACTCACAAAAATTATGAAAATTTTTAAGGTGGAATGTATCTTTTAACATAGGAATGACTAGTGTTATCATATAAGTTTTTTTATTTAAATTAATTATGAAACTTATAAGACACGTGAATCTTACCTAAATAGTGATATGATAATACATGAGCATATGGCACATAATTTAGGCCTTATAAAATTATATTCAGAACTAATAAGATCTACTTAAACCATAATGTTATAATTAACTTTTTTTTACCATTAAGTCTTTCAAATTCTAATTTAAACCTAAATATCGTAATGAGCTCTTCAATGATTATTTCAAGATCTCCAAGATTTATTTTATACCCTAAATTTTATAGTTAGCTTTTTAAAATTATTTTCATGTTTCTAAAATATTTAAATTAAACTCTAATTCTTATTTAGCCCTTCAAAAAATATTTCCAAGCCTCATAATATGTTATTTAAAACATTGATTTCATGATTAGCTTTTCTTGAAATTATTTCCACGTTTTTCAAGATCTAATGCACGTTTTAATTTCATAATCAACCCTTCTATATAATTATTTCCAAGTCTTCCAACATCTAAATTAAGTTGTAGTTTTACAATTAACTTTCCTAAAACTAAATTTAATTCTTCCAAAATCCAATTTAAGACATAAATAAGTATTCCTTGAAAATCTATGTTTATCTTAAAATTGTTTCTTCTCTTTTATTTATTCACGAGGGTAACGAAAGTCTCTTCAATTGATCGGGCGCCATGAACAATATTAAATGTCATACTTTAATTACTAGTAGTTTTAGTTTACAAACTTATAGTTAGATGAGGTACTAAGACCTATTATATGATCGATGTAGAAAATGAGGGAAGATGAACTATTTAGGAATGCTTGACAACTTATGAATTTAGACTCAAACTACTTTGGGGGGGGGGGGGTAATTTCTCACTTGCGCTTATGAATTACGTGTTTTAATTAAATGCTATTGAGATGTGTAGTTACTCCAAAATTTTGAATGCCCATGTGATTTCCTAAAATGTGACGATTTATGTCAATACGAATTTTAAGATCCGTAAACTATGCTATGATAGTTAAGGTCCTGTACCTAATGTTAAGTTGGGTCAAATCCCGCATCTAAGCGAAACAAAGGTTCTATATGCTGGTTTGCTATGTTTTATTTGATGTCCTGGAATCCTCCACTGAGTGTACTTCAAACACTCATCCCTCCATATTTAAATGTTTTCAGATTATAAATTTCTTGATGTGGTAGATGAACGGTGAGTGTTGGTAGCCGATTATCCAAAGGTTACGAAAGAATATTAAAATGTTTTATTTCATAAACTTATAAATGTGTAATTATGCAAATGTTGTTTTACTTCGTTCTTGGTACAACACAAATTTTAGTTTTGAGAAACAATGAATTTTCAAGGGAAGACTTATGTTGCAACCTTTCAAGAAATGTATTGATTTTCGTTTCTAATTTCATTAGCCCTGTTTATTTTCAACAAAAATGTAAATTTTTGTACATGAGTAATGCTTAGCCGAAAATGACATTTTTCAAATTTGGGGCGTTATAGTTGGATTCTTCATAAATTCTTCCGTCTAAATCACCAAATCACCCTCATTCTCTGCTCTTGAATCGAGCAGCCCCTCTTAATGTTGTCCATGGTTGTGAGACATTGAACCTAGAAAACACCAAGATTAATCACACCTATACATATTGGATTGGATTGGATGGATTTCTAGTATCCAGAAAAAAAAAATTAAGGGAAGAATCATGAAAATGGGAAGGGAAGAAGGTGGGGAAGAAGGGGAACTATTTAGGTTCGGCTTCTTCTTGTTATTTTTAGATGTTTCATCCATGGAACAGTGGTCGATAGCTATGCGTGGATGTTCTTTTAGTTCCTAGGTTCTTCTTTTAATTTAGGGTTTGTATACCTAGTTTTTTTTAAAGGTAATTTTTCACTGAGACGCTATTTACATACAAAATTTATCATTTTAAAAACAAAAATATAGATAAAATCAAGAATAATTATGAAATCAACGTTTCTAAAATTCATGAAAATAAAACCCTTTAGATAAAATTCTTCTGCAATCTTTAGAATATCGACTAAGCATTCACCGCCCTCATACCACGCCTTAAATTCTTTGAGCTGAAAAACATTTAAACATATAGGGGTGATTGTTTTAAATACACTCAATGGATGATTCTAGAGCAACACTAAATAAATTCAAATAAATAAATCATAGCAAATATGCACATGGAACCATAGCAATCAAACAAAATACTTAATTACGGTTCTTAGTCGCCATAGATACGGTTCTTCGCCGTCATAGATACGACTATAATTAGCTTTTTAAGCAATTCAACTTCACCCCACATCTATGTAGTTTGTTTTTCTCATTGAAGTTGAAATTTTTGATAGAATTAATGTTGTTATCTATATGACAAATTTAATTCATCAATTCCTTTATACGCCTTGTAAGTGTAACAAATAAAAAGCAGTACTTGAAATAATTTTGAATGATTGGTCGAAACTTGACTTAAACTATATTAACATAGGGTGTCACAGGATGAGACACATTGAAATCCATTCAGTCATGGTTGATGTTTATATGGGAAAATATGCAAACCCTACAAAGTAATTCAAACTTTCAATGGAAAAAAGTAAACATCGTACCTAGCTCGAAACAACCATGTGCAAGAAGTAAGAATAAAAAATGACATGTGAATCAAGTTGTCTTTTGCTACCACTTGCAAACTAATTTTTTAAACTATTCTCATGCAGCCATGAACTAGCATATTTGAATAATCAAAACCCAAAAAAAAAAAATAAATAAATAAATAAATCGATTTCTAGCTATGTGGAACTCATTTATACTAAGGCATAGTCTCATTTACTCTAGATTTAGTTATATTTATGCTAACACACTACACATCAATATTCTTATTATTAAACCATGACAATCTTTCAATAGTAATGAAAAAAATTACAAAACAAAGTTTCTGTTCAATCATAAATCTATCACAAAAATGAACATTCATGCATCAAATCATCCAAAACAGTCTTAGGCACACAAACACATCATTCTGAATAAAAGACAATAATATTCATAAGGCGAAGAGTTTACAAATCCATAAAAATACAACACCAAGTTCATGAAACTCCATTACTAAGAATATGAGAATATGAGAAATCTCCAGCAAAATAAACTTAGGTTGTAGGACTAAGATAAAGGTGCCCTCTGCGGCAACCAATCCTACTTATACAAATATAATGTTTTTCATTCTCTCATTCACCATAAAAATTCTTTGATTGGTTAAAAGTATCATATTAGTTAGAATAAGGACGTATAATGAGAACTTATAAATGTGCTATCGAGTATAAGTTGTTTATGATGAATTTTTGTGCAATTTAAGGCAAGAATATTTATAAGAATATATCTGAATGTATCAAATTAACAAATACCATAATTAACAAAAAGATCAATACCTTTCAAAGAAAAAAAAAACATATAAAACAAAAAAGATCAATTAACCACATTATATATTGATTGTGAAGGATTATCTTACTAGCTCTTCGTTTAATTTGAATTCAACATAGATTTCAAATTTGTTGAACACAACATGCATGAAATATAATTATATTCCATGTTAGGATTATTCACCCTATAATGCAATAAAACTCGAACAAGCATGCACAATTATATTTTATCTACATAACCAAATGTGCATTATTTGAGATGTCGTACTTCCTAAGTAATTTTTCTCAGTAAGTCTTGAGATAAACAACAAAAAGAAATTGAATATGTAGTAAATTAAGAAATACTTGTATGGATATCTATGGAACTAATTACCTGTACTTTCCCCCTATCCATATGAATATTCATCTCACAGAGAGGAACACCACATACATTTTGGTAGATATGTCAATAAATAGTAAGTATCTTGTTGTTGTTGCGATGATCATATTTGACACAATAATTACAATCTGACACATCACATGTTATGCAATAATGATTTAATTCATTATCTTGCTTATCATCATGCTTCGGACATTTGTCAAAAAAATTCATTTCCAAAAAATAATTAATCCAATTCGAAAGGCTGCCAGTTTTGAGCACACAATCAACCTATACAAAAGAAAATAACATCAATATACAAGACATTAATGTCATATAACAATAAACTCAATATTTAAACAAAAAAACACAAATATTGTTTTTTAATATTATTAACATTCAAGATTTTATATTATACTTTTATATTGTTTTAGTGTTCCAACATACTTGCTCAATTCTCAATGATGATAAAAATTGGTATCATGATTCCATATGAAAACTAATTACATACATTAGAGTTTTTAGCTTTGTCTTATTTTTGTAAATATGCCTGAATCCGTGTACATAATTTGATCCATGCACTTAATTTATAAAAATCCATATATAAGCACACTCACTTAAATAAGTACTACCTTTTTATACATTTTGTAATTACACAAAGAAAAAATTGTAAATTTAGGATAATAACTTTAAATCATTCACCATTTATGGACATTATCTTTTCGGGCTTTGATATTGAGACATTATCTTTCAAAAATGAGGGAATTTAGGACAAATCATCCCGAATCAATGAATTTCAGGCTGATACGGACGAGAAATGCACATGCCTTCTTTAGTTCGGGTCTCTTGCTGATGTGGACTCACTATCAATAAATTAATTATAATTCTAAATTCCACCTCATTAAATAAAATGCCGCATAATTAAATTGTAACGCCCCAACTTGGGACGGTATACTTTCGAGTCGAAGTCCTACTAAATTGTTTAGCTTCTTTGTAAAAGTTTTTATGTGAAAATGCTCTATAATTTTTCTTTTTGAAAATAAATTCATAATTTCAAAATCCATCTTATCTTTCATGTGAAATAAACAACGGAAGACTTAGAAAAGTACCAAACATGTATTTACGAATCAAAATATCCATATTCTTACATCGCAAAAGTTATAAGTTAAATGGAAACATTCAAAAATATCATCAAAAGTGGTTACAAAAGTCATAAGTTCATAAATCATTTAGGAAATTTCATCAAAAGTGGTCTGCGTGAAAGAACTTCACAAGGCATAACTATCTGGCTCGTCATCGATATCTGCATATATGTTAACATAGTGAGGGTGAGTATCATTTGATACTCAGTAAGTAGAAGTGATTACATAATTAAATATGTTCATGCATCAAAGTAAATCACATAAGGAAAACAATCATAAATCATACTTGGCATATAGACCATCTTGGGGGTCAGTGAACACTTACGGCCACCTTGGGGATCGGACCAACTAGCGGGTCGGTTCAATAACACGGAGACCTTTTGGGTACAATGTGGCACGGATTTCCAAACCTTGGGGAACTTGTCCGTGACTAACTTTAGACGTACATTTACATCATACATCACATACATGCGTTACAAGGAAACATAAAGCATATTTAAACATATAATCATGCTTACGTCTAAAACGTATCTAAGCATTAATCTAAAACAACCGAACTCAACCTCTAGTGGGCTGCAGGCAAGGCGGGCAGACCCCACCATAATTTTTTATTTTTAAAAGAAAACAAAGTATATATATATATATATATATATATATATATGCATTTTACTAAGACATATGTGTACCACCATATTATACTCTCTACCATTATTAATATAGTTCGTACCATCATATTACACTCGTGTACTATCATTAATGTAGTCTGTATCACCATATTACATCTTGTACTATTATAATGTAGTTCGTACCATCATATTACACACGATACAATCATTAATGTAGTTTGTACTAGCATAAATAAGCACGTACCACCATATACTTCAATTCGTCTTATCATATACTTAAGCCCGTACCACCAAATATTAGAAAAGTATAATTGAGCAAAAAACATTTCTATTGATTAAAAAGGAACAAAAATTAATAACTTGACAGAAAAGAATGTTTTTAAGTAGAAATAATTAAGAACGAGGTTACCAATTTTTTTTAATAATGACTTCATTTAAAGAAATGGAATTACAACCTTTATTGAAACACCTCAATAAATCTCTTTTTATCATGTATAATCGTTGTTATTACCATTTTACTAATTCTGATAATGCAATAAATTGCGTTTATTATGCATAATAATTGTTATTACCATAACGAATTCTGAATTTATCTCTTCATGTGAGTGGAATATTGCATTAATTATTTCACTGCATAAACTTTAAACTCATTCCAAAAAGGATTGTGGTGAATTTTTCAAACAATTAATTCAAATATTATTATATTCTTATATAGAAAAATAATGATAGTCAATTATAAGAAAAAAAAAATTTTAATGAAAATTTCTATTTTGGTCATATATCTTTGGCCTTTTTCGTTTCTCTACACTAACTTCTGGGTTTCTAAAATAATACATTGTATTTTACATTTTTACAATTTAGTCTCATTTTGAGAATAATTCAAGTACAAAAATCTTGCGATATATCAATGGAAATTATTGATGGATTATCGACGGAATTTTATCGATTAACTCATTAAATTTTGAAAAATGTTCCGAGGGTTTGCCGACAAAAATTCGTCTGTATTTACCAACGGATAATTTTCCGTCGGTAATATTAAACTTCCGATGGAATTCCATCAATAAAATATCGACAAAATATTCCATCGGTAAAAGTAAACAAAACGATGTCGTTTTCTCCTACGTCAGAAAATACTCTTGGACGGCAACGTTTTGGACCAATTTGTTGATGGAATTTCTGTTGCTAAAATGGTGATACCGAAACATTGTCGTTCTAGTCACAATTACCAACGAAAATTTTGTCGGTAATTCCGTTTGTAAATCCATCACTAAAGCCTAAATTTTATCTGTCCGAAAATCAATATAACAAATAGGAGTTATCACTTAATTAATTGAATTGGGGTCATCCAATTCAATTGTTTACTTAATTCTAAACATTTGTTATACATCAAATATCTTCAAAGTTTATTATCTATATGTTTGTTTTAATCCTATCATTTTGTTGAGATTTCATGTTAAATATATGAATTTTTTGTTAAATTTTATTATATATATATATATATATATATATATATATGAATTCTAATTTGTTATAATATTTTCTAAAATCTTAGTTAATTTTTTTTTTTTAAATTGTAGTAAAGTTTCGATCATGTTTTAAATATTCTCTGACCTTACATATAATATATATATAGTTGCAATATATTTTAGTGGATATTATCATCCTAGCATTTGCATATGAATAGTACTAACACACAAAATGTGGTACTGATATCTTAAATTTTCACAAGTAAATAAGTACACTGCAATTAGCTTTTTTGAACTATTCCTGATGTGAGTAACATGTTAACCATAATCGTATTTTATAAAGTTCCAAAATAAATATAAAATTTTTAAAATCCGATAATTGCAAAATTTAAATTTAGAGTTGCAAAACCCACTTATGTTCTTATACGAACATACTCTAATTGACATTTTCAGGAGTTGGGATTTCACTTGCTATGATGCAGCATTTATTATTTACTCGACCTTGTGCCTGCCTAATCTGCTCTTACTCCTAACCTTTGATAGTTTGTTTTTCTCATTGTAGTTTAAATTTCTAACATAATGTTGTATCTATATGACATATTTAATTCATCAAGCTGTGAATGATTAGTCGAAACTTGGCCTTAACATGTCAGCAAGGTGTCACACAGGATGAGACACATGGGAAAATATGCAAACCCTACAAAATAATTCAAACTTTCGATGGAAAAAAAGTAAACACCACACCTCAAAACAAAACCACTTGCAAAGAATGAAAAATGACATGTGAATCATGTTGTCTTTTGCTACCACTTACAAATTAATTTTTAAACTAACATGTGTGAATAATCAACACTAAAAGGAAAAGAAAAAAAAAGAATTGAATTTTAGCTATGTTAATCTCTTTTTATGCTAAGGTACAGTGAGTCTACAGTCTCATTTACTCTAAATTTAGTAATGTTTTATGTAAACATAATTTTGAATGTCTGACTACACATCAATTTTCTTATTATTAAACCATGACAATCTTTCTATAGTAATGAAAAAAATTATAAAACAAAGTTTTCATCAACTTAGATCTTGTAAAAGTGCAATATTCATGAATCCATCACAAGAATGTACGTTCATACACCACATGATCCAAATCAATCTAAGGCACAAAAATTCATCATCCCTAATAAAAAACACAATAATCTTCATAAGGCAAAGAGTTAAAAAATCCATAAAAATACTACACCAAGTTCATTAAACTCCATTCCTAAGAATATGGAAAATCTCCTGCAAAATAAATTTTGGTTCTAGGACTAAGATAAAGGTGCCATCCGCGGCACTCCCTTCCTACTGCGCTTGTTGCCCCTGTGGTTCTTCGACTGCACAACTTCTTCCACTTTTTGTGAAATGCTCATTTCAATTGTGGGGATATGAATCAAACTCCTTGAAGTTGGTTGAACCTTGATGAATAAGGAGATGTACAACTTATATAATTATATGCTGATGAAATGAAATGAAACTATTCAAACATATGATCTTTATAATCTTCATATTCAATGAATGCTAATTAATTATATATCATAAATATGGTAGATTTATTATAAATCATAAAGCATACACATATTTATAGTTAATTCATGAATTTGATACTATTATAACCACATCATTTGATATTTTGCATGTTTTTCATAAAGCAAGCACATATTTATATTTAATTCATGAATTTGATACTATTATAACCACATCATTCGATATTTTACATGTTTTTCATATCGTAAGTAAATCAGTGAACATAAACATACGAAATATAATTTGCATATTTTGTAGAAGAAGTTTATATTTGTTACCAAATAACCAGATTTTGTACTAAATACAAATAATAAGGTTTGCAATTTGTTACAATTACTACTATTGCTACAAAAAAAAAAAAATTATTATTTGCTATGAATTTTTTTGCGACTACAAATTTTTTCGAGAAAAATCTATATTTTATGACAAAATATTGTCGTAAAAATCGATAATTTAAATTGACAAGAAGTTGTAACAAAAATCTAAAAGACCTAATTTCAACAGCATGATGTGGTCCCTAAGTATTAGACACAACAACATTGTTGCAAAAAATTTATTTATGATAATGCATTTGAGATAATAATTAAATGAATAAATGTTGTAGGAAAAACATTTTGCGACAATTATCAACGTTTTGGCGAAAAGATTTTGTTGTCACTAATAAGCATTTTTGTTGTAGTGTATATTGATGAAATTCATATCTTCACGTGGTCGTTAGTATAAAATCACATGTAATTCATTTATATTACTAAATTATCTAATATCGGAAAAAAATTATAAAGTACGTACCTTGCATGCAATAGAACAAAACATGAATCTACCAGGATCTATGAGCTTTCTGTTGCAAACATAGCAACCTCCATAGCCTTTAAGGAGTAAACCATGTCCATTATATGGGAGAGGAGTCAAAGACACAACCCACTTCTCATTCCATTGAAAGGTCTACAAATAATATCAGCAGGACCACACTAAGACTCTCACTATATAGTACATGAGAAAAATAAAACAAAGATAAAATTTATCAATGATTGATAAAAATAAAAGTGAGAATGAGAACCATTATATTAGTTACTCACATTATAAAAGTGAGTATAAGTTATTTATAAAAATATCTTTGAATGTATCAAATTATCAAACACCATAACTAACAAAAGATAAATACCTTTCAAAGAAAAAAAATCATGAAAAACAAAAAATATCAACTAACCACATTATACATTGTTAGCTTGCGAGGAATATTATCTTACTAGCTCTTTGTTTAATTTGAATTTAACATGGGGATTTCAAATTTGTTGAATACACCCTGCATGATAATATAATTGTATTCTTAGTTAGGATTATTCATCTTATAGTGTAATACAACTCGAACAAGCATACCCAATTATATTTTATCTACATAACCAAATGGGCAATATTTGAGATGCAACACATCCTAAGTAATTTTTCTCATTAAGTCTTAAGATAAATGAGAAACAGAAATTGAACATATAGTGAAAGAAGAAATACTTGTATAGATATCTATGAAACTAATTACCTGTATTTTCCCGCAATCCATATGAATATTCATCTCACTGAGAGGAACACCACATATATTTTGGTAGATACCATGTTTATACATAGTAAGTATTTTGTGGTTGTTGTGATGACCATATTTGACACAATAATTGCAAGCTAACACGTTACAAGTTATGCAATAATGATTTAATTCATTATCTTGTTGATCATCATGCTTCAGACATTTGTCAAAAAATGTTGTTTCTATAAAAGAATCAATCCACTCCGGAAAAATGCCTCTTTTGAGCACACGATCAACCTATATATAAGAAAATGACATCAATAAACAAGACATATAATTTCGTATAAAACTAAACTCAACATTTAAACAAAAAAGTACGTACATATATTATTTCATTATATTATTAACATTCAAGATTTTATTTTATACTTTCATGTTGTTTTGTGTTGCAACATGCTTATTCAATTCTCCATGATGATAAAAATTAGCAGATCATGCTTCCATATGAAAACTAATTACACGAGAGCTTTAGCTTTGTTTTAAATTTGTAAATGTGCCTAGATTCTTGCACTTAATTTATAGAAATCCATATATGTGCACAATCACTGAATTAAGTAGTATTTTTTTTATATATATTCTGTAATTACACGAATATAAACAATATTATTTCTACTTATAATTCTCTCCAAAAGATTAGTTTCATTATCGATTATAGATTTTAAATATCATAGAGTTCAACATCCAATTAATTAGATATGATAACTAATTTCAACATCCAAATATTTAATTTCATTTTAATGTATTGTATTTGGAAAATGGAATCTGAAAGGAAACAAACTATATGTATACAAGGTTGCTAGCTACTAGGTATTTTCTTCCAACAAAAAACTCAAGCACACACTCAACTTTTCTGTATCTAGTAGGAGAAATTCATAACGTTGTAGAGAAGATGCAATGAAAACTATTATTTTAAGAATATTTTATGTACAAAAAAGTGAAAACCTAAAAACACAATAATGCTAACGTCTTTCTAAAATTTTTTTACAAGAAACTATATAAATCCGTTATTATTTCGAAAATTTTCTTTTGTGGCACAAATTATAAACGGAAATTCTTCAAGTGCATATGATGATATTTTTTTTAAATAATTGATTGAAATATATAAATCAGAATAATAAGCACCATAATTATCGAAAAAGAGATTTTTAATTAGAAATCTCATTGAATTTTATTAAAAAACATGTGAAACATGTTTTCATACCTGTTGCATAAGTTTAGCCACGGAAGTGTCCATCTTCTCTTAGAGAACCACTGAGTTTTAGAGAAGTTTTCGTACAAATGAATGAGGCCTTTAGATGATAATTTATAGTTGATAATTTGGTTCAAAAGGAAAATAAAATTGGAAGAGAATTCAATAGAGAGGTTAGACAAACTTGTCTTATATGAAAAGATAATAAGGTCACTAATAAATATAGAGGAACTGTAAAAGGGCTTAGTGGTTCGAGTCGAAATGACAGAAAAATAATTCTCATCCAATTTAAAAACACACCAACATCAAATGAAATCAAGAATGAGAGGACAATTGTTCTCTCTTATTTTAGTATGTTAATTTCCTTCATGAAATGTTAATTATTAAGTTTCATTTTGAGGTGGATTTATTTCCATATCATGTATATTTCAGTGTAGAATTTGAATTTAAATATTCCACTAAATTATTAGAATAATCTTGATTAAATAGTCAAGTTTTTACTATTTCAAGCTTGTTTTTTACCTATTGTGGACATATATTAATCTTCCCACCATTGATGTGTCATAAATTTCACACAAAAATTAATTTAAAATCACAAAATTTACTGGAATAATATAAATAAATAAATATATATATATATATATATATATATATGGATTGATGTATATATATAAGGATAACTTTTGTTTCTCTCTCCTCTTTTTTTTTTTGTTAAACACAAGATGTTATATATTATTAGATATAATAGAAAAATTAGTATTGTAATGTAAATATATTGATCGCGTAACTAAAATATATTACTTTATTGGTTGAAATATATTGTGAGAACTTCTTCTTCTATGGTAGAACAAAAACAACCTTCATCCATACTTGAAAGGTAAAATTCAAGTAGTTGTGATAGTACTATTTGGAAGAAAGTAAAACATCATAATATTGCCACTACAAGAAATTATTTCATAGACAACTGTCCTAGGACAATGGTTATGTAAAAAAACCCTTGTTGTATCCTAAACTATTGTTGTCGTAGATGGAATCGTTGTCATTGAGCGAAAAATGCTCTCATAGATAATGGTTTAGAACTGACATTGTCGTAGACTAAAATAGAAACCTAAGACAACGGTTGCTTTCTAGCGTTGTTGTAACCTTGTAGAAGCGCTGTTGTAGACTAATTTAAGTTGAAAAAAAAAATTTGCAACATTTTTTTAAAATTATAGGAGAAATCATATGTTAAATTAAATGAAATAAATTAATTTTGAGAATTAAATTTTATTTCATTATAATGAATTGGGGAAATTGCAAATTTAGGACAATAACTTTACCTCATTCACTATATAGGGACAATATCTTTTCGCGCTTTGAAATTGAGACTGTATGTTTCAATTGTGGGCGAATTTAGGACAATTCAGCCCGAATCGATGAATTTCGGGCTGAATTGCACGTGAAAATCACATGTCCTTCTTAATTTGGGCTTCTCGCTGATGTGGCGGGATGAATAAGAAATTAATTTGATTTTTAATTCCACATCACTAAATATAATGCTACATCATTTAATTAAAATAATTATAATAAATATTTAAAAAAACATTAATTTCTTTTGAAAATCTGAAAAATTGTGTTATTAATGTTATTATTTTTCTCACACTCATAAATTTATTTCTAAAATCTTACAATAATATTTTGAAAATATTATTATTCAATAATAATATTAATATTGATTATAATATTTATATTAAATTTTAAAAATATATATTTTTATAAATTTGAAAAATTGTCTTATAATCTAACTTTTCTTTTATAAATCAATAATTATTTCTAAAATCTTAAAATAATGTTTTTCAGATATTATTATTCAATAATAATAATAATAATAATAATAATAAATAATAACACTTTTTAAAATTCACTTTTAAAAATATGCTTCTCCCTTCTTCACCCCCTTCGTGGAACCTCCACCGTTCCTCATCTCTCAATGGGGGAGCGGATTCCGACCTTCGACGACCTCCCTCCGCCGCCACCACCCCTTCCCCCCTCAAAACCTACATCGTCCATATTCCCCCACTACCAAATCTACATCGTCCCCCGCCGGAGCACACCCGCATCATCGAGGAGCACTCAAGATGCAAAATAAAAAGGGGTGTGTCTTGCTATGGATGAGAAGAAACACCAACAACCAACTTAGTAGCACATATCACCTACAGGCTCCAAAGATCCAATTTCTTAGTCTTATTCGTGTGATTTCTCCCATCGCCCATCGTTAAATCCTTCACAATTAGGCGGGCCCTGTTGCTTGAGCTCCTCCGCCTTCTTTGTCTTCCACCAAGAAAAAGCACTAAAGAAGAGAGAAGTGAGGAAGGTGTTCCTCATTTAGGAGGGAAAGAACTAATGTTTTCCCTCCTCAAATTCGCAATTATATTATTTAGTTGACTGATGTGGCAAAAATAACTAGTGATGTGGTTTTTTTATTTAAATTTATTGATGAACTTGCAGCCAGCTCAGCGAGAAGCCCGCTTCCTCCGGTTCATGTGACTGTCACGTGCAATTCAGCCCAAAATTCATCGATTCGGGCTGAATTGTCCTAAATTCACCCAAAATTGAAACATACAGTCTCAATTTCAAAGTTCGAAAAGATATTGTCCCTATATGGTGAATGGGGTAAAGTTATTATCCTAAATTTGCAATTTCCCTGCGGCGGTGCTTGGGTGACCTTTGCGAGGAGGGAGATGATGTCTAGTTAGGGTTATGCAATATTTTTTTTCAATGTTTTTTGATTTTTTTTGTTTGCAATATTATGTGAAATTTTCATAAATGATGTGGCTTTTAATTCAGTGAGGTGAAATTTTTAAATCAAATTACTTTATGAACGAGCAGCCACATGAGCAAGAAGCCCGAATTAGCATAGCCACATGATTTTCACTTGCGAATTAGCCCGAAATTCGTCGATTTGGGCTTATTTGTCCTAAATTCATCCATTTTTTGAAAGATAATGTCTCAATTTCAAAGCCCAAAAAGATAATGTCCCTAAATGATGAATGACCTAAAATTACTGTTCTAAATTCAATTTCCCCGATTTTATATATACATTAATATTGACATGCTTAATATTCAGCAAGCAAAATAATTTTTCCCCAAATATATAAAATAAGTATATGAAGAAGAACAAATTCCAGTCCAGATTTTCTAAATATTAACATGCTTAAATTCAATAACCAAAATATACATTACCTTGATCATTGAACCGGTTGCAAGAGTGCTTCCATTTATCAACAAATATGCATAACTTTTCTCAAAGTTCAAATTTCCATTTTTTCCTCCCCTAGCTTGGCTTTTATCTTATTCATTTTGAATTGTTTTCTAACTGTGGTTAAAGGTAACGTGGTTGAGGAACAGTAACTTTTCATACTGAAGGTAACCAATTTATGCCTTGTTTTCACAGAAGTTATTAATTATAAACCTAAACGTATTAATTATATATATATAACTAAAAGGTATTACCAATAAAAGATATTACTTGTATAGCTAAATGATGTCAGCCGTATAAATAAAAGATGTTATCAATATACCGAAAAAGTATTACTTCTTTCATTCAAATGTATTGCTCCAATTCCTAAAATTAATGTCTTGCTAATTTAATTGAAAGATATAAATTTGTCTAACTAAAAGATATTACCTATATACATAAAATGTAATATCTATATAAATAAATATTTTTCTTATTTTATTTAGAAGGTATTACATATTTTCATAACTAAAATATATTACTCATATAATTAAAATGCACTACCTATATAATTAAAATTTATCACTTGTTTGACAGAACACGAACGAGAGAGGTGTGGGTGTGGGTAGACAGGAGCACGTCGTGGGAGCACACAATGCATGTAGAAACGCATAAAAATGGAACAGATCGAGTTGCACGAATCGAGGTTACAAAACTTGTCAAACCAAAATTGAAATTTTCCTAAAAAGGGATCCTTAGGCACAAATTTGGTATTGAAATACATTTTCTTTTCTATGAAAAATTAATGGTTTGAAAAGTTTCAATTATTACACAAGTTATGAAAGGAAATTCTTCAAGTTCACATGATTTTTTTAATAATATTTGGTTAAACTTTATCAAAAAAAAAAAAAAAAGATAAAATGTTTATCGTGGGCAACTTTTTTCTATGTCCACCAATGATGTGTAATGATCGCATCCCCTCATTATATATAAAGTGAAATTAAATTGTTAACACATCAGCCGTGGACACATCTTAACGTGCCCACGGTAGGTAGGGTAGCAGGACTTCAAAATATCCAGGGAAAATTGGTAAAAGTACCTCGTATGTTTACCCTAATTATGACTTTATCCTTTATTCTTTTGGGTTTTTAAAAGTACCTCGTATGCGGGTGTTTTTTGTCGAAAATACCCAATCACCTGTGGTAGCAGGTAACTAGCCGGTCACACACTGACGTGGTATGTAATCGTTTTTTTTTTTTACTTTTTTTTGTCTTTTTTCCATGTCATCAGATGGAGGGAAAGTCCAACTATTCCCCCCCCCCCCAAATCATCTGAAAACAGTAAAAAAATCCTTTAACTACATAGGGAACAATTCCTCTAGCCATTATTCAGTTTATGTAGATCTCCTCCATTTATGCGCTAAAAATGAAGCTTCAAAATTAGGCAAATCACTACACGCTCGTTTTATCTTCCATGGCTCCCATTCTTCTCTCTAATTTGCTTCCAAACTCATTGACTTCTACGCTCAGTGCAGAGATTTGGCAGCTACTCGTAAGTTGTTTGACAAAATTCCCAAGTCAAACATACGAGGCTGGGTTGAGGTGATAGAGTCCTTTGCTCGCTATGACTATTATCAGTAGGCCATGTCCTTGATTGATGAAAAGCAGAAACAAGGGTTCAGACATGATAGGTTTGTTCTCCTCAGTGTTCTTAAAGCATATGGACAACTCTTTAATAGGAGAATGAGAGAGATACTACATGATGTCGTTCTGCGAAATGAGTTCCATCTTGATGTTTTTGTGATGTGTGCTTTGGTTGATATGTACTCGAAATATGGGGTGCTTGAAAGGGCGAAAGAGTCTTTGATGTTATGTTGGATATAGATTTGGTGACTTTAAATACTATGGTTTCAGGGTGTGTTCAAAATGGATTTGTTGAACAGGCTTTAGGTTTTGTTGAGAGAATGAACTCATTGGGTGTGAAACCTGATATCGTGACATGGAACTCGTTAATCGCAGGGTAATCACAAGCAAACGATGAAACGATATATTCGGAAAATTTTCAAGATTATGGAAAGTAATGGGGTTAAGCCGGATGTGTGACTTGGAACTTGTTGTATGACTTGAAAAAAAAACAAATGAAAAATATATTCCACATGTGAATTAACCTGTCACGTCAGCATGTTGCTACTATAGGTGATTAGATATTTTCAACAAGAAACATCAATATACAAGGTGAAATACATCGCGAGAGAATTAAATAACAAATCAGACAAAATTATTTTATATGAATATATAAGAAAGTCATAACAAATTATATTTACAACAGTAAAGGGCTTAATAATTGAATCCTACAAGAGTAAAACGACTAAAAAAATTGCTCAATTAATGTGGCACTTTAGTTTTACTATGCATAAAATTATTGTAGTTATATTAAATACAGGAAAAATCCCTAATTTAGGGTTCATATATCAAATTTTCCAATTTATTGCCACATCAACATTTATGTCGTTAGCAATAATACTCGGAATTTGAACTTTGAGGGAAAAAAAAAAAGTAAAATTGAAAGGATTATTTTAGAAACTAATAAAAGTAATAGAGGGCCAAAAATTAATAGATCTAAGTTCAGTCAGACAAGATGCATATGCAAACAACATAAATGCAAAGAGATGTTGATTGATGCTGGTAATTTGTGGTGGGCAAAAACCTGCACGAAAACAATTAGAGTGTATAATGTTGTTCAAAATGTCACAACATCATACAAAACACAATAGAATAAAATGAAGAAAGAAAAAGGAACAGATACATATACCGGTATAAAATACCCGTGGGAAGCCAACATGACAAAATTTATTACTTCAAAAAGTAATTACAAAAAAGATACAAAGAGATCTTGAGAAAAAATCTCTTTAAAAATACACGTCCAAAATAACTAATAATGGAACTCTATAGACGTGAAAACACAATTAAGAAAAATAACAATTCTATCTAAATGAAAAATAGTCAAGAGTGAGCAAACTCTATGACTCAAATGAAAAGAAGACAGGAATGTTGTTGTAAATGTTCTCAACAAACTAGAGACGACATTTGTCTCTAATGTTTCTTATTTCTTGCTTATCAAACACAGTCTTCAATCTTCTATTTATAGACCTCCGGATAGCCATGATCTTGATGAACAATTCCATGATCACCACGTTCATCTTCACTGTTCCACTTCTCCATAATCTCACGTTCAAACCTACATGCCTAAACACAATACAAGTTCACATACCTAAATTATAGGGATTTGTTAACAGCCAAGTAAGACTTGGTCAAAACTCAATCTTACAACTTAAAACACGTGGAAACAAAAACTTGTAGCCTACTCCAAATAACTAACTTTTAATTAAAAACACTCAAATAAAATATTAGCACAAATAAAATAATTTGGGTTTAAGGAAAAAGAAAAAATTAATGATAAGATATCTCTATATCATATAGCCTACTCCAAAATGTTTTATAGTATATTAATAATTTATAAGATATCTCTATATCATATAAATGATGGGATAGTTGTCACAAAAATCATGAACTTTTCCAAAATTGCAATTTTAACATGATTTTTGGCTATTAGCAAATTTTTCTTGACTTTCAGTCATCTTTTAACTCTATAAATTCGTGTTTCTAGATCAATTAATATGTTTATTAAATGTATTAGCATCAATTTGGGGGGGGGGGAGGGGGGTTCTTTATAATTTCTGAAAATTTGGGATTTGTGAAATACTCAAAATCTACCTGTTAGTTACAGATGCACGAGACCTTAACAGTCATTTTAAATTTATCAATAGTTAAAAGTCATATGAAAATTAATAATTTGGGGAAATTCGTGATTTTTCTAACAATTACACCTCTAAATATTGATATATAATATTAGTACGGCTGGTTGGACAGACCGACCGACAATCCACCATAACCCACCATTTAATAGGATGGTGCAGAACTACCGAGCTTAATTGTGGCGGGCCGCTAATTAAATCCAAACCCAATCTAACCTAGTGGCCCAAATTCAGAATTTTTTTTTATGAATTGTCTATGCTAGTAATGCTGTAATCATTTAAATTGAAACAAAATAGACTGAAAATGATTTGGGCATATTTGGGTTGGGTGTAAACGAGCCAAACTCGAACGAAATGTTTGTTTGTTTATCTTAAAAGAGTGTTTATGTTTGTTTATTTAATAATGACATGTTCACGAATGTTAACTAATGGTTCATGAACATGTTTATTAATTTTTTTATAAATAAAAATCATTTAAACCAACTAATCGTGCATTTCATTTTTTATGCACAATGGATTTCAAATTAAAGATTATTAAAAATGGATTGACTTGATACTTTATACTCCCTCCGATTCAAAATAATGTCGTTTTAGAACTTTGTAATTTATTCTTTTTAAGTGTCGTTTTGAGGGTTATTTCCAAAATTGCCCCTATACTTAATTAATTATTTATTTATTGTATGCACATTCCCATGTTTTGAAAAAATGCATGCACTTTGAGTAAGTGAACAATAATTGAACAGTCAAGAACTAATTAAACTCTCATGCATGAACACTTTGCCATGGTATATAACTATAAATATAGCAAATCTAATCTTAAAAATTTCGCAACTTTAGTGATTTTACTTTTGAGAATTTTGGTGTTAAACTTGCTGACTTCTCACTTTCATCATCACCAAATTCATATAGGATGAATATGGGAGTCTCATATATCGAAACGTTGCATACTGCATATGTTAGTATTTAATTATAGTTGAATGAGAAATAAATCATGCATTGGTTATTTAGTTATAGTTGAATGAGAAATAAATTATGCATTAGTTAATATTTAATTATAGTTGAATGAAAATGAAATGGTTAAAAGACAAAAATAATAAATGAAGGGTATAACAGGAAAATAAAGTCATTCTTAATTTGTATGTAAAGTTGAAGGACGACACTTATTTTGAATTGGAGGGAGTATGTTATAATTGGATTTGAAACGAAATAATTATTATACTTTAAATATTGGTAAAACATATTAATATACAATAAATGCAGTGTGAAAAGTAATAAATAGAATTTCCTAAAATAGAAAGTTAAAATGGACAGAAAAATCCTTTTGTTATTTTTGGTGGACTATTCTGTTTTTATATATAAAGATAGATGAGACTGAATACACAGCAGTTGGAATCAAAATAAAAGAAACGTGTAACCCGTGAGAACATAAACTGCCGAATACTTTTCAATTATAAAACAAATATTAGTACATATTAACCATCATCACGCAACAAGAAAATAAAAATATAAATTGATAAGATGAGTGCAATCCAAATTAGTGAAGTGGATGAACAGGTGTGGTGTGACTAATTAATGGAGTCTCATTATTGAAAACAAATTAACAAGATTATTAAAAATTGCAGATTAACCCCTTTTCCGAAACCCGGCATGCGCTTACAGGATGCCGGGGATGACGAGGCCGCCGAGGACACCACCACCACCACCACCACCACCCAGGAGGCTGCCAACACCATCACCGGCAAGGAGGCGATGCACACCATTAACCCCGCCCTCACTCATTAGGTGACGTGCAGCTTCACTTTCTTGGCTCATAATGCCTATCACCACCAAAACCAATATGCATCCATACTTGCAAATATTCTTCTCCATCTTCATCTAACTCAATTATGCAATCTGTATATCAGCAAAGAAGAAGAAAGGATTTTGATGATACATCAGAACTTGTGCCACATCTATTTATAGACATGCATGCATCGAATGTAAAATAATATTCCCTACTTAAAATTAAAAATATTTAAAGTTTGCACGTCTTTATAGACAGAGATGCACGATTCATTCATTGCACTTCCAACACTAACATGGTTATTAAATTAAAAAATAAAAAGATTAAGACATGGGCTGCCACTATATATGTTGCCAAACTATTACTTTTGGTTTTTAATATCATTAAAACACATCACCATAAGATACATTGACAAATTAAGATCTCGTCTCCTTCTCCTCAAATTAAGAAAATCAACTCAAATCAATTACACATATTACAGATGGGGAATGAATTATTATCATTAAGAAACAAGTGTTTGTGTCTAGCTTGGTAGTTGAGGCTTTATCGTTATCAATACATAAACACCACCTGAATTTGACAAGTTTCGTTGGAGAGAATCCTATCTTTAATTTTGACATTTTCAACAAATCAATTCCACAATAGCTATCCATATATAATTTACTCAATCTCTAGCATGCTTCTACGAATTGTTAACTTATTTACTTGATTAAAGGTGGTTTCTGTAAATAATATGGCAAAACCCTTCATGTGAAAATAAATAAAGAAATAGGCGCATTTCCAATTAAAGAAACGTATAAGGATAACGCGTTTTCAAGTTACCGTTTGGGCTCCATAGAGAGAAAATCAGAGAGAGAGTCATAATTGAAGATAGTCTTGAAAGTGTATTTCTTGCTCTAGAACTTGTCATAATTCCTTGTGATTGTAAATAGAAAAACCCTCCCCTGCTGTTAATAGGCGTTTTAAGCCGAACCACATTTGATCTTGTGTTGATTTACAATTTCAGTTTTAATTCTTGGGTTGAGCTTTGTTGTGTGTGAGATTCTGGATCATTTCTTGAAGCAAGAACAGATTTTCTATTAGTTTCATTCATAACCTTTTGTGAAACAAAAAGTTCTTTTTCAGTCATAACTTAAAATTCATTCGGTTTTATCCATAATTTAACAATTTTACCATTCTCGTTCATACCACCTATATTAGTCCTTGTACCATCAATATTTAGGCCGTACCACCCCACCCTATACCAACCGACCGAATTGGGTAACTGTTCCATTTTCATTAACCCTTAATATCAAAACTTTGATCGTATTATCATATTTCGTACGAAGGATATATAATTGACCAAAATGACTAAAAAAGAACGAAAGAAAGGGAAAAAAAATCTCCTCAAAGTTGGTTAAGAAAGGGTTTACCACCATGGTTACACAGCTATATGTGATCTGGGAAGAATTGAAGTCATTTAAGTAATACATTTGTTTTTGTAAATATAAATTAACTTTGCTTTCGATTTTTCCATGATTTCATGAAAAATAAAGAGTTTGCATTTGGTCTACTATCATATGGTTGTTTGACCTATACATATGAAGTTAATTAAGATTTTCCATTAATGAGAATTAAATACAAGAGATTACAACTTATATATACTGACATATTGACCAGTCCACTTATTGGATCGGTCCAGCAATCTTTGTTTCATATGCTAAGTGGATCGATAAATGTTTCATAGAGTCAAAAAAGTTTAGTAGAAACAGATGTTCAAGTTCGCACAATATCACCAGAATATCTCTCTCCAAACTAGCCATGTCTTCAGTATGAATGGCCATAGAAGTCAAGGCTTTGAAGAACAGACTTAGATAAATGATAGTCTTCCACACGTATTTTGAGAGCATATCATGAAAGATAACCGAAATCAATCTCTACATAAATATGTGATAATAATGACTCTTCATCCAAAACAGTTTGAGTTTTCTCATGTCTTCATATCTCCTCATATCTGATATATAACCATCAGAGAACTATAGATCTTTAATCCATCCGAACAATAAATGAACAAACACTATATGAATATGTTCGCGAACAAGTTCACGAACATAACCGAACCTGTTTTTTTGTTCATTTATGTTTGTTAAGATTAACAAACGAACATAAACAAACATTAACCAAGCTCGATCACGAGTAATTTGTCTAACGCTCTGTTCCTTTACACCCCTATATTTGGGCATATTTAATTTTCATGCAGTATTTATTCTAATCATCATCAATGTGTTATTTTTATTCTAATCATCTATTACATAGAATTAAAGAAACATTTTAGGTAATTTTCAAATTTTATTAAAAAAAAACTCAAATTTCTTTGGTGAAAGAAAATAGAGGGGAATCTGCACAGTGGTTACGCAAAATCACGCGAAGGAAAAGAAGGAGCAATGGTTCTGCGCACTGAGTCAATGGTGTGAGACAAGAGCAAAAGCAAGAGACTGTGCGAAAGGTTGGAAGAAAGTTAGGGTTCTGAATTGTTTTTCTTTTTTATTTTTCATTTTCATTTTCTATTTGTTTTTGTTTTAATTCCACATAGAATCTTCCATTTTACATTTTGGGTTCCAAATTAGCAATTGGAGACTGAAAGACTAATCATGTGTTGATTTGTTACGAATTATAAATTGGACATTTATGGTGTTAACATCCAAAGTTCATGTTGTAAATGAAAACAGACCTTAAGTTCATGATTTTTTATGTAATTAACTCTTTATTATAATTGACAATAACATTATTATTTTTATCAAATATTATAATAATATCTATATATTATTGAATTCTTCGTTTACGTACAGACTATATATACCAAAATCTTTTCATGGAAATGAATTAAAAGTATAGTATAAAATAATTAATGTGATCCAAAGCACATGAAGAGATACATAAAACTAATGAAACGGATATAAAAATGACCATATATCACAAAATTGTTTATTGCATTACTAACTTTCACAAAAGCTCGTTTGTGTCCGACACGTTCCTGCTATTAATTATTTTTTTATTCTTTTCATTTTTTAAAAGAAAAGAAAAAATATATATATTTACTAATATATATATATTCGTTCAATTATATATAATACATGACAACAAGTTTTAGAAAAATATATAAATTGAGGTGATGTCATGAGTCTAACCCACCAAAAACTCAACTCACTGCGAGCCAAACTCATTTAAACCTGTCTTCTCATAGACCATTAATTACTTAACCCAACCAACCTTTTTAGTGGGGTTGAGCGGACTGACCCAATGAATCTAAACTGTTTTGAAAGCTTTACTTATTACTATTCACCCCCATTCATTTTTAGGTAACAACACATTGCACTCTACAATTTCTTGAGCTACATAGTATTCATATGATAAAAACTATGGTAAACACGAATCATTGTGGAAACAAAATATTTTTTTCGTCCATTTTGAATAACGAACAAATTTTCTACTAAATGTTTTTGCTATATAGACTCACATATCCAATTTTCTTAAATAGTCATAACATCTAACCTTCCTATCATCTAACACAACGTGTTGGGGTCTAATAACATCCACACTCTCTAGAAATGATATCTCCAATATTTACAATGAGTAGAAATTTATTTTATTAAAGTGGGAAAAAACAAAATGGAAATACTTTAACCAAAAAGGGTAAAAAAAAAAAAGATTTTCCCTTAGCTTTTCTTATTAAGACATATTGTCAAACTAGTTTCCATCCTTAGCTCCTCTTGAAAACATGGATTTTTTTTCAATAATAATGGATAAAAATATAAAACAAAGTGCTCATCAACTCAAACCTTGTAAATTAAGGTTGAATTATCAAGCCATCAAGATTCAAAATGATCGAGGGCACACAAACACATCATCCCTAATAAAAGACACAAAAATAAACCATAAAAATACAACCACCAACTCCATGAAACTCTACTAGAATAAAGGTGCCCTACGAGGCACTCCCTTCCTACTGCGTTTGTTGTAGCTCTTAAGATTTTGTGACTGCTCAAGCTGTTCAACTCTTTTTGAAATGCCAAGAATCAAACTCTCTGAATTTGGTTGAACCTTAAAATAACATAGTATATATTTAAGTTGAAGAAAAGATATAAATACATTCAAAGATATTAGAGTTCATGTTCAATGAAAGCCAATTCATTAATCATTCTATAACATAAACATGGTAGAACTTATTATAAAGCAAAGAATGCTCATATTTACATCACATTCATGAATTTGATATTGTTCTAACCCTGTTTCCCATGTTTTCATATATTTTGTAATTCATTTAACATAAGCATACTATAATATATGTATTTTATGTATAAGAAGTTCATTTATACTACAAAAAGTCTAATTTTAGAGCTAAACAATAATGTTTGCAATTTGTTATATATATACCGAAAACGAAATTCATATTCTTCCATGATTAACTGTTAGTATGAATTCTTGTTCTTTATTTACCTTGCATGCAATTGAACAGAAACAAAATCTATCTGGATCTGTTAGCTTTCTTTTGCAAACATAGCAAGCTCCATTGCCTTCAATGAGTAAACCGGAGCCACTATGTGGAAGGGGAGTCAAAGATACAACCCACTTTTTGTTGCATTTGTAAGGCTGCAAATAAATCAGAAAGACCATCTTATAATTTCACTATATACTACTTTAAAAAGGGAAATTATGATATCTATATGAGTGATTGATAGATGTTATCAGATGAAAAATGATAATCTATATTCTACATTAATTTAAATAATAATTAGCAAATTTATCTCTGGAAACAACATATATCTTACTGATATTTTGTTTGCTTTGAACTTAGAAGATAACATAGGAACCAAATTTGTTGAATACATATATAGGCATGAAAATTGTATTCCAAGTTAGGACTATTCACTTTATATATATGAGGTAATACGATTCAAATGAGCATAAACACTCACATATTATCTATGTATCCAAATGAGCATTGATAGTTAAATGTCACATCCTATGTAATTCTTCTCTTTAAGATAAATAATGGGAAAAAAAGAATTCATTGAAGTATATGTTTACTCTATAAAATTAATTACCTGAATTTTCCGACAATCCATATGAGTCTCCATCTCACTGAGAGGAACAACATTTTGATAGACATGTCTGTAAATTGTAAGTATCTTGTGGTTGTCGTGATGACCAAATATAATACAATACCTGCAAGTCGACTCGTCACAAGTTATGCAATAGCGATTCAATTCATTCTTTTGCAGATTATCATGGTTTGGACATTTATCAAAAAATGTCCTTTCCAATAAATAGTCAATCCAATCCGGAAAACTGCTTCTCTTGATCACATGATTAATCTATATAGAAATGAAAATAACATCATTATACAAAAAATCTATGTCATATACAAATAAACTCAATATTAAAAAAAAAAAAAAAAGCAGTTAATTTGTATTTCAAACATGCTTGCTCGATTCTAAATGATGATCAAAATCAACAAGATCTAAAATTTAATGCTTCCATATGAAAAGTAATTACATGAGTGATTATGGCAATATTTTTAGAATTTTTTTTTTTTTTTGTAAATAACTTTTTAGCCACTAGATTCATAATATTACATTGAATTAAATTGACATTTCTTTAACCTATAAGACGAAATTGAGTATTGGGATGAGTAATTTTCTCCTTCATTATTTTTGTTTGAGGAAAGTAATTCTCCTTTATTGATAAAACGTCTTTTGGGTCTTGAATGAAGTTTTTGAATAAATAAATTAGTGTTTTTATATATAATAACATGTACTTATATACTATAATTCTATTTATTTCATCATCACAAATAATAAAAATTCTCCTACATATAATCTAGTGAAATTAAATTAACCAAAACGATGAATAGTTTCAGTAACCATTTATTTCCATTCATAAAAATATGCATGAACAATTATGACATAGTTTTAAATGATATATACCAATCAATTAATGATACTTATAGAATAACTATATTCGATTTATGTTGATAACATCTTTTCTAAGAAGACAATAACATAAATCCAATATTCTACAAAAATATAATTTTCACTACTGAAAAACATACATTTATTTATTTAATAATTATCATAAAACGTGACTCAAAAATCTAAAAGCCACCTTAATGATGTCTTAAATAGTCTTCTTATAAATTTAACTGGTAGACTTCAATGTGCCTAGATCCTTCCACTTTATTTCCATAACATACGAATATTTTTTGTTATATTATTTAATTAATTTCACAAATACAACTATACATCGTTTCTACATTTTTGTAAAAGAGTTATAAAATAGATTTTGAAATTTCTCCATAAATTAATATCATAAAGTTTATAAATAAATTTTGCACAAATAATTGGTTTTTTAAATCTTTAACGACTATAACTATCAAGTATATAAACTAATTTCAACATCCAAATATTCAAATACTTTTTAATATATTTTATTTGATAAATGGAATCTAGCTAATTGGTTAAGAATTATATGCATACATCTACTACTAGGTATTTCTTTCTGACAAAAAAAAAAAAAAAAAACTCAAAACACACACAACCTTTTCTAATTTTTTTTTTTTTTTTGTTTCCTTCAATAATAGACTGAGCTTTATCTAAATAAAAATTAGAAAAATATACATCATTAATTCTTTCAATTATAAATTACTTTAATAGAAATGAGATTTCAAGCCATCTCATTGATAAAGTGTTTAACAACAAAAGAAAAAAAAAAAAAACAAAGGAAAAAACTCAAAGAAAAGTGATACGCGAAAACATGTGAAACATTTGTATACCTGTTGCATAACGTTGTTTAAGCTGGAGATGCTCATCTTCTCTTAATTGATTGCGCTAAGTTTTAGAGAAGTTTTTGTATAAATAAATGAATTAATGAGACACTTATATTTGTATTATTTTATAGTTGGTAATTTGTTTGAGACTGTGAAATAAATGAGAGAAAGTTTAATAGACAAGTAGTGATTGTCTTATATGAATAAATAAGAATGTCATTAAAAAATGTAGAAAATCGAAAAAGGACTTCATAGAATTGCCTTCACGAGATGTCGTCTTAGTTTCTTTCATGAAATGTTAATTACCTTCCATTTTGAATTGGATTCAATTCCATTTGTGTATTTTCATTTTAGTTATTTTGTGTGTATAATATATGGAAAAATAATAAGAACTGTGACAGAATTTGAATATAGATATTCCACTAAATTGCTATAATAATTTTGACAAATAGTCAAGTATTTAATGTGTGTATATAGAGTAGGTATGTGTGTTTGCAGAGATATATAGATGCTATATATGCTTCACAAATATTTTCTTGTTTTTTGAAATACAATGTAATATTCTCAAATACATATAGAAAAACAGTAAATCTACTTGTATAATCATTGTTATAATGATTTTACCAATTTTGATAATACAATAAATTGCGTTTATTATGTATAATCATTGTTATTACCATTTTACTAAATTTGATAATATAGTAGATTGTGTTTATTATGTATATAACAATTGTTATTACCATTTTACTAATTTTGAATGTATCTCTTCATGTGGGTGGAATATTGCATTAACTATTTCACGTCATAAACTTTAAACTCATTCCAAAAAGGATTGTTGTGGAGTTTGTAAACTATTAATTCAAATATTATTGTGTTATTATATAGAACAATAATTAATGATAGTCAATTATAACAAATTTAAGAAACATAGGATTTTCAATTTTGGTTCTATAACTTTAACATCTTTCATTTCTAAACACTAACTTTTGTGGGTCTCGATAATGATCCTTTGTGTTTTACATTTTTACAATTTAGTCTCATATATTTTGATAAAAATTCAATTAATTCTGATGATAATTACTAATTTTATTTTGGCTATATATTGGATATTTTGATTGTATTAGGAGAAAAAATTAATTTATGTATATGACACTAAATGAAGGGAATTTCAATTTTATATCACATAAATAAATTTTATTCTCTTAATTTAACTATCATAGATCGATTCCCACTCCCCACACAACCACAATCTCCGATTTATCATCACCGATTCATATCAACAATTATCGTTATATAAATAGTTGAAAAGAATAAAATTTACAGGATCATTATAGAACCCCCATAATTACGGATTGAAAATGGATATGAACGAAGCTATAAGACTAAGATTAAGTTGATGAGAAATGATTGTTGCTTTATCATAAATTGATAAATTATTAAATATCTCAATATCCTAAATAAAAAACTATCATGCATTCTTTTATAAGTTTTACAATTTTCATAAGTGCTTTGGCATATAGCTAGTTAGTCTAAACCCCGTATAATTATCTGATTATCCACCCAATTGATACGAAATATTTGGGACATTATACAGTGATTTATGAAAATAATTTATGTATATGTATTGTCACCGTTTGTCCTAATAATCATTTGGCTTCTCTAAAACTCATAATACATGTCTCTCCGCCCAATTAATAATTTTTTTAGGGAAATTAATTATAATGATTTGAGAAAATAATGTTGATGTTGATTGTTAGTTTAAAATTTGTTAGATGATTAATAATTATAAATTCATCTATGCGTGTTTAATTTCTATTTTTTAATTTTTATTGATTAAATAATTCATGGTTTGCTAATTTAAGTTTTTAACTCTAAGTTATATTTCTAGTATCATTGTATAATAACTCCTAAATATAAGTTGATTATCAGAAGAGAAAAGGAAAGTATCATTAGCTATATTATCGATGGTGAAAGAAAAAACTTGACGATACGACTTGATTCACAGTTTTGCCTCCAAAACTGAGGCAAACTGTGTTATAGCAATTATTTTAAACTTTTTTCTCTTTTTAATGACAATATACATATATTACATTATAAATGTTTAAAATTTTTATAATATATTCAGTTTGTATAATTGAGATCAACATCAACATTCGAAATTGACTATGGATGACTCACCCGACCTAAATATAAACCCATGCATATTTGTTTGATAAGACTACTTTAATAGTTTTCATTTCAATACCAACGCATTTTACCATCTTATAATTCCTTATGTTTCATTAAAAGAAATAATAGGCATGAAAGAATATAGTTCTACAGGATACAAAATACTAAATGTCACGCCCCGTTTTGATAACTTAAAAAATATCAGAGTATGCATAGCGGGCGTGCAGAAAGAGAGAAAATAACATGCATTTCAAACTTATACAGGATAAACGAGCGACTTCACAAATTTTAAACTTGCGTTATTACATAATTAAAACGGGATAATTGTGCGAAATCCTCTTGTGGTTTGGAAAATCGGCATAAAACCCCTCTGTGTTTTCAAAAATGCGCGAAACCCCCTTATGGTTTTCTAAATGTAGCCCGAAATCCCCAACTCTGTTAAGGTTAACGGAAGTGCTATGCACGCGCTGTTCATGCATTTTTTAGTGTTTTTTTTACTTTTTTGCTATAAAATGATATATATACACCATTTTTTGACTATATTAAAAGATTAATTCTCTTGTGGGGTTTTTTGCAATTGCAAACACTTTCTTCAATTTGATTTTTTACATTAACAACTATGTATTATTTGTTTTTTTTTTCAATTGATTTTTTTATAATGTTAATTTTATATATAGTTATTTATTTTATTGTTTTTAATACTACCAGTTGGTACGTATGTTTCTTTTTTACTTTTTTTTTTATTTCAATATTTTTTTTCAATATTGATTTTTATTTAGTTATTTATATTATTGTTATTAATGATTTTTCTTTCTTTTCTTTTATTTTTTCAATTAATTTTATTGTTTTGCAACAATTGATACGTATATTTCTTTCTTTACTTTTTTTTTTCAGTTCATTTTTTCAAAATGTTAAATTTTTTATTTAGTTATTTTTTATTGTTATTAACTCAACTATTTATGAAAGTTATATTAAATAAATAAGACTCGATATTAAGAAAAATATAAAATAAATAAATAAAAGACTCATTATTTAATAATTGTTAGGTATAACAAACAAAATTAACCATACCAAGAAACAATTAATATACGAGCTTGAGAGAGAGAGAGAGAAGATGGGAGGAAGAGAGAGAGAGGGTGTGGCCGAGATTTCACCGGCCGTTTCACGGTGGAGGCGGCAGCGGTTGGACGGTCCGAGCCCGGATCTGGAAAAGGCTCGGAGAGGGCTACGTTTTAGTGTTAAGATCGACCGGAACAAAGAAGGAAGAAGGCAGCACCGGTGGCGGCCGAGCAGGAGAGAGAGAAAGAAGAGAGAAAAATATACTTGTTCAAATATGTTCCAAAATATCACTTGAGTGTTCCAAATTTTCTTTTATGTGTGCACCGATTGGGCCATGGACCCCGAAATGGGCTGCCCATTAAACGAAACGTCTTGTCTTCAACTTATGATATCACTTAGTTATATTATAACCTAAGGTTTTCGATTATAAATAACGATTTAATTTGTTGTGAAACACACATAATAAAACAAGCAATTAAGGATTAAATTATTTAATTAATTCAATTATTCATTCGTTTCATCCTAAGTGTTATACTAAATATTTCAACAACCATAATTATAGCTCGTTTTTTTTTTCCTCACCATATACCAAATCTCTCGGAAATTATAATGTCGCGAAGAGAATGACTAACAATTTGTTTGATTGATGTTTATAGCTGGTATATTGAGATGTCTTATAATTTATCAAATTATTCTAAAACGTCAATGTTTTCCATATATCCAATAAGATGTTTCTGTGCTTGCATATCCCTTGAATACACTAAACCACTAGATCTATATTTCTTTCATCTCATTGCCTAAGTATTATTTTCTTAATTTATTATATTTGACTATAATTATAATATTTATCTAATATTATAGTATTATCTTTTTATTAATGAATTCAATTGTTTACACACTATATATACCAAAATCTTTGTCGGGTCAATTCTTTGTTTGGATGCAAAATAGTAAACTAGGTAATTAGTTTTAAAGTTACCACCTATATTCCTAGGGGCATACTGCAACATGGGAGAAAATTTGAAAAATGTCAAAATTGCACCTACATATATAAAGTTGTGCAATTTTTATTAATATTAAAAAGTTTGGTTAAAAATGCAATTTAGGAAGAAAAAAAAAATGCTTTTATCTGCAATATTTAACCCTTTAAAATTCTTTTTTTTTTAAAAAGACATTTCACTTTTTCATATAGGACAATTATATTTGACCTCTCTATTAATGTTTAATGTTTATGGCTATTAATTTCAATTTGCCCAAAATAAAATATTTCAATTATAAATAACCTCATTTCACAAATACAAAAAATTCTATAAAGTTGAGTGTTTTCAATTTTGAGAAGATGAGCACCTCCTCAAATGAAGTTTTGCAAAAGGTATGAATTTTATTATTATTATTATTATTATTATTATTATTATTATTATTATTATTATTATTATTATTATTATTATTATTATTATTATTATTATTATTATTATTATTATTTTATTTTATTTTATTTTTTTGATTCTTTGTAAATACTTCATTGAGATGGCTAAAAAAAACTCATTTCTTGTAAAGTAATCTACAAATGAAGGATTGAGTTTTGCTTTTGTGATTTAAATTTAGGATAAGCCTTAAATAACTTTAAAATAGAAAATTCACCATTTGCATTTGTTGAATTTCTTATGTAATTACTGTTGTAATTGAAAATTTCAAAACAATTATACATAGATCTATACAGTTTCATGTAATAAAATGTGAAAGATGTTTGTTATGACCAAAATAGGAAAAACAATTATCATCATTTTAGTAATTCCGTTGTTAATATGCCTATATATGAAGTTTTGTGCTTTTAGATTCTTACTTTTTTTATACATAAACTATTATGTGAAATTACGATTTTGTATAAATCTTTGGATCTTGTGAAATCGGCTCTAGTAGATATAGACAGGTTGTGTGTACTTTAATTTTTTGTTAGAAGTATATACCTAATAGTAGACTTGAATACACAAAAAATAAATAAATAAAAATAAAAATAAAACAAAAAATGGATCTATAATTTAGTTTATATATATATATATATATATATATATATATATATATATATATATCTCTCTGATATATTAGTTATATTGTTATTAAAGGTTAAAACCATATAATTTGTGGATGGTTTATTTTTTAAATTTATGATTATTGAATATATGACATGACTCTACAACTCTGTTAGAGTGAAAAGAAATAATATATTATCTATTTTTTTAATTTACAAAATATATTAAAAAATATTTTTATGTTAGTGATTGTATTTGTGGCATTGTGCATACACATGGATATTCCTATTCTGAGTGGAAGGTTCTAGCACATAAAAGTTTTTTATGCCAAGTATCACATTACATATTAAGACATCATATATAATGTGGCTTTTAGATTTTACTTCATGTTCAAAACTACTTATTACCTAAATAAATATATATGTTTTTCTTTAGTGGAGATTATAATTAATTTTGTCGAGTTGTGGATTTTATTTGTTGTCCTCATACCTAAAAATGTCATTGAAATGTATTAAATATAGTCTTGCTATAGGTATTATATAATTTATTGGTATATAATAATATAACAGTTGAAATTATATCATAATCTTGAATAATATATTTATATATTTTTTATGGAAATACTATATCTGTTCAAATATTTATTTAATTTATTAACTAGTTTATATGAAAGGGATTTGTTTTCCACTGACTTTTTTTACATAAGAAACTTTAATCCAAGACCAATTAAAACTTACATCTGTGAAAGTGAAAATTACTTTTTCCTCAAAAATGTATACACATGTACACATATATGAAGGAGAAAATTGCATCATTATAAGAATATATATATATATATATATATATATATATATATATTTCTAGATTAAAAAACAATCACTTTGATGCAACATATATATTATGAATATAATGGCTAATATAGTAACTACAAAAATAAATAATTAAATCTAATAACATTATCATAATCTTTAGTGAAATTGATTTGTAGTATTAAGTTTTAGTTCGTGTCTATTTCAATCATAATGGAGAATCATATAACAAGAATGATATTCATAAAATGAGTTTGGACAATGATATTACTCAAGTTTTTACTATTGACAAATATAACCTAAATTCTTGAATGCCATTACGAAAAATAAAATAAAATAAAAAGTTTACATTGTATGTTACTAAATATTAAGTTTATTATATTTGACATTTTTTATATATAATTGATGTTTTTCTCTTTTATAGGTTGATCGCATGATCGGAAAAGACAACTTTCCGAATTGGATTGATCGCTTTTTAAAGAATACATTTTTCAACAAATGTTCAAACCATAATGATAAGAAAAAGAATGAATTGAATCGTTATTGCATAACTTGTGATGTATCGGCTTGCAGGCATTGTACCATGCATCCTCATCATAATGATCACAACATACTTACTATTTACAAACTTCTCTACAAAGATGTTGTTCCTCTTAATGAGATGGAGGCTCATATGGATTGTCAGGACATCCAGGTAATTGAGTTTATACATGCATGAGCATACTTATATTAATATCTCTTACTTCATTTCTTCAATTTCTTTACCATTTATGCCAGTCATATAATATCAATTACGTTGGATGTGACATCCCTTAAAAATGCTCATTAGTTTATGTAGACAACATGTAGTTGTTTATGATGATTAAAATCGCATTACATTATAAGATGAGTAATGCTATATTGAAATATAATTATCATGTATGTAAACAAGTTTGATTATATGCCATTTTTTACTTCAAATTAAACAATGATTAAGATAATCCTAGCGCTAGCAGTAATGTAATTTGGTTTAATTGTCGATAAAATTACAACATATTCCTAAATTGTAATTTTAACCAAAAGTTTCAATACTTGCAAAAATAACTTGACGTTATATATATATATATATATATATATATATATATATATATATATATATATATATATGTGTGTGTGTGTGTGTGTATCAATCAGTTTTTCAGATATTTTTTTCATTTATGATGAATCTATCATCAGTCTCCAGAGCAATCATCACCACATGAAAACTGTACCTCGGAGATTGTATTACAGTTTAATCACAAAAGAAAAAAAAAAGTAAGTAAACTGGTTGATGTCAACTTTGCGAGCTCACATACACACAAACATACATACATACACACACACACATATATATATATATATAGAAAAATTTTGGGATTTTATAAGCAATTATCGAATGTAAATCTAACTAATTAATCATTTGTTGTAAATTAAAGAAGAGGGAAATCAAAATAAAAATTGTGGGAGAATGCATGAACACCTCATTGAACTCATGAAAATAGTTTGTTAATATGAAAACATACTTTTTATTAAAAATGACAAAAAAAAAAAAAAAAATTATTTACATATGTAGAAATCATTGTATAATTATCAAGTCATATTTCTTTCGACAAATGTTTCTACATCATTCACATATGTAGTTACATTTAGTAATTAAATGACTACATATTATCACTTTCATCTTTTTGGTACTTATTTATTTTTTAGAGAGATTTTCTTTTATAAATCTTCTTACCTTAAAATTGACACAGAAATGTGTCATAGTTAAGTATTCTGAATAGTACTATGTATGTGAATTCTTAACAATAACTTCTTATTAATGCATATAATCATATCGTAGATTATTTTTTGTCTAACACATAATATGTTTCAACCTCTTACTTTTACTTTATACCAATCGATCCAGTCATACATATCATCTTTTATTTTCTTATTAATTTACTTTTTTTAAAATATACATTTAAAAGTATACATTGTATTATTTGTGATTCATTTGCAGCAATACAAATGCAACAAGAAGCTGGTTGTACCTTTAACTCCTCTACCGCATAAAGGATCTGGTTTACTCATTCAAGACTATAAAGCTTGCTATGGTTGCAAAAGAAAGCTCTCTGACCCTCAACGATTTCATTTTTGTTCCATTGTTTGCAAGGTAATTCGTAGTTTTTTTTTTCCATTTTAGATAATTTAATTGTATGATACTTACATATTCATACTAACAACCATTTAAGAATTGTGAAAATTGTAGTAGTGAAATTTATTCACTTGCCCAAGATTGAAAATGAATTGAAGGTGTAATGAAAAAATTCAATGAAATGAGTAATTTGCAGCAATCAACACCAATGGAGAACTCTATTTTTATTGAAACCAATATCTAGTCTTGTAATGGCTAAATAAATTAGACTTCCAACTAAAGCGCAATATGGACGAGGATCTGCTAGGAGATAGCCTTCTCTTTTTCTTAACTTCACATTCACATCAATTCGAGTTGAACATTTATCGTCGCAATTTCCAAGAACTTAGTTTCTCAACTTTCTTGCATAATTTTTTTGATTAATAAATATTCCATATTCAAGTTATTCACCTCTAAACTAAGAAAGTGGTTTAATTTTCCTAAATTTTCATGTCAAAGCATATCTGCAATTGCTCTCGTAATTTTTCAACTTCGTGTTCATCATTCCCTATTATAATTATATTGTCCAAGTTTAAAAGTGCTACGATATAAAAGCTCCTTTTTTTTTTCTTACTAAACAAGCTTTGATCAAAGTTTGTAGCAAAATATCCACAAAACTGTAAGTATTCAACGATTATTCCATATCAAGCTCCACGAACTATAAAGTACTTTATGTAGCTAGCAAAAAAACTAGGGTGTGATGAAGATGACTTCAAACGAGGCACACACGTTTTTGACAGACAAGGATTGAGTAAAGGACAGTCGTCAGTAGAAATCGAAACGGACATAACTTTTGGAGTCAACTTAGAATCGCTATTAAAATGTGTTTCTGGTAGCAAAACAATGATTCTGATTGAACTCATCTACACCGTGCAATGGATTATGTGATCCTATGCCAAAATCCAATATTTGGTTGCAGTTTTAACCTTTTTCTAAAATAATATTCTCTATTTTCATTTTTCTTTTAGGGTTTTGGCCTTTCAATACAACATTTTTTCATTGTAATCCCCCTTTTGAATATTTTATTGGAATTATTGGTTTTACCTTTGGTATAGTCTTCTACATGATCTGGTCCCATGTCATAAGAGACATACCCGAGTGGCTGCTCCATATAGAAATTCTTGTCAATCTCTTCATACAAAAATGCATCCTTGTTGTCGATGCTATGACTGTTCTGACCGATGTCATTTTAGCCATGGTCCCAAATGTTTCTTCATAATATTTTTCGTATTAAATCTTTCTACTAAAGTTGTCTATGTTTCTTTTAATTTTGCAAACTCATTTACTTAATATGGGTGGCACTCCTTTAGGTTTAGGAACAAATTGTGGCTCCATGTTGGTTTTTCTTTATTGTAAGTATCTCTTCGCCCTGTATTGTTAGCTCTAATTTTTTAACGCCATTGGCTACATTAAAGCAAGAACATTCTTCATAATCAATTGGTCCAACAAAATAATATATACACTCTTAATTTTAAAGATTTATAAAAATATAGCGAGTTAGTTTGATAATGTTTTTTTGGTAGTCTATAATTTCGCATGTCCTCTTGTGAGCCTTCTTCTTGTTCCCAACATCTTAATTCATTAGAGCTTGAACTCTCTCTTTCACTTTGTCCTCCAGAAAAAATTGGAGTGTTTTCAACTGATGTTGAAGTTGTATACTAAAACGTACTTTCTCTAAGCTTCTGAATTTGGCCAGTTAGTTTCATATTTATAGTACTCATAAAAAAATTAAAATATTTTATCAATGATAACATCCCTTGATAAAATTGTTGGACTTAAGATCCACACACTTTTAGCCTTTTATTTTTAAGTAGGCGATAAAAGATTCTTCTTCACTCCATGAACATGAAACACATTATTTAGTATGATAGAATTGTTGTCTTTCCATTAATGACAATAGCGCCTTCATTTTCAAATTTATCATACTCATAAAAAAATTAAAATATTTTATCAATGGCAACATCCCTTGACAAAATTGTTGAAGTTAAGATCCACACACTTTTAGCATTTTATTTTTAAGCAGCCGATAAAAGATTCTTCACTCCATAAACATGAAACACATTATTTGGCATGATAGAATTATTGTATTTCCATTAATGACAATAGCGCCTTCATTTTCAAATTTATCATACTCATAAAAAAATTAAAATATTTTATCAATGACATCATCCCTCAACAAAATTGTTGGAGTTAAGATCCACGCACTTCTGGCCTTTTATTCTCCAGCAGCCGATAAAAGATTCCTCTTCACTCCATGAACATGAAACACATTATTTAGTGTGATAAAATTGTTGTCTTTCCATTAATAACAATAGTGTCTTCATTTTATGGGGTGCAGTGTGTTGTCGTTGTATTAATGGCTACATCATTACCATTTAATTATTGATGAAACTAAATTTAGCGTCATCTCCCGCTACATGATGACCGCACGCCCAATGGCCCCAATCCACAATCCAATCATTGAAAAAACTTATCAACGCCAATCCAATGAAATGTATAATATCATCACAACAACAAAGCACCTCATTTCTCTTTCTCTTCACATCAACAATACACCTCGTTTACTCACAACAAGAAGATCTTTCCATGAAGTACTACAATAAAAACGTTTTTATATTTATTTTTGCGACAAATGTTGTCAAAAAACCATTGATAGTTGCAAACAAAAACATTTTGCAACTGCATCTGTCGCTACATTATTATCTTAAAAGCTTTCTTCTGGCAAATAATTAGAGACAACATTATGTTAGCACAAATAGATTTTTTTAAAAATAATTTTTGTAATAATTTGTTGTCAATTTATATTATCAATTTTTCTGACAATACCTTGACGACATTTGTAGTGTGGTTTCACCTCCTTTATTAGAAATATTAGAGATAAGCCACCTTAGTGTATAATTAATTTTGTAATATGTGATTAGCATGATAAGTAGGGATTAGTTAGTTAGTTAGTTAACACTCTTAGCTTTCATGTGTATATATATGCATTCATTTATACATGCATAATTGATTTTTGTTTCAATGGATTCACTACTCTTCATCATCTTCTTTGGATTCTATCATGGTATCTAGAGCCACTATTTTTTTTCGGTACATCGGCGATAGTTTTCCGGTCCGATCTTCTGTTTTATTTGCCCGATTCTCTCATCGGCAATGGCTGCTTGATCGGCGGAGCTATTTCGCTTGATTATTTTTCAGCTTCTTCAATCGACAACGCTTTCCCGGTCTGATTTGTTGTTTCTTTGATCGATAATAGTTGTTTTCCGGCCGATCTTCTTTACTCTGTTTTCCACTTTTCTGCTACTTTGATCGGCGACGGCTCTTTTATTTTCCTGCTGATTTGATTCACTTTCTCTTTGAATCTCTTATTATCTAATTGGTTTTCTTTAGCTGCTATGGATTCTTCAATCAATTTTGTTCCACCACATTTCATTCCTTTGACATTGAGATTGGATCGCTCAAACTACTCTTTCTGGCGTACTCAGATTTTATCTACTACTCAACCTCATGGTTTTGATGGTATTCTACTTGGTGTTGAGAGTTCTCCTACAGTCTCAATTGTGGTCAATTCTACAGCTACTTCTTCTACTACTACTATTGTCAATTCAGATTACTTGTTATGGATGCGTCGTGATCAATTTTTGATGAGTTGGATGTTTTCTTCTATAAGCGAGTCTATGCTTGGTCATTTAAATCGATGTCAAACTTCATTTGAGGTATGGTCTACTCTGGAGACTCTTTTTCATTCTCAGTCTAAAGTTAGAACTCTACAACTAAGATTTCAACTTCAAACTCTTAAGAAGGGTGATTTATCTATTGCTGATTACATTCTTAAGATGACCTCTTTGGCTAATGATCTCAACTCAATTGGTTGTAGTATTTTTTATGATGAGTTAGTTCTCTACATACTTGGAGGTTTAGGTTCAGAATTTGAATCTGTAGTTGTGAATTTAACCTCTAAATCAGAGACTCTTAATCTCACCGAAGTTTAATATGCTTTACAAACTCATGAAATGAGAATACAAAGTCAAAATCAAGCTGCTTCTGTTCATGTTTCTGGTCATCAATCTCCTAGTGCTCATATTGTTTATGGCAAACCTTCTTCTAGTATGAGAGGAGGACGTTTTCCTCGTGGTACATCTCGTGGAAATGGTCGGTTTTCTCAAAGGAATGCAGGCAAACCTTTGTGTCAACTCTGTGGCAGGCCTGGTCACACTACTATTAAGTGCTATAAGTGTTTTGATATTAGCTTCACTAGTGCAGATGCTTCTAAATCTCCTCATGCTCTTATGGCTAGTATTTCTTCTTCTAGTACAGGTGATGCCTCTTGGTATTTAGATAGTGGAGCAACCAATCACATTTCAGCTGATCTTGAAAATTTCACTCTCAAGTCTGATTACAAAGGCACTCAAGAACTGGTTGTAGGTAATGGCTCCACCATTCCTATATCTCATATTGGATCTTCACATTTGCTCTCTTCTAATCATAGCACTTCACTTTTTCTAAAAAAAGTTTCTTTATATTCCTCAAATTACTAAGAACTTGCTTAGTATATCTCAGTTTACCAAGGACAACATGTGATGATAGAATTCTTTCATGATTGATGTTTTGTGAAGGACAAGACAACTCTCAAAACACTCCTGGAAGGCAAGCTTAAAGATGGTCTTTATAGACTTGATCTCTCCAATCTAGCTACAACTTCATCATCCTCATCTTTTCAAGCTTTGACTACTGTTGTTTGTAATAAAGCTACTACAGATTTTGTAACTTGGCACAATAAGCTTGGACATCCTTGTGCTACTGTTATGGCTACTGTTTTGAACTCTTTGCATCTATCTTTCAATAATAAAATGGAACATTTCTGTGATGCTTGTAAACTCGACAAGTTACATCAAAAGTCTTTTGCTTCTCAGTCTACTAAGACTACTGCTCTTTTTCAATTGATTCACTCTAATCTCTGGGGTCCCTCTCATGTTACATCCATTGATGGTTTTAAATATTATGTGCACTTTATTGATGATTTTACAAGGTTCACATGGATTTATCCATTAAAGGCAAAATCTGAGGCTTTTGCTGCTTTTATTCAGTTTAATGTTGTTGAAAGGCAATTCAATTGTAAGATTAAGGTGTTGCAAACTGATCGGGGTGGAGAGTATAGGTCTTTGGTTCCTCTTCTAGCTAAACTTGGTGTGCATTTTCAACATCCATGTCCCTACGTACATTCATCAACAACATGGAATGGCTGAGAGGAAACATCTTCACATAGTTGAAATGGGACTTTCCTTGCTTGCTCAGGCAAAATTGCCCCTAAAATTTTGGTGGGATGTTTTCCATATAGTTGTGTTTCTTATCAAAAGGCTTTCAACACCTGTTCTTCATCATATTTCTCCATTTGCCAAGTGGTTTAACAAAGCACCAGATTATGGTTTTCTCAAGGTGTTTGGTTGCACTTGTTATCCATATCTTAGAGCTTATAATTCTCACAAGTTTTTTTATAGATCCACAAAGTGTCTTTTTCTAGGCTATAGCCTTTGCCACAAAGGATATAAGTTCTCAGCCCCTCTGGCAAAGTGTACATTGTTACCACGGTAGAGTTCAATGAAGTTGAATTTTCATATCATGAGCTCTTTTCTCCAGTACTTTCTTCATCACCTGAGTGCAGATCTTCAAATGTGCTACCTATACCTACTCATTTGTAGTCTTCATCAAGTGGTTATGTTAATCCAAATGGCATTCCTTTAGTGGTGGATCTCTCTTCTAAAACTGTCTCTGCATCTATAGATGCTCCTGTTCCATTGGCTCCAACTTTAGATACTTTTGTTCCATTGGTAGCTACTACTGCTCCAGCTAATACTTCTTCTCAACCTCCTAGTTCCAAGCATCCTATGATGACCAGGTCTAAACTTGGAGTGCACAAACCAAAGGTATTCTCTGCGACTTTATCTTCAGCCTCACTTTCAGAACCTATGTTAGTTGATCACACTTTATCTCATCCTATGTGGAAGGCTGCTATGCAATCTGAATTTAATGCTCTTGTGCACAAGAGTACTTGGAATTTGGTTTCTTGGTTAGCTTCTATGAATGTTATTACTAATAAATGGGTTTTTAGAACAAAGTATAAGTCTGATGGTTCATTGGATAAGCTTAAAGCAAGACTTGTTGCAAGAGGTTTTCAACAAACAGTTGGGGTTGATTATTTTGAGACTTTTAGTCCTGTGATTAAGGCTTGTACCATTAGATTAATCTTCAATTAGCAGTTACAAATGCATAGTCCATTCAACAGATTGATATTAACAATGCTTTTCTAAATGGAGACTTGAAGGAGGTAGTTTATATGCATCAACCAGAGGGCTTTCTTGATCAATCTCATCCTCATTATGTCTACAAATTGAACAAGTCTTTGTATGGCTTCAAGCAAGCACCTCGGTCATGGTTTGATCTTCTATCCCTAAATTTCTTCTTGTCAGTTTCAGATAACTCATTGTTTTACAAAAGAAGCAATGGTAATCTTCTCCTTGTCTTGGTTTATGTCGATGATATACTTGTTACAGGTGATGACAAGAGTGTCATAGATTATGTTATTGACTTATTAGGACAGACTTTTACACTCAAAACATTAGGAGAGGTGAATTATTTTCTTGGTCTTGAAGCTCATCGATCTTCAGCTAGTCTTATTCTTACACAAACTAAGTATATAAAGGATCTTCTTCTCAAGACAAATATGCTTAACTCCAAGCCTACTTCCACTCCATTGTCTTCTGCTCCCAAGTTATCCTTAGATGATAATACTCATTTTGATCAAGTCACTCTCTACATAAGCACTATTGGGGCTCTTCAATATGTAACTCTCACCGGACCAGATATATCTTTTGTTGTAAACAAGCTAAGTCAGTTTCTTCACTCACCAATACTTAATCATTGGAAAGCTTGTAAGCATCTTCTACGTTACTTAAAGGGTACCACTACTCTTGGCTTGAAGTTTACCCCTACCAAACGTCTACTTCTTGAGCTTTACTCGGATGCAGATTGGGTTAGTAATCTTGATGATCGACGTTCAACTGGAGGTCATTGCTTACTACTTGGAGGTCCGAGCCCGGATCTGGAACAGGCTCGAAGAGGGCTACGTTTCAGTGTTAAGATCGACCGGAACAAAGAAGGAAGAAGGCGGCACCGGTGGCGGCCGACCGGAGCAGGAGAGAGAGAGAAAGAAGAGAGAAAAATATACTTGTCCAAATGTCACTACAAGAAAAACGCTAATAGACAACGATTTTAACCGTTGTCGTAGGAAGAAATATCAAATCAACGTTCTTCTTTTGTGTCACTACAAAAAACATTGTTTTTAGTGACGAGATTTTTTGTCACTATATTTTAAATATTGTCACTAAAACCAAATTGTAACAATTTTTTAGGTTGTCGCTAGCTTGTGACTATAAGATTAGTCATGAAAATGAATAGTTGTCACTATAGCAATCCCTTTAGTTACATTCATATTTTGTCACTAAAACCTTATATTATAGTCACATATATTTATTGTCACTATAACCCAATGCTATAGTCACATTTATGTTTTGTCACTAAAACCGCTTCTATTGTCATTAAAATTCGGTCGTTATTTTGACATCATCATGGAGCTGACATGTCATCGTCCTCATGACACGTCATCATAGGACACTGGCACATAAGCATGACACATCATCGTCCTCATGACACGTCATCATAAGGCATTGACACGTAAGCATGACATATCATCAGCGCCAATATTGTGTGTTGTCTGGGAATCGAACCCGGGTGGCAATGTGGTACTCTAACCACTAGGCCAATGGTGCTTTATGTAATAATATTTTGCATGCATTTCTTTTATAACTAATTTATAAATTTTATAGTGACAATCTTAGGTTGACATTACAAATTAAAAGTATTAAATATTTAGTAATGATTGAAATTGTTGTCACTATATAACTTTACATTAGTTACAAATTAAGAGTATTGAATATTTAGTGATGAATAAAATTGTTGTCACTATATAACTCTGCATTAGTGACAAAGAATTTGGCAGCAAACTATTTTATTTGGCGCCAAATTTTTAGTATGAAAATTAGTGACAACATGAAAAATTGTCACTAATGATCACAACTTATGTTATTTTGTGACAAAAGTAATATTTATCACTATATAGGTATCTTTAGTGACAATATTTTGATTGTCACTAAATTTGTCGTCACAAGAAATAGTTTTTTTTTGTAGTGTGTTTTTCCACTGCACTAAAATAAGAAAATAATTAATGCTATGAAATTATTACATCTTATAATTCCCATAACAAACAATAAGTCTGAGAAGTAGGTGCAATCTGTGCAGTACATGCTACCCTATACATAAAGCCATAACCATGTAGAGCGATTTATTTAACATTATGGCAAAAACTTCTGTGCAACTGGTGCACCAGTTGCACGGAAGTTTTTGCCATAATGAGTAACACTTCGTGTGTGTGTATATATATTAATATATATATATATATAAGAAAATAAATTGCAATTTTCACTTTTTAACTCACGTTTTATTCACTTTTTAACCATCAATTTGATGTATTTTAATTTTGGTCCTCTAACTATCAGTTTTTCTTTTTCAATTTTCATCTGATTTGTTTGGAATAACATATGTAGATGTCGAAAATTGCTAGCATGAAATTCTAACGTTCATATAGGGAGAAATTGACATTTCAAGTAAAATCAAATTCAAATTTAAAAAAAAACTTAGAAAATCAAAATTAAAACACATAGAATTAATAGTAAAAAATGGAAATTGTCTAAGTTACTTAATCAAAATTGTGATTGTCCACTAAATATTAATTTATATCAAAATAGGTGGTAACTTACATTTTAATTTCAAATTGGGAATAAAATGTTGATCTATTTTTAAAATTAATTAGATTACAACTTTTTTTTTTACCTGAATTACCGAGCATTATTGTAGAAATTTGATCAGACGTTAGGTTATGTGCCAGATGAAATCTACATGGACCACTATCTCGCTTTTAATAAGGGAGAGATTACGAACTTCTCCGTATTCATACCGTAAATTCTTTAATCAGGTGAGATGTAAATTTATATAATATATATATATATATATGTGTGTGTGAGTAGTAGACATTAACAATACACAGATTTTAAGACAAACCTGTACAATATCTTAATGAAAATCTATCTCATGTGAGATTTGAATCTGCGTTGTGAAGGAATTTTTCCCCACACCATCATATTTCTTACTAAATCGATTGTGCCGTTGAAGAAATGGACCACTGCCTCTCATTTTTATGTTATGGTGTGAAGGTGGAGAAAAAATTGATAGAAAATTTGTAGAAATCTGCACATTAATTTTGCTCAAAAAAGAAATATTAAACTTTAATTAGTTTCATATTCAGAGGAAAAACAGAGGAGGATTCATATGGAGGTCTGATTGCCACGTAATCAAATATAAAATTAGGTGGAAATTTAAGCATGGGATTTACAGTTTGCAAACCTATATATATTCCACCGTTTACAATTAATGATTTCGAGAAGGTGAAAGTGATAAGGTTAAATTATAAAAATTAAAAGAATAGTTTAATAATTTATTTATTTGTATTGTATTCCACTTAATGGGAGTTTCTTATAAAAAAAAATAGGGGTAATGTTTGAAAATGGCTACGACAACGGTAGTGGCGGACAGATGTGAAGGCAAGGGGTGGTACGTGCCACCCCTTTAATTTTCCTACAAATTTACTAATATACCCCAAGATATTTTAATTTCCCACCATATCAATTTGCAATTGCATTATCAATTTCAGACTTGCAGTGGGAAAAATTTCCCATTCTCAAAAGAAAAAAAAACCTAACATAACTCTCATTCCCTCTTTAGTCTTTCCAACAAATTGAGACTTCCTTTTTATATTTGTTTTTGCTACGGAGAAAGTCCAATGAAACTAAAATGTATCAACGATCATCGGTGAACGGTGTTTCTCACTACTATGTAAAAAATAAGAATAGTTTGATTCATAATGCTTGTACTATTATTTATTTATTTATTGTAAAGTAATATCAAATATTCTTAATTTGTATGTTAAAAGATCATTGCTAGCTCAAGAGATTTCAATCTTATTTGTCATTTTTTTATGCAGAGCTATGTTGAGGTATTTTCCAAAAGTTGCTAAAAATTCATCTTGGCCTAATGTGAATTCAGAAAAAAATGTACATGATGAATTGCCTAACATCACAATAGAAGCTACTCCATTTGAAAATCTTAATAAGCCACCACAAATTGTTGATGCAAACTATGACTTGCCGGAACTTTCTTCAGATCCAGGGAAACGACCTAAAATTACAGATTATCATCCTAATATTCATGAGAGAATTAGAAGAAAATACTATTCTGAAGTCCTTGCCAACCTAATCTTGAGAATTTCCCTCAAAAAAAGTTTGATGTTAAAATGAGAAGGTTTAACCGTTCATGGTTCAAAGAATTTGCGTGGTTAGAATATAGTATAAGCATGGATTCGGCCTTTTTGTCTTTGGTGTTATCTTTTTAAAAATGAATTGAGTTATCAAGGAGGCGGATATGCTTTTGTAAGTGAAGGTTTTCGTGATTGGAAGAACAAAGATAAGTTTCGAAAGCATGAGAGAGGGACTAACAGTGCTCATAGACAAGCATATAGTTAATGTGTTGATTTACTTAATCAAAAACAACATATTGAAACAGTTTTTGTCAAGATGACGACTGAAGCAAAAATGGATTATAAAATGTAGTTAAATGCTTCAATTGAATGTGTTAGATGGCTTTTGAAGCAAGGACTTGCATTTCGTGGCCATGATGAATCCGAGGAGTCAAAAAATCAAGGTAATTTTCTAGAACTTTTGAAACTTCTTGCAAGTCATAATGAGGATATAAAGAGTTGCCTTGAAAAATGCACCCGCGAATCTCCAATTAACTTCTCGTATCCAGAAAGATATTGTTAAGGCTTGTGCATTTGAAACAACTAGAGTTATCATTGATGAAGTTGGTGATAGTTTTTTAGTATTCTTCTTGATGATGCTCGTGATGTGTCTATAAAGGAGCAAATGGTTGTTGTCTTGAGATTTGTAGATAGAAAAGGCCACGTACTTGAAAGGATTTTGGGGTTTAAACATGTTGAGTGCACAACAACAATCTCACTTAAAAGGGCACTTGAAGATCTTTTGAATTTACATGGATTAAGCATATCTATGTTGCGGGGACAAGGTTATGATGGAGCAAGTAATATGCAAGGGGAGTTTAATGGTTTGAAGACTCTTATTTTGAAAGAAAATGAAACAGCATATTATGTTCATTGTTTTGCACACCAACTTCAACTTGCTCTTGTGGCTATGGCGAAGAAACATATACGTGTTTCTGAACTCTTCCTTCTAATATCAAATGTGGTTAATGTGGTTAGAGGCTCGTGCAAGCGAAAAAATTGTTTAAGAGAAAAACAAGCTACAAAGATTATTCAGGATTTGGAAAATTAAGAAATTCCAAGTGGACGAGGCTTGAATCAAGAAAGCACTCTCATTCGTCCTTCTGAAACTCGATGGAGTTCACATTACGGTACTATTTTGAGACTGATTCATTTATTTGATTCTATAATTGGTGTGCTTCATGTGATTAAAATAGATGGGTCTTTATCTAATCAAAGGGCTGAAGCATCACGGTTAATAAGAGACATGTTATCTTTTGACTTTATATTTGATTTACACTTAATGAAAAATATACTAGGAATAACAAATGATTTGTCTCAAGCGTTGCAAAGAAAAGACCAAGATATTGTGAATGCTATGAACTTAGTGAATGATTCTAAAACAAGACTTCAATCAATGAGAGATGGTGGATAGGATGAGTTGGTAGATTGTGTGTCTAATTTTTGCAAAAATCATGAAATTGAAGTGCCTGATATGGATGATGTTCACGTGGGTGGAAGTGGAAAAAGATCAAAACGAAAAGCCGAGGAAATGACAAACTTACATCGGTTTCGTGTGGAGGTATTTAATATTGTGCTAGATATGCAACTGCTTGAATTAAATGTTCGATTCAATGAGGCAAACATGGAATTGTTGATTTGCGTTGCTTCTTTGAATCCATCTCACTCTTTTAAAGTTTTTTACGTAAAAAAGTTACTTCGGTTAGTAAAATTGTATCCAAGTGATTTTGATGATATCACTCTTTTGGGAATGGAAGACCAACTTGAAAATTTTGTGTTGGATATGAGATCGAATATTGATACTTCAAATGTAAATGGAATTGGTGTTCTAACTCAAAGAATGGTTGAAAGTGGAAGAGAGATAAGGTATATCCATTGGTTTTCAAGCTAATAACATTAGCCTTGGTTTTGCCGGTTGCAACAGCTTCAGTAGAAAGAGCATTCTCTGTAATGAGTATTGTGAAAACACGGCTTCGCAATCGGATGGGCAATGAATGGATGAATGATAATTTAGTGGTTTATCTTGAAAAAGATATATTTGAGCATGTCACTAATGAAGCTATCGTTCATAAGTTTCAAAATATGGCGAACCGTAGGGGTCAATTGTGAACTAGATCTTCTCATTCATTTTTTTGGTTCAAAAGGAATGTATAAAAGAATCTTCGAAATCACTTGTAAGTTACATTTTGTATGTACATTTAAATGTTTGTATATTACTTTTACTTGTGCCACCCCTTTGTCAATTTTCTACGTCTGTCACTGGCTATATGGTTACATTCAGTCCTTCAGGAGCTTGGCATCAAGGTGGAAACACCAACTATTATTTGGTGTGATAATACGAGTGTTGCAGCCTTAGCATCAAATCCTGTGTTTCATGCTCACACTAAGCACATAGAAATAGATGTTCATTTAATTCGAGAGAAGGTGCTTGCCAAGGAAATTGATGCTCGATATATACCATCTGAAGATCAGCTTGCAAATATGCTCACCAAGCCATTATCATCACAGCGTTTCACTCGTCTTTGTCAACAACTTCCTTTGCAACATTTCCCTGCTTTGGATTCAGAGGGGTGTATTAGAAATATTAGAGATAAGCCACCTTAGTGTATAATTAATTTTGTAATATGTGATTAGCATGATAAGTAGGGATTAGTTAGTTAGTTAACACTCTTAGCTTTCACGTGTGTATATATATATATATATATATATATATATATATATATATGCATTCATTTACACATGCATAACTGATTTCTGTTTCAATGGATTCACTACTCTTCATCATCTTCTTTGGATCATCCTTTGAGGAAAAGAGATTTTCGAATTCTTTCAAAGATGATTGTTGATTTCATCATTGTATCGTTGTTATATATGAGATGTATTTAGACGTAGCTCCTAGATTATGTATAACATCTTTGTCTTGGTTGAGATATCGCTTTTTCAGGAACATTAATAAGTGATATTTGGAAACAAAATTTCTTTCTTCAAACTAAACATATTACACATTTTTTGCAGGTTCAACAAAATTCAGAAAAGAGTCTAATTCATTTCCCTACACCAAAAATTAGCACTTCAGCAAAAATGGAAGAGGTTGAGCAAACAAAAAATAATCAGAGCAGCTGAAAACGCAATAGTTTTAAGTGTAAAAGTTTAAATTTGATGATCATTTGGCTACAAACTTTATTGTATATATGCTTTAACAATTGAATTTCCAAAAATTAGTGTTTGCATTTTTATGGATATTTTTATATTTCATTTCATGAACCTTGATTTGTTTTATTTTTTTGTGAGGGCTGACATGTTTGTGTCATTGTGTGCCTTGGATCCTTTAATTCGAATGTTATGTATTATGTTCTTCAGTTGTGTAGTGGATGTTTAAATGAATTTCAAAAGATTTTAGTTGATGAAAATTTTGCTTTTTTCTCATTTTATGAAGTTTTACTTGTTTTTAGATCAACATGGATTGAAATTAATCTAAGAACGTGTTTATGAAATAAAAACACGAACAAAAAAAAATATTTGATGAAGGATCAACTCTTTTTATCAGAAATATATATATGTATATATATATATATATATATATTAGACAATATATTTTTTTTTAAAAATTCTACTTGTTTTTTTTTGTGTGTATTTTATTTTGGTTATAAATACTAGGTTTACTAAAGTGTATCGACCATATTAGCCCCAACGCAAATATGTTTTATAAACTGTTGAGTGTTACACAAATGTATAGTTGCACAAGTATAGTTAGGGATTACACAACACAAAAAATTATATGAGACGATCTCACGGATAGTTTTCGTGAGATAAAGTCTCATCCCATCACCCATAAACAATATGTGAATTGTAGGGTTTGGGTGGTGGGTAATTGAGTTGTGGATTTACCCATCTCACGCAATGCATTAAAATTCCATAAGACGATCTCACAAGAGACTTACGGCATGATTGGTACGACGGAATGGGGTGGGAATGAAATCATCATTCTTACCTCCATTCATATTCCTTTGATTGGTATGTTTTATAGGTGGGAATGGTGATTCCCACATAAATTGGTATTACCATGGATGAAGGAATGATCATTCCTTCCTACCCCATGGTATTACGTATTCCTGTCTTGACGAAAATGAATGTTTTTTTTATTAATTTTGACAATTATCATTATTTATTTTATGTTTTCACAAATTAACTTCCTAAAGTTAAATTACTATATAAAATAGCATAAATAATATTAAATTATTTAAAAAATATAAAATAATAATTAATAATTTAAAATAAATATAAAATAAAAATATAAAATATAGCAAAAAGAAAAATTAAATACATAAACGTATAAAAATAATTAATAAATATAAAAATCTTAAAAACATAATAAAATAATATGAATATAATTTTAATAATACAAATAATTTTAGTTCTTATATAAGATTTATCTATATATATATATATATATATATATATATTTGTAAATACATACAAATAAGATAAATGAATATTAGTATAGATAATAGGTTGTTTAAAAAAACATAAATAAATTTTAACTAAAATATTCTTTTAGAAATATAGAATAAGATATTAAGATTTTAAAAATATAAAATCATATAGAATAATTAATAAAAAATATGATAAATATATTATTATTATTTAACTACCTTAAATAATATGTAAATAATAAAAAAATAGTAAACTAATAATAAAATTAAAAAATATAATATATAAATATAATATATCTTAATATTAGTACAATGATTAATTTTCTGTAAAAAGAATTATTTTTAAATTTAAATATGCCAAATATTTTAAATTTGAGTGATATATTGAATATGAATATTAAATAAAATTATAGTGGAAAGTAATTTGTTCAAATAAAGATTGATTTAATATTATACATTTTATTTATAGTTATCAATCATAAAATATAATCATAATAATTATTTCATTCATTTCATATTCTTTTGTGATACCAATTACATGAATCAATTATACCATTCATTTCCCATCACCATTCCATTCTTGAATCCATTCAATTCTCACCTAATTTCATTGCATCATACAAATCATGTCGTTACTCATTACACAATAGGTTTCCATTGGATTACACAATGTATGGAAAGGCCAAGTGTTACCTATTAAAAAGGGTAGTAAGAATAACAAAACAAAAGATGAAGAAATGTTTTAAAATGAGTGGATAAAAAGTGTTTCTTTTGTTAACTAGATTGAAAATATGTCAAATATGACCACCATTTTTCACCAAATAATTAAATTGTAATTAGCTCATGAAAGTACGTATAATATATTTTAATGTTGTTACTTGAAATGGTGGATGATAGGAATAGTGAGAATTTAATTACTTTACTGAAAAGGGCAACCTACTAATTTTTCACGAATGGAAGGTAATGATCATGTTTTCCATATGGCCACACCATCTGAGATTTTCTTAGGTTTATATCATCTTTGACACATGTTTCATCCAAATTAAATGGAGTTTGAATTGACTATAACACCAAGGTGATCTATGCTTCATCTATTTAATTGATATATTTATTTTCAATTGTAATTGTTAATTTACTATTTACAATTTTAGTATGATGATTGACTGAAATTATAATTGAGTAAAAGGGGATTTTGAATACATTTTAAATATTATTGTCTACGTTATTTATTTTGTTCAATGCATCATTACATTTTCCAATATTATTGACAGTTAAATAAGAATTAATAGTGGAGACAAACATAGATATGGTAGTACACATTTAACCTTCAATAATTGTTGTTGGACCAATGTTTGTGTATAATTGGGCATCCTCGTCAGCTCCACCTCATCGCCTACTATTATTATTACTACACCTTTCTTTTATTTGGAGTTTAGCAGTTGTGGGCCTTTTCACTCTCTCAGACCCAAATTATTGCCCAATTATTTAAAATGGATTGTTAGAAAAATATTAGTGGAATTGTCATTTTAATCAAATAAATTTATTATTAATTAAAATAACATAATTTTATACATGTATTTTTTTCTTTAAAATTGACCGACTATGAAATTACGCTATTTTAACCAATAAAAAAAAATTGGTTAAAATGACAATTCAAGTAAAGATCGTGATTTTTCCAACAATTAACCATATTGTTTATTAAGTTTTGTGTTGAGATTAGGACATTTTTATAAGGTCTAATTCGAAAAGAAGAAAAAAAACCATATTTTTCAAATTTGTAATTTCATCATAATTTTTTTTTAAATTAACAGCTATAATTATGATTTAAATCACTATTATGGTTTGAATCATACTTACATTATCAACGATTTGATTTGAGTCTGTATGTCTGACTAGATAGTTATGTCAGACACAAGTGTAAATCTTGCACTAATTTTCTTCTAAAGTAAGATTTTTATATTTTTAATTTAAAATTATGTGGCATCTCACTCTCACATCATAAGAAAATACAGTATTAATTTGAATTCCAAAAATATATTTTGATTCATCTAAAGACAGATATAATTTGATTATCTCTGGAATGAAGGTTATAATTTGATTAAGTTTTAGGATTCATTACAAAAGTAATTCTTGAAATTTGATTTATCTATACATTATTTATTATAATTCTAAAATTAAGTTATTTACTTGATAGAAACTTTTTTATCTCACTTCAGATTACAAATAAAGGAAGAGAGAGAGAGAGAGTCAATCTTCATATCTTGATGAAAAATTACAATAGTGCAACAATATCAGATCCTTCAAATACGCAGGGCTTACATCTTAAAATCCCAGAGCCCTGCTAATATATATGGAAAGATACATCATAGAGAAAAAATAAAAAATAAAATAACCCCACGAATGAATAATTAAAATTTTCTAAATAAATTAAAAACAATCTTAGAACTGGTACAATTTCTATTCTCTAACTCAGAATCAAATCACCCATTTCAGGCCCCCAATTTGTTGATATCAAACCCATTGATGCCAATGCCAATAGCTCCGATTCATCAAGACCCTTAGCCGGGCCATCTCGGCCCGAATCAGACCCATGTTTAGCCAATGCATCCTTAAATTTCTTCATCTGCATACAACAATCAATCAATCATCAAATTAACAACTAATCGAAAAACCGACATTTTCAAGAAATTGAATCACTTACAGTTGCATTAGTACAGCTGAAGCTACAGGCTCTACCCTGAGCACCTCTATAGAATCTAAAGAAAGGCAAAACATGGACATTGAGAGCATAGCACATTGCTTGGTGTTGTTCATAGTTTACTTTGAGGAATATTGCATTGGGATTCATTTCAGCAGCTTGGCAGATCTGTCACACATTGGTGTAATAATTAATCCATGTTTAATGTAAGTATATCCAAAACATTTATTTATCCAATTAAAAATATATATATATATAGAAAAATTGAACTTCTTACCTTAGGATGCAGAGTTTTGCAACCACCACAGGCTGGTGAATAGAAATGCAATACCACTAAACTATTCCCAGCATTCAACAAAGAATCAACAAGTTGTTGTGCTGATTGGATCTCTATCATGTTTAAACGAAGGGACTTTTCCCACCATTTATTTGATGTTTCCACCTAAAAAAACATTAAAAAAATGTGAATATATATGACACAGAGAGAAAATAAGGAAACATAAAGGAGATATATACTTACATTGAAAGGGTCCAAATTAGGGGCTTTAATGTTGATATTGGTAAGGGGTTTCTGATCCAAGAAATGAAGGGTTTTTCCCCAAAATTGTGTGGGATTTGATTCATTAAATTGAAGGGTTTGAAATGAAGAAGAATTTCTGAAAGAGGGTGCGTTCTTGAGGATAAAATCACTGGACCCATAAACAGAAAACCCAGCTTTCAAACAAGACATGTTTTCAAGATTGCAGCTTTTCACAACCTAATTGCATCAAATCCAAACACAACCTACAAACAAGAATGTATCTTCAATCAAGAACCCTTTTGGCCTTAATCAACAAAACAATGCACTAAGGGTTATAAAGCTGGAACCCAAGGATGTCACACCAAAATATAATCAAGAAAAACTGCTAACAAACAAGAGAAAATGAAAATTAAAAAAAAAAAAAAAAAAAAAAAAAGGTTCTTTATTGAATGGAAGTATTTGGTGGTTGAGAAAACTAAGAAATAGGGGTTTGCTGTTTTGTCTTGTTGAAAATACGGGGGAGGAGAGGCAATCCAAAAGGTAATAAAAGTGGGCTCTGCAGATTTTGCCCTTATCCAAATGTTTCATCACTTTTCTCCACGTTTTTTTCTATATCCATTTGAAGATTTAATGTTGTCCTATTGTTAAGGTATATGGATAACATCTTATAATACTAGTATATAAAGATAATGAAATAAAAATATATGTACAAAAATTGATGTGAGACGGTTTCATGGATAATTATTGTGAAACGGTGTCTCATTATCCACAAACAACGAGTGAATTGTAGGGTTTGAGTTGTGGGTAATTGGATTGTAGATTGATTCGTCTCATACAATGCAATAAAAATCTGTGCAACGGTTTCACAAGAGACTTAATCAAACATGTGATAACGCTGACGGTTTTGAGGTTAGGAAGCTTTGTTTATATGATTTTTTTCGTGATTTAAGGAAATTTGTTTGGACCATTCTTGTATTTCATTTCTTTGTTTTATTTATTTAGTTTTATTTAACATCAGTTTATATATGCACTCCATAAAAGTTCCAATTATTTTGTCTAAAAAAAAACTATATTATAGATATTTTATGTTTAAAATCCTATTATCCTATCGACAATATTAATAAGGACAAAGGTGCAAATACACCTAATGTTTTGGGTTGAGGTGCAAATTTAAACATATTCTTTTTTTTGGGAGCAAATTTACACAAAAGTTATCTTTTTTGGAGCATTTAACCACTAAATGGATATATTTGCTAATTAACTAAGGGTTGTTATGAACAATCTTGTTTTAGATAGATAATTTTTATTTTTAGGTTGCTAATTATGATTATTCTATTTTTTGTTGTTAAATAATTTTTAATTAAAAAAATTACATTCAATTAAATTAATTAAATAAAAAATTAAGTACATAACAAATTTTGTTAACAGATTCTATGATATAATTTGAATCACACATAAAATTTAGGTTACCCATTACCCTATCCAAAAATAAAAATAAAATTCAAATTATTGTTTAGTATTAATTATGTGAATGAACCATAAATCCAACAAAATTCTAAATATATAAGAAAAATCAAAAACCTTTTTTTTCCAAAACAGTATCAACTAACTTCATCTCTGTGATACAATACTTGCATTAATAAAAGGAAAAGAAAATCATAATTTCTATCACCAAATAGTTATTGTTGATGCAAAAGAAATTGTGGCAAGAGGTAGAAAAAACAACAGTTGTTTTCAATTACTTTTGATTTTTTTTAAAATATTTAGAATTTTATTAGATTTATGATTCATTCACTTAATCAAATATTAAACAATGATTTGAATGTAGAGGAATTTTGTAATTTTTATTTTTATTTTTGGAGAGGGTAACCTAAATTTTATGTGTGATTCAAATTATATCATAGAATATGTTAACAAAATTTGTTATGTGCTTAAATTTTTATTTAATAAATGTAATTGAATGCAATTTTTTTAATTAAAAATTATTTGACAACAAAAAAATAGAATAATCATAACTAGCAACCTAAAAAAAAGAATTATCTATCTAAAACAAGATTTTTCATATAAATCATTAGTTAATGAGCAAATCTATCCAATTGTGGTAAAATGCTCCAAAAAGATGAATTTTGTGTATATTTGCTCCCAAAAAAAAAAAAAAGGATAGGTGTAAATTTGCACCTTAACCAAAAGGTTAGGTGCATATTTTGCACCTAACCCATTGATCAATTTGGCACTTTGGTTGTGCTTTGCATAAAAAGTATTGTAGTTATATTGAAAAAATCCATTTCCGTGGCACTAAATACAGGAAAAATCTTTTTTTTTCCTTCTAAGGAGGATCAACAAAGGAAAAATCTCTAATTTAATAATTAGGGTTAATATATCAAATTTTCCAATTTATTGCCACATCAATTCTCCATACATACATACAACCGCAGAGATCTCGAATTGGAGCAATAATACTCGAAATTTGAACTTTGAGAAAAAAAAAGTAAAACTTAAAGGATCATTAAATTTAGAAACTAGAGGGCCAAAAATTGATAGTGTTCAGATTGAAATTTTCCCTAAACAAGATACGTATGCATAGACCCTAACATGTAAAGAAAGATATTGATTAGATGAAAATCGATTGATATTGCTTTATAATATATTAGTAATTTATAAAATATCTCAATATCATATAAATAGTGATATATAATATTTAGAGCTATCAGTACGGTTGGTAGGACGAGCCAATCCACAATCCACCATAATTCACAAAAATTCAATTTTTTTTATGCATCTTACATTCTTGAATCGATAAAAGTTTCACGGCATGCACATGTGGTGGAGCATGTTAGATATTGATAGATGTGTATTATCTTGAAATTTTTCATTACGACTCTAATTATAAAAGGAAATTCATTAAATGCACATAGTGATGTTTTTTAAATTATTGAATCTTATCTAAATATAAATCATAATAGTAAACACAATTCTATACGCTATAGAATATTTAGAAGAAAATAAAATTGATAGCTATTATGACTAGTAGTTTAGCTTGAGCTAAAAGTTGGAGTAGTTAGTTTGTTACATAGTTTCTATATGTTAATTAGGATAACCGTTGTTCACCTTCTCTTATAGTTCGATCTTGTAAACTATTTACATATTGATAATAGATGTTCATCGAACTATTTAGAAAAAAAGGAAAAACAAAAAACCTGTGAACATTTTCATACATGTTGCATAACATCATTTGAGAAGGTGTTTATCTTTTCAAAATTGATAATACTGAGCTTTCACACAAAAGTATGTGCATCATTATTAAGGGAGGTGTTTATATTCTCATAGTTGATAACACTTAAATTTCACAAAGAAGTATGTGGCATCATTATTTGAGGAGGTGTTCATCTTCTCAAACTTGATAATACTAAGCTTTCACACAAAAGTTTTGGTATATGTGCACTATCATTTGAGGAGGTGTTCATCTTCCCGTAGTTGATAACGCTAAGTTTTCACAAAGAAGTATGTGCATCGTCATTTGAGGAGGTGATCATCTTCTCAAAATTGATAACAATAAGCTTTTGAACGTAAGTTTTGGTATATGTGCACCATCATTTGAGGAGGTGTTCATATTCTTAAAAGTGATAACACTAAGTTTTCACACGGAAGTATGTCTTATCATCATTTGAGGAGGTGTTCATCTTCTCAAAATTAATAACACTAAACTTTCACACAGAAGTTTTGATATATGTGCACCATCATTTGAGGAGGTGTTCATCTTCTCATAGTTGATAACATTGAGTTTTTACACAAAAGTATGTGGCATCATCATTTGAGGAGGTGTTCATCTTCTCAAAATTGATAACACTGAGCTTTTGAACGTAAGTTTTGGTATATGTGCACCATTATTTGAGAAGGTGTTCATCTTCTTAAAAATGATAACACTGAGTTTTCACACGGAAGTATGTGACATCATCATTTGAAGAGGTGTTCATCTTCTCAAAATTGATAACACTGAGCTTTCACACAGAAGTTTTGGTATATGTGCACCATCATTTGAGGTGTTCATCTTCTCATAATTGATAACACTGAGTTTTCACACAGAAATATGTGCATCATCATTTGAGGAGGTGTTCAGTATGAAGGTCGAAAGAGTTTTGAGCATGAGCTACCACTCATGCAGTACTTCCATTCGTCCCTCGTCTCAAAATTGATAACACTGAGCTTTTGAACATAAGTTTTAGTATATGTGCATCATCATTTGAGGTGTTCATATTCTTAAAAGTGATAACAATGAGCTTTCACACAGAAGTTTGGTATATGTGCATCATTATTTGAGAATGTGTTCATCTTTTGAAAATTGATAACAATGAGCTTTCACAAAGAAATTTTGGTATGTGTGCATCATTATTTGAGAATGTGTTCATCTTTTAAAAATTGATAACAATGAGCTTTCACAAAGAAGTTTTGGTATATGTGTATGATTGTTAATTAGGTGTTTAGATTAGGAGTAGCATTATGCATGATACAAAATGAAAAATACCCACAAGATAAAAAACTATGTTTTCTACCCAAATTGAAGGCAAAATGACCTAACTACCCTTATATCCCATGGTAAATTGAATTGGGGAAACTTAGTCAAAATTACACACAATTTGTGCCCTAGTAATTGACTCTTCGTGATTGTCCCAGTTGCTCTTCGTGATCATTAGCTTGATTGAGAAACCAACCCATCGGCGACCGGTGAGTATTGACGAGAGAGACGGTGGCACATTGCTGACAGTTGCGGCTGGAGGTGGTGGTACGAAGATTGATCTGTTGAGGTTTTGCGGCGGCGGTGACTTGAATATTTCCTGATTAGAAAGGACGCCGGCGGTTGGAAAGGAAGCCAACGGCGACGCGATCAGTAGGATTGCAGAGAATGGCCGAGGATGGACAAGTAAGTTTCCCGATTACGATTGAGCCCTAGATTTCTCTTCTCTTCACTGTAGCCCTAGATATGAGGGAGAACAAAAATTTCCCACTGGATTGTTTAGGAATCGATGATATTTGATAAAACTTCATTTTGAGCATTCAAATGTTGGATTACTTGCAATAATTTGTAGAATTTAGGTTACTTGCAATAATTTGTTCATATACATTGTAGCTAGATCACGAGGGTGGATATATAGATCACGATGGTTGAGATAGATCACGATAATGCATGCTTAATAACGATGGTAATTTTGATAACGAGGGATACGTATATAGATCACGAGGGTAGGGTTAGATCACGAGGGTAGATGCTTGATAACGATGGAAATATTGATAACGAGGGAAGATTCATAGATCACTAGGGTAGGGATAGATAACGAGGGTAGAACCTTAGATCACGACGGTAACAATAGATCACGAGGCTATACATGTTGCATAATAGATCACAAAGCTGCTTCAGATCACGATGTTAGGATGGATAGATCACAATGGAATTACAGATCACGGTGCTCATTTACAAATTCTTGAATATTTGAATTTTCAGATTAAGATCGACTTTAAAAATAAAAATAATTATTAAAATATGTCAACAAGAAAAAGTATTAATATCCAATATAATATTAAATTTTAACATAATAATTATTATTATAAATATTATTGTTATTCATGTTTTTTCAGTTAAAATCAATTAATACAATCTAAAAATTGTTTGAAAAATAGTAATTAATATTATTTTTAAAATAACTCAATCAATTAATTTTTCGTAATTAACATACTTGTAAAATACTAGAAATTATATTTTCAAAAATAGAGAAAACGGTATGTAATTTCCTAAGTTTTTTCCTTCATATGAGTAATATAACATACTTCATTGGTTATTTTATATTTTTCAGTATATTTTTTGAAACTAGCTTATTTCAAAGTTTATAGTTTTGTGTATATTTTTGTTCATTATGAAATAATCATTTCATTTATATGAATCTATTTAGTCTGTAGATGCACTGTAGTCATTCCACCTGATAAATCAATTGTTGAATTTAATTATTTGTAAATTCTTAACAGCCACAGTAGAAGTGGCGGGGACGTTTGAATTTAGAAGCTAGATGTAGTACCTATTGTTTGAGTTAGCTTATTGGAGACATACATAACGAGCTTAGCCATTGCAATAGGTTAGATGTGTTTTGACGGTCTTGTTTTAGTCATTTCTTGAGGTTTGACAACGATACAGTTATTAGTGGTCGAGGGCTTCTCTATCTATTCGACCGAGAGATTATCGTACCAGGAGTCAGTACACACGAGCGTTGGTTTCGTGTTGGAGATTGTAGTTTGAGGTTCTCGAAGTTGGAGTTTTATCTGATCACAGGCCTGAAATTTGGATCTTCCGAATTTCAGTCTGATTGTTCACCATGTGAGCCACCTCAGGACGGTGTGTATAAACCGCTTTCTCAGCTCCATCTGCTTGAATCTAATATGAACACAAGAGAGACAAAATGCAACTACCCTATGTTAAACTAAGATGAATATATCAAAATTGCATCGTAATTCATAACTATATATATCTTCATACCTCATTCATTTTTTAGGTTCATTTGATTGTTGAGCCGCTACGTTTACATCTGGTAGCATCATATTCGTCGTACATCCTACACAATTGTGGTCGGTACCCTGACATCTTGAACATTTTTAGCACGACTCCTGCTACTTGATTCTCCACTTGATGGATGTCTTTTCTGCCTAGAATGACCCGCTTGTCTGGGGTTGTCAAGTGGATTAACAATCATTGTTGGGATATTTCAGTAGTTATCCTGATAAGACAAAATACAAATAACACAATAAGAGAATAACAGTTTGCTCAAGGTATTGATATCTAGTTTCCACATTACATGATCACAAGCTTATCGATACTGAAGGAAAGATCATGTAATGGTTTTCCAAGATACAAGGAAAACCAACCTTAGAAGAAGTAAGAACACCTCTGAAGATCAGTATGCTGTAGGGAACAGCAAGCTAGAAAAAGTATCCTTAGTAAAAAGGAGATAGGATACTGGAAAAATAGTCAGCAGATTATGAGAAAGTTGTTCTGAAAGAAGAACTCAGAAAGCAAGTAACTGCTGCAAGAAACCAACAGGAGCTGTAAGAACCCATTCTTGCAGCAGAGACTGTTGAGGATACAGGACCGACTGAGGAGACGGGATCCTTGCTGAAGACCTCAGGCGAGGCTGTTGTTCAGACAACACTCTCTGAGGATGAGAAGACCTCTGAAGGGGCGACTGTTGAGACAGTACCCTTAGAGGATGTTCGAGGAGAAGACGAGGTAACCACTGTACAGCTAGAGACACCTCATGAGGAGGTTGATACTGCTGCTGCTGCAAGCTCAAAAGAACATATCCAGGTTACAGCAGCAGAGGTTACTAAGGAAGCTGTGTATGATGAATTCCTCCGAAAGGGCGACAAGTAGCTGCTGCAAGAAAGTAGTTGCAGTACTGCAGTAAAATAAAAAAGAACGGCATGCAGCATCGCTGCAAGAAAAAGTTACAGCATACTGCAAGAAAGAAGATGCAGCAGTATTGTACGAAGATACTACAAGAAGGTCTAAGTTACAGCAGCATTGTAAAGAACTAACAGCTGCAAGCAGACCTAGGATACAGTGCCCATGACAAACAGTCAACTGAAGAAGTATCCTGTAATCCGAGGGAGGATAAATGCAATACGAGAAATGAAGATCCAAGCAAGAATAAATAGAGCTGTTCCAGAGAAGATCAAAGTTGCAGACACAGAGCCAATGCCAAGACGCCACGTGGACTGACGCGTCGCAGAAAGCTGCAAGCTGCAACCATTGCATTAAATGCTCTAGATAGAAAAAGTCAAGAAGCATTTAATGCGGACACAAAGGAGATCTTGAGAGATCGTAGCTCACATTCAAAATAGGGGAAGTGTCTTCCTTCAACGGATACTTTCCTCCAACGGATATACTCTCAAGATCTATAAATAGAAGGTGTGGCTGATTGAAGAAATTGCTGGACAAAGTTGAGAGGAAACTCACATACATCCAAAGCTTTTTAAGCTTTCACATATTCAGTCACTCAACCTTCTAAGAGCAGTCTACAACAACAAAAAGAGCTCTCAGAGATCAAAACTGTTTCTCACCAGTTGAAGTTCTATTTTCTTTTTAACCTTGTTGCTGTGTGCGTAGGTTGTTTTAGGTGTCAAACAGTTGATAGGAGAGATCCTTGCTGTTTGTATAGTTGTCTAAGTTTAGACAGCTTCCCTGTGTGGGAGTGTGAAAACCCTATGTGGGTTTGCCTTTAGAGTTTGCAGTTGTTGTGTGGACGCTGGACTCTAGTAGGTGTTTAACTTTGTAAGTTGATAGATTGTTAGGAGTGTCATGTAAATCAATATTGCTTAACGAAGTTCCTGCTCGATGTAGCAGTAGAGTGGACGTAGAAGGGTTACACCACCTTCGAACCACTATAAGTCATAAGTGTTTTATTGTTTTCTTATCTGCGCTTTATATTTTATATCTATCTCTGTCATATGCATAAAACGTTTTGAAAAGAATTATATTTGAGAAAACTAGCCTTGTGTCTTAAAACCGTATATTTCCGCTGCGTATAAAACTAAGTTATAGCGTGCAGCACTGCATCCTAGTGCTGTAAGCAGTAACTGACTGGTGCTGTAAGTTCAAATAACTTGCAGAACAGTAAAGTTTTAAACATATTTTGAAAATCGACCAAGGTTCATTCACCCCCTCTCTGAACCTCGGACACCACTTGGGACCAACAGTCATCATGACATTATCTATTTGTTGGGGAATACATGCACTAATCTACAGGGGTCGGAACAGACATTATCAGCTCTGAATACAACTTCTGCAACGTTATCGTCTTATAATAGTCGGAAACATAAGAACCAAGTGATTGATTTGCCTCACTGTCACAAACGTAGAATGATTAGACTAGTCATCACAAAATAAAGAAAAATGAAATGTAAAGTAATAAATTACCTGAGAGCTTTGATTGCATGACTACATGGTATTAAATCCAACTGGAATTTACAACATGTGCATGAGCTTTGCCCCAAATCAACAATATGGTTATGAAGACCATCCTTCATATTGAACACGGAGCCACTAATCTCAAAAATCTTCATACGTTGATTGTCTTGTTGAGCTTCACACAGTCTTTGAAGACTATTTGGACTTAAGCTAGATTCAATCTCATACCGATGCATGGGACAACATGCACGAGCCCATCTTTTAACCTTCGTTTTTCTTAACTTCTTTCATCCCTTCTTATTTAATACATTTATTTGCTTCATATACTTCTTCTGTATATCTCTTGTATAAGAATGGATAGCTTTCTTATACAAGCTCACAAATCGAGCTTCATATGTGCGAAAGTTCAACTCCATGTGCCACGAACATAAACCATGGAATGCCCTTGGAAATACTCCATCAATTGCATTTTGTATGCTCACATGACGATCTATTAACAAAAAAATTAAAAAGAATTAGTATCTCAAACTTAATTACTCAAAACAAAGTTCCAGAAAAATATCATTTATACCTGATACAATTATAAGATCATTCGGATGACCATATGCTTTCTTTAGTTGAGTCAAGAACCAATGTCAAGATTCATCATTTTTCTTGTCACCAACACCAAATGCAAGAGGATAAATCTGTTTATTACCATCCTGAGTAGCAGCCACAAACATAAGACCCTTGTATCTGTCTTTCAAATGTGTTCCATCAACCACAATTACAGGTCTACAACATTCATAAAATCCTCTTATAGAGGCACCAAGAGCCGTGAACACATACTTGAACTTATCATCTTCATCTATTTCAAAACACGTTACAGTACCAGGATTTGATCTTCTGAGCATGTGCAAGTACGCAGGTAACATCCTCCATGAGTGATCAAAATCACCGTAAATTAAGCTATGTGCATGATAATGAACTCTCAGTGCCTTATCATATTGAATCTGAATACCATGGTGTGTAGAAACATCATCCATAATGTCTCTGGGCTTAAGTATACGACCATCTCGAAGCAATGAAAGAGCAAAATAAGCCCTAATTTCTTCGCTGACAATTGACGAGGTCGGGTTGTCATATCTAGGTGGCAATTATATGGAGCCTTAAACTTTTTCACTGTCCACAGTCACTTTTCAGTTCCATTAGCATGCAATAAAAATTGGCATCCTTGTTGTTTACAAACAATCGTATATTGTTGCTTGTCAGAACATTTCACGCATACTCAACTCGATTCTTCATGTGGTAAAATCTCACACCATATATTAGCTGCATTTTGCTATCAAATATAGCCCCCAACATCAAGCTTTCTTTCACCATCAACTGGACATACTGAAATAGGATCAGGCTCTTCAGTGTGAAACGACGCCCCTGGAATAATCCAATCCTCATGCTGATGTTTTGATAAATCTGGTCCTGACTCACCACTTAAACCATCTTCTCTAATCGAAATGGTTCTGTTTCTAAGAACTCGTTGATGACTAGTACCAATAATGACGTCTTCACTCTGAGCAAAATCCTCTTGCACAAAAAATTCATCGATTTTCCATTGCTCGATAAATAACCGACTATAAAGTAAATCAGCATAATCATCATCACCATCATCGTCATCATCATCATAATCATCATCATCATCGCCATCACCATCATAGTCATTAGTACGAACATTAGCAACCACAGCCCCCACTACTGCATCATCATCATCATTATCATCAGTACAGACATTAGCAAACTCTGGCACAACTGCAATCGTACCACCACCATCATCTTCATCATCTTTGTCATCTACATATCTCGAATCAAAAATATCGATGAAATCAAAAAGTCGGTGATGCGGTAGGGAGCTAATTCTCTGAGAATCAACAACGGACAATTAAATAATAATAATACATATAACGACAAGAACAACTTCAATCCTATACAAACTTTATGAAAAACATAAATACATTTTATGAAAGAAAAATTTGATCCACACATTAAGTGTGTATACATAATATGATTGCATTTTTGATTTAATCTTATCAAATTAATAATATGATTTCACCACAGTATTCTTACATTTAATATTTTAAAACTATAGATTTTAAGAATGTACAACTATTATTTGATTTAAACTAAATTACTATTATTTGATTTTTGAAGATTTGTTATAATGATTTTAATTATTATTATTATCAATTGACAGTCATATATTCAAAATAATATATTAGAACAATTTTTTTAGATTTTAGGAAAACAATTCGTGATAAAAAAAAAACATACAAAAAAACTATGATTTTTACATTTTAGATTATTAATTACAAGTATTATTATTATTATTATTCAATAATATTTTAATTATTTTTAAAATTTATATATAAAAACTAGTTACCATTGTGATCCATATTTCATATTTTTACAAAAATAATTACGATTTTTGTACAATTTATAATGGTTGTTATTATTATGATTATTATGATTATTATTATTATATTAAAACTATTTATGAATTTTTTGTAATATTTATTACAAATATTTAAATAATTTTTTTGTTATAAAATAGTATTTTAAAACCATTATGCTTGGATTTTAGAAATAATTTTTTACAATTCTTTTCTTGAAGTTTTAATGTAATATTCAATTTCAAAAAATACTTGAAATTGTAAGACAATATTTCATGTTTTCTAAAAAAATTTGAGAATTTTTTAAGTTTTAATTATAATTATATTATAAATGATATTATCATAGATCACGGTGGTGTTGGAATAGATCATGATGCTCAAAAATACCACTGTGATCTAAGTTGAGCATCGTGATCTATGCTATTTTTTCAAAAAAAATTCTTAAAATAGATCACGGTGCTCAGGGAAGATCACAACGCTCAAATACCATCGTGATCTAATTTGAGCTTCATGATCTATTTTATCCTTCATTGAATAGATCACGAAGCTAAACACCCTCGTGATCTATGTTTAGCTTCGTGATCTTCAAGGAGCTTCGTGATCTATTTTATCCTTCACGAAGCTAAACACCATCGTGATCTATATTTAGCTTCGTGATCTATTTTATTCTTCATTGAACAGATCACGAAGCTAAACACCTTCGTGATCTATTTTTAGCTTCGTGATCTTCAAGAAGCTTCATGATCTATTTTATCATTCATTGAACAGATCACGAAGCTAAACATAGATCACGAGGGTATTTAGCTTCGTTATCTATAGATCACGAAGTTAAACACCCTCGTGATCTATGTTTAGCTTCGTGATCTTCAAGGAGCTTCATGATCTATTCCTGGTAAAAAAAATTCAGTTTTTCACAATTTTTTTGGTTTTTTTAAATCGGATTTACATGCAGAAATATATATCTACATTCAAAAATTATCAAATACAATATACTACACTTGAAGATAATGATCATCTTACATCTTTTAAGCACCTTAAGAGATGAAAATCACTACATTGATTGCATTTTACGAGATGAATTTTATCTAAAATATGAATTGATACATAAGTATGAGATGAGATAAGGAGCATTGAATTGTGGTGGGTGAAATCATTAAAGGCATAGGGTAAAGGCATTTATGATTTTTTATCCTCATTTTGGGTAAAAAAAAAAAACATGTTTTCTTATCAAGTGGATATTTTTAATTTTTTGGTGTGTAAATTGGATACAAAGGCCTATTTCCACTTAAGATTATGTCTTTTTTTAATTAATTGATGATTGTAAATGAGGTGTTTAGATGATGTCTTTTTTTAATTAATTGATGATATTTTATTTAGCAATGTGAAATAAATCACGAGAGAATGTAATAAATAGGGCAGACAATATTGTCTTATATTAAAAGTGAAGAAGGTCATGAAATAAATATTAAACATAAAAAGGGGTTACTAAGCTGAAATCCTACAAATCATAATAACCAACAAAATAGTTTTTATCCAATTTGAAAACATTTTGACATCAAATAAAATCACAATGGAAGGAAAATTTTGATTATTATTATTATTGAGAAGGAAACAATTTTCTCTTATTTTTATTATATCTTTCATGTTTGGCATTAGGAAACAAAGATGGAGGCTTTGGAGGACTTTTTCGACCACGCACAAAACCTCTTGATCTCTAAAATGACTCGTAAGGAGTATTATGTGCATAGTTGATTAAGTTTCATTTGAATTAAACTTATTTGTATTAATTATATACTTTTATTGTAGATAAGTTGGTAATATTGACATAACTTTAATTTAAATTATTTTACAATAGCCTTGATAGAATCATAAGTAGTTTATAGGGATAACTGACAAAATAATTATTTGAGACACATATAGTTCGTGACTGATAAGTCGGGTTTTGTGTGTGTTTTACATGTGTTATGTGACTAATTTTGTACTCAATTATTCACTATGTTGTTGCATTTACCCGATATTTGTCATACTCGTCTCGGTGGCTTTGATTTTGCATTTTCCATGAATTCCAGGTTGTTTGCAAGACAAATCGAGTGTGAGAATACAAGAGGTGGAAGTCGCGTGGACCGAAAGAGAAGAAAAGGCCCAACACTGAGAGCTTCAATGTTGGGGATGTGAATGCTAGTTGCTTCTAGCGTGTTGGCAGCCCAGTTCATTAAGTTCAATTCCTCTTTAATTCAATCTAGGGAACAAAGAAAGGAATGTGATGCCATTGTGGAGTGAATAGATAATTTCCATATTTTTGTCCATCTTGGAGAGATTCATGCCACTTATTTTAGAAAGGAATTGAAGGGGATCTAAGGAGGATTTTCGGATCTTTAGAGATAAGAAGGCAGAGGAAGAAGAAGAGAACTTATCTTTTGTATTTGGATAATGATGTTTAGAGGCTAATCTATCTTTTCTAGTCCGAGGAGACGCCAAACCTTGAATGATTCATCCGTTTTTAATTGAGTAGTAACGTTTTCTTACTCTATCTCGATTTCTTTGTTATCTAATCTTATGTTTTGCATGTTTGATTAATGGATTTATTAGGATTGGCCACCTTAATCTATTTGTTAATCAATTCTAGCTAATTCGCATGATATAATCCGTAACTGTTATATTTGTGGGAATATCGTGGCAATTGGAATTTGATTCCAAGGACAACGAAGTCTAGATTGTATGATTCGAACGTTTCGCTTTCATAGTCTAGTTTGCCCTATTATTTTGGATCGCTAATGCATCTTGTGAATTGAATCTTGAATACATGTTTTGAGGTTATTCATTGGATAGATTGATTGAGGGTCGTACTTGCTAATCAAATGAAATTAAGAAATAATTCAAACTAGTTCGGTCGTACCGCTGGTTTAGGGGCAAGATTCGAGATAGGGTGTAGATAAACGAGTCTATCTTTTAAATTGGAAGAATCATTCTAGGGGAAGTTATCCAAGGGCTAGATTGTTTAATTCATTGTTTTTTTTCTATCCTTGTTTGCTTCTGTTTGAAATCTTTTTGTGATGCATGATTTTAATATTTGCTCAACAAACCAATCACCCCCTATTTTTATTGTTTTCTCTACATGAATTGATTCAATTAAATTACACCATTCTCTATGGGTTCGACCTCTTACTTATCTTACTACATAAGTGGATTAGTCGAGGTGAATATTTATTTTTGGGTGCTAGTGACAGCACACCAATAACTTGAACCCACTCCATGCACATACATACATAGGGTTTGTGCAATGCACAAACCACATAAATACATGATTAGTCTACTACATAAATCACACACATATACACACAGTTCATGCATGACACGAATCATATGTTTGTACACAAATGGTACGGTTTGTGACTTGTACGAAATACATACACTTTGATGTTTGATAGGGTTCGTCTTTATTTTAGTATGAGATTTTTTTGTCAAGTGACTTTTTTTTCTTACAAAGAGACGTATATGTTATGATTTGACTGGAATAATATTTTTGTTATTTTGTATAGTTATTTCTATCCATTTTTATATGTACGCTTACATTTACGAAAGTTCCAGACTTCACAAGATTTAAATTATATTTTAATAATTTAAAACAATTTTAGAAGATAATAGTTATCTCTATCTTGTCGCACATTTTACAATTTTCATCCTACTGAGTTCGTGTATTCAGAGACCAAAAAGTGTCAATTTTGTTTCCTAAAATATGTGCTAAATTATCAATTTGGTTATGAAAGGCCTTGAACTATAAATTTACACAAAAATTCCCATGCACTAGGTGCATGAGTTATAAATTTGTGTAATTCGAGTCAACCCGACCTAGATCCACGTGTTTTTGATTGATTTATTTATTTTTTGATTTATTTAGATCCATGCAATTGATGCATGGGAGACCAACATATAAATTTATTTACCGACCGTCCAGTATCATTTATATGAATAGTTAATTAAAACTTTAGAATTAAATTCATAGTTTAGGTACCTGATAGTTTATGTACTTATTAAACCAATTTAAAATTTTAAACCAATTTATAATTAAGGTACACATCGAAACAAACTTCGATAATCTAGAGACTTGACGATGCACATACACTTATTTAAAACCTCAACCAAGAGAACTTTTTATTATTGTGTTCTAGTTAATTGTGTACATAATGTAATATATGATTTTATCCTATACAATCATCTATCATTTCTTTAATTTTGTATTTATCTCTTCATGTGGTTGAAACAAAGAATTTAAAAGTAAAATATAATAAAATTAATTATAATGAGAGTATTGGTTCCAAATGTGGTGGAATAGAGGTGATCTTAAAGGGAATCTTATAAGTTTGTGCGATGTTCTAACACTGGACAGAACTAAATAATTTGAACTGAATCTTGTCGGTTGTCTAAGTGATCAAATTTGTAAATTATTAGGCTGATAATTTGTTTAGTGATATTCATCATATTTCTACACCAGACACTACGTCAAGAGAAGATTTTTTTTTTTTTCTTAGCTTCAGATGATCAAAGGATTTTACTCAATACTTATCTTAGTAGCATACATTTTTTATCACTATACTAACATGTTCCGTCTAAAAATTGTAGAATTATTAGTGTTTTTATTTTTAATTAAGTTAGACTTTTTAAAAATCATAATTATGGGAGAGATTTGAAATTAATAGTATTAAATTTATTGACGGTGTTTAGATAGATATAAATTTTAAATTCATTACTTTCATTTTGAATTAATTTTTAAATAATATGGGTGGATTTATTCATTCATTTCAAATCTTATATATACCTCAAATCTCTCGATCCAACACAATTTTAATTTTTGCAACTATGCAACAAATTAAAAGGAAAAAAAAATATCTAATGATATTTTTATGGTGTGATCACCACAGCTCTTACTCTTGTCACACCAATAGCTAGTGAACACCAACTACTTAAGGCATGTGGGTTTAATGGTTAGGGTTGGAGGTATTTTGATGCTTAATCTTCATTGGTCTTGAAGCTTTCTTTTAAGGGTAATTCTGTTCACAATCGTATTATTTTTCTCAACAGCCATTATACATGTAAATTCTTTATTTTGATTTTTTAAGTCAACTTTTTTTTTTTTTATAGCCACCCATATCTAAATTTTTTAAAGTATTAAAAAATATCTCTTCACTCATTTCATTCCTCAACATTTTTTTAATATCTCAAAATACTTCACTAAAATAATTAACATAATAAGATACCTTGTTAAAAAAAATTAAGAAAATTGTTTCCACATTGAGAAACATAGGACAATACTTAAACTTTTTTTATATTTATACAATACAAATTAATCAAAATACCAAATGTAGAAAAAGAGAGTGTCGCAGTTGTAGAGGGATATAAAAATTTGGAAAAATTTTAAATCTAAAAATAATTACTTCAAATAAAAATGTATGGATATTGATAAAAAAAAAAAAATATGTATACATTTAAATCTAAATATTACGTAGTTTATGGAAAATGTAGAGTGAAATGAATGATGTTTTGATTTGGAGAAATAAAAGGTAAACGGTTGAGACGATGAGAAGATGGTGGAGATATGGTAGTTGTGAAAAGAATAAAATTTTGAAGGATAAAATAAAAAAAAATTAAATGAATTGTGGCTGTGGAAAGAAATATCAATGGTTGTGAATAGAATCACCCAAATTGATAAAAAAAACTAGTTGGTCTTTGGGCTTTCTTTACAGAACTGAAAATAATTTAGTTGATCTGAATAGGAGCCTTCTTCTAAATTTTCTTATTGTAATTGGTTCAATGTTGGTTTCAAATGCAGATTTAAAAAAAAAAAAAGGAAAAAATTGGTTGGTCTTGATGGTCTACAATTGCTCTCGGTGCCATTGTTCAGTCACAAATATCTTAGAACTACTTGACATCTTTCAAGAGCTTATATGACCCCTTTATAGCTAGCTATCACTTTGGCAAGTTGATTTGCTTTTTAATTATACTGTGAAAATTAAAAATTTGATGCACATTACATGAAGCATTAAAGTCGTCTTTCTATTTTAACTTCTTTTTTTTTTTTTTTTGTCTATTAATATATTTAAGAGTTAGTTGTTGAGAGTTAGAAATTTCGACATTCACCTTATAAAAATTATGTTAGCAAGTCGGCCAATGTTGCAAATTTCAAAAATCTAAAAATTTTGTGTATATAATTACAGATTTTAAAAGTTATGATAGATATGCAAAAAGAAATACGAAACGTCTAATATATTTATAATTTAATTTTTTTTATTAACGAGGAAATGATTAATCCCATCTTAAATAAATGAAAATTAGGGTATTTATAATAAGCATCATGGAGACATGGACCTTAACGAAATTAGACTTATCGAATTTTAATAATAAATAGAAAAAATATATAGTAATTGCAAAATAAAATGTTGAGGCCCATTAGCTCAGTTGGTTAGAGCGTCGTGCTAATAACGCGAAGGTCGCAGGTTCGAGACCTGCATGGGCCAGTTTTTTGTTATTTCGATTTTTAACTTTTATTGGGCTTCTCTCTTACTTGGTCCAGCTAATATATATATATATATACAGAAATTTCTAAACTATTCCAAAGTTTATTGGGCCCAGGGCAGGCCCGAATTCAGATGTTTGAAGAGGATATATATATACAGAAATTTCTAAACTATCCAAAGCGTGCATAATCCAAACTAATCCACAAAAATTACCCATTCTTTTGCATTTTGTTCATGGCTATCAAACTTTTTCATGTCTGATTATGTAATCAGACAAAAAGTGTTTGGAATTGTTACACTTTTTTGTTTTCAACTCTCAAAATTTCCAAACTATCTTTATAAAAACGATATATTTAATATTTTGTTCAAAGTGTTAAAATAAAATTATAATTACAAGATATCAGATTGTTATCCAATTGAAAATTTATTTATTACGTATTTCATACCATCATAAATATAAAAGGATATATACGTACGTACAACTTCCAATTGAAAAATGAAAATATAGTACAATGCGATGAATATTATAGATGAAGTAATTCCTTTTAGATTAAGGGATGTTTAACGGAGGTTAAAAGATGTTTATAAAGATTGTAAGTCATTCATCTTATTATCAAATAATAAATTGTTTAATTACTTATTTTTAATAATAAATTGTTTAATTACTTAGATAAAATAAGTTAGGTGCTTAGCTTTTAGAGTAGTGTCTTGCCAAATTGTTTAATTACTTAGATAAAATAAGCTTTTAGAGTAGTGTTCTTGCCAAATTGTTTAATTACTTAGATAAAATAAGCTTTTAGAGTAGTGTACTTGCCAAATTGTTTAATTACTTAGATAAAATAAGTTAGGTGCTTAGCTTTTAGAGTAGTGTTCTTGTCAACCTAGTGCAACTGGATTATGCGAATATAATTAAAAAATTAGGACGTGTGAAAAGCACCGTCGGATCGATCCAATTGCATGGTTTCTGATCCGTGCACCTGATGTGTAGTGTTTGTGTGCATCAAGTGTTATGGGTCATGATGATTCATGCAACTGGGCACATGCAGGTCTAGGCTGGTCAAGTCGAACCCAGATCCGCACCCTGGTTTTTTTTTATGTCATAACTTTTATATTAACTGAATATAATCTTTATGTAAGACTTTTCAGCATAAAAATTCATGTAATATAGCTGAAACCTTTATATTATAATAATTTAACTTTTATATTATATTAATATAACATTTATGTACATATATCATAACCTTTAAGTAAAATTACTTAGACTTTTTTCAGTATAAATAACATAATTAAAAAGTTATGTAACCTTTATGTTATACGAGTATAACATTTATGTTAATTTAGTATAACTTTTATTATGTACATGTATCATAACCTTTAAGTAAAATTAATTAGACTTTTTTTTAGTATAAATAACATAAAAGTTATGTAACATTTATGCTATATGTGTATAACCTTTATGTTATATTAATATAACATTTATGCACAGATTTCATAACCTTTAAGTAAAATTAATTAGACTTTTTTTAGTATAAATAACGTAAAAGTTATGTAACATTTATGTTATATGTGTATAACATTTATGTTATATTAATATAGCCTTTATGCACAGATTTCATAACTTTTAAGTAATATTACTTAAAACTTTTTTTCAGTATAAATAACACAAAACGTTATGCGAACAGAACTAAAAGGTTAAGTTCGCTAAACTAAAAGGTTGGGTCAATATAACTGCGAAACTAGGGTTTGGACGCGTGAAATGCACCCCAGGTCGGATCAACCCAATTGAATGGATTTAGGATCGGTGCACCTGTTGTACAAAAACATTTATGTTTAATTTATTAGTAATGACATTATTATTGTTAAAATGATTGAATTTAAATTGTCACAATGGCAATATCATGTCAAGTGAAAATTAAGAATTAAGGATTTAGGATCTCCTCGTTGCTCTATCGTCTAAGGTTAGTTAATGTTTGTCTTTTACACCCTTCGTTGCTAATATATATCCTTCTTGGAGAAGAGAGGAAGATGGAGAGAAATTCTCTGAATTAATAATTGAATCCTAATTTGAGAAAATTTCATTGAAATAAGAGTTAAATCCTAATTTTCATACACAATAGACCCTCATTGCTCCGCCAATTAGGATTTAACTCTTGATCGGAGTAATTTTCAGCTTAATTTGAAGAAATTTCTCAATCTTCTTCGGTTTATTTCTTTTCGAAAAAGAATATGCATTAACAACGAAAACGATACACAATAGAGCCTGAGGATCCCTACTTAATTCTTTTTTTTTTAATTAAAATGACTTGTCTATGTGGTCATTCCACAACTATATTAACTCCATTTGACAAATAATTGAAAATCATAATTTAATAGCTTCAACATTTTCAGTCGTGGATATTTGAAGATCTAAACCTTAAAATCTTATCTGGGGTCCCCCTTCAAAGCATAACTTGCAATTATGGGGAGTGGGGGCCTAGCCACTACCATAATGTGGCTTCATGAACAGGCACATTTATATTTATTTCGACTATTTTGATTTTTAATCATTTGTGATATTGAATTTTTTTTAGTTATAATTTAGGGTCCTTATATAGTATATGGTTGTATTAATATATTGGGATCTAATTTGTTTGATCAAAATCCATTCAAATCTTGATCATCAATTTTTATTTTTACCTATTTATTATTGATTCATTTTAATTTACTGCAGTAAAAATATTATTTCCTCTAAAAGCATTTTTTTAGTCAATTGATTCAATTCAATGGTATTGTCTTTTCCATCTTCTATTAACAGTTTTATTGAAATGCATCATCCATATATTTTGTTGTGTGATGATCAATATCATCGAAGGAGCAATGCGTACACATGCAAGCACACAGTATATATCAAATATCTTGATCACTTGTAATTCATGACACAATAGGATGAAACCATTGTTGTTGATCACTTCAAACTGTTATTGAAAATGTATGCATGGGATTTTGTACAAATTTGAAAAAGAAAAAAAAATCAACAACCTTAGACGTATATGCTATGTGGATTAAGAAACAATTATATTGCGTAATGTTCAAAAACATTGTAAGTAGAATTTTAATTAAGTACAAGATTGATTTTATTTTGGTAATAATAACAGTATTATATATTAAAAACTTGAGAATTATTAAAAAGAATGTGAATTAATACACGGATATATATTATAAAATTACCCTATCATATAATATTTTAAGTCATCTTCATCATTGTTTGCTTAATCACCTACAATAAATTGTACAATCAAAGTGTTGGTTGTTTCATTATATCTTGTACCCATACATTTAAGTTGTTTCATCTGTATCAGTTTAGTGTCATTCACAGCATGTAATTCCACCTTAATTGTACCATAATAACCTCTAACTGACAAAAATGACCCAAAAAATGGAAGTTAATTGCAGCTAAAAATACTACAATTTTTCTTTTACAAGTGATTAAGAGGTTTGTCACTATTTGTTCGAGAGACATACATTGTTTTCTCTTTTTTTAAATAGGGAAATATATAAACGTCTAAATAAACAATAAAAAATATAAAATCCATGGTTTTTCAGAAATTTGAAAACTGAAAAGAATAAAAAAAATAAAAACTTTAACAAGTACAGATTTTTGAATCCGAAAACTAGATACCAAAAATAGATTCCAACAACTTACCGAAATTATACATTGGATTCATGATTTTATATTATTCTTTAAAAAAAAAAAAGGGAAAAACACAATATTTTAGTGGCAAAAACTTTTGTAATTCAGGGACATGGATCTTAGATCCGCGCCACCAACACAATCCAGTGTGTGAGTCACCCCCCCACGCACCACCTGATTCCATATAGTTCATTCTGCAAAGGTATTAGTTGTATACTCTTAAGGTATATTTGTTCATTCAATGAAAGATATTAGTTATATACTCGATATTAGTTGTATACTTTTAATGTATTACATATTTACCTTTTAAGGTATTACATATGCGCACATTTAAGGTATTACATATTTACCTTTAAGATATTAATGTTTATAGTTTAAAATATTAAGTATTTATCTTTCAAGTATTACATAAATACGTTTAAAATATTTTATATATACATTTAAGGTATTACATTTTCAATTTCAAAGTATTACCTAAATACCCTTAAGGTATTACATATTTACCGTTGTGGTATTATATACTTACATTATAAGGTATTGCATGAATATGCATATGCATATTTCTTGCTTCCCATATTTTCAACAAGACATGTGTTGTCATCTTTCAAGAATTGCAACAGAGAGACAATTACAGAATTAACTTTTAAGAATTAATTGTCACATTAACTTCTGCAACCCATATAACTTTCATATCAATCTTCATGCTTTCAAGGTAAAAACAAACTAATTTTCATATATATTCAACACACAAATTTTTAAGTATGTTTGGAAGGGATTTATGTGGGTTAGGCGAAAACCCATCATAGAAACCTTAGATTTTGTAGTAAATGTGAATAGTGAAAATTTATATTTGTTTGAGGATTTTATAGGGTATGATTATACTGTAGATGTCAAATCAAGCTGGAAAATATGGGTTAATATAATATTTTATTGTGAAAAGGTAGTTGATGTTTTTTTTTTTTTATGAAAAAATGTATTTGATAATGACTAATGATTGTAATATAGGGAGTAATGATTATGTCCGGGTTTTGTGATCCAAATATAAATGCAGAAACAAATATGCATTAGGATTTTGAAGTCCAAAATCTTTCCATGCCAAATCTCTTCTAAACATAGCAAATAACTCAATCTTCATGCGAACATAAAAATTATGTAATACTTTTGTGTTTGTTATGTAATATTTTTTTATATATTAGGTAATATTTTGGTATTATATGATGTATTTTGGATTTGGTCAGAATATAAGAAAATATATAATACTTTTATGTGTATTAGGTAATATTTTTTGTATATCAGGTAATACTTTTGTATTATGGGATAATGACCAGAATTGGGTTGGGTCGGGTCTCAACAAAAACATGTGAATCCAGAGCACCCCATGTACTCTTCTTCTTCGCACGTGAATTGTGTAATATGTAATATTGTTGTATGTATTAGGTAATATTTTTCTGTGTATTAGGTAATATTTTGATATTATGTCCATAATATAATACAAAAGTATTACTTGATATATATAAAAGTATTACCTAATATACACAAAATTATTATATTATTTTGAGCGACCCGTCTCACGAAATGAGATTTGTGAGACGGTCTTACACATGACTCATTCAATGATAAAACTCACATTTTCCTTAATAACAATAGATGATAATCATATTGGACAAAGAAGAAGAGAATGGTGAAAAGAAAAAAAAAACAGAGAGAAGAAGAAGCGGAAAAGAATGAAGAACAGAGAATGAAGAAAGGAAAAAAAAGAGAAGAAGAGCGGAGAAGGAGAAGCAGCGATGGAGATAGAAATAGGAGAAGAGAAGAATAAGTGGACAAGGAAGAATAGCGATTGAGAGACTGGGGCCAAAAAAAAAACAAAAAAAAAATTATATATGTTACGGGAAAATGGCGGAAAATACAAATATTGAAGGCCGAGGACTATGGAATCACAGCTTCCTTAAAATAGATTCGCCGCCTTCGAGGTGCTCGAGGTTTCTATCGGCGTCCGTTTCCCAGGATACTACGGCTATGAAAGCACAGAGTTAAGCACGAACTCTTGCTCAACGGCGAACTGGAATACGCCTAATCGGAATCACACAGAGTGAGGAAACGAGAGAAAAAGGCTGAGATTTTCGGATGATGAATTCAAAGGTGGGAATCTCATTTTATTGGCACTCCAAAACCGTTTCGAAACCATTGCAATGATGACATGAACGTGCCTAGATGTTTTGGAAGTTGGAAGGCCAACAGTCACATGAAAAGGGACGAAAAAGTGGCAAAAGGAACGAGGTCGGGCCCGTCGCTTTCCAGACCAACATTCGTGTTGCACAGAGTTAAGCACGAACTCTTGCTCAACGGCGAACTGGAATACGCCTAATCGGAATCACACAGAGTGAGGAAACGAGGGAAAACGAGAGAAAAAGGCTGAGATTTTGGGATGATGAATTCAGAGGTGGGAGTCTCGTTTTATAGGCACTCCAAAACAGTTTCGAAACAGCTGCAATGATGACATGAACGTGTCTAGACGTTTTGGAAGTTGGAAGGCCAACAGTCACATGAAATGGGACGAAAAAGTGGCAAAAGGAACGAGGCCGGGCCCGTCGCTTTCCAGACCGACATACGTGTTCGCAGGTGCACACAAATCCATGGTCCGTGAGCCCAAATCGTACCGTGATTTGCACCCCCATGCGCCCCTGTGCGCGAGAGAAAGTCTACTTGTCAAGCTTTCTTAACATCCACTAAAGGAAAAAACAATATATAGTAGAGAATTTATCTTAAGTTTTCCGATGTGGGATAACATCTTTTACAAATGATCCAAACATGCAACTTTGAGATACAATTTCTCATTCACCTCTCAACCATTTTGGACGATTTACGAGTCGTGTCGAACCTCTCTCGGAGGGGAACACGATCCAACTTTCCATTTCCAAAATGGGGTACGGGACCCACGTCAACAATTGCCCCAAACATGAGCAAAAATTCTGTTTTTAAACAGATTTTTCCAACAATATATATATATATATATATATATATATATATATATATATATAATCTGGATATGAATCAAGCGGATCAGGATGCAGATACGAATCTAAGATTCATGCCCAAGTTGCACACAAAACTCACTCTATTTTAATTGGTTTTTGAAAATTCATGGTATTTTTGTCTTTCAAATTAGTATAGAGATACTTTACTTCTCTCTCTTTATTATTATTATTATTATTATTATTATTATTTTAAATGACCTTAGTTTACATTTTTACAATCAATTAAACATATATGATGTAATCCTTTTAAATTATTTTCAAAGCCTAAAACCGACCCACGAACAGCAATAAATAAATATCTCTATCTGTTTAAAAAAGAAACTAATCGTTATAATCTATATATAGCTGTTTCAATTTCAACGGCATTAATGACTTGCTGATAAGATTTGAAGCACCGATCACATTAATAGTTCATTAGGTTAATAAATCTAACGTGTTCTCATGGGGCAAATTAAATGGAGGAAGATTTTTTTTTTTTAATTGTTTGGAGGTGAGAAAACTCGTTTGGAAAGAAGGTGTTGAACCGTGTTGTTTTCTTTAATTTTTCTTATTTTTATTATTATTATTATTATTATTATTATTATTATTATTATTATTATTATTATTATTATTATAAGAATAATTTTAAAATGTGAAATAAATATTACAAAATTTACAAAATATTACACATAAACAAAATACCAAAATCTACAATGTAAAATAAATAAACTCAAAATTTACAAAATTACAGTGAGAAATAAAATATTACACATAAATAGTAATAACAAAAAAAATAACAAAAATAGTTAAATAAAAAAATAGAAAACTTGAGTGAAAAGGGGATAAATCAATGGATAGCATTTATACACAATGTAAAGGGTATTATGGTCAATACATAATCAAAAAGTATACAAAATCCTGCACAATTTGTTCATGAGGCGATTGATGTACACTCTAGTTAAGTTTGACGGAATAAGAGATTTCGTACAAATTTATTCATATCACATGTATAATGTTGTCATTCTTTTAATAAATGAGGGACTAAGACAACATTTTCAAATCACAAGGAGGGCGGAACATTTTACCCTTTAATTATAATTTATCTGAAACATGTCTTTTCATTTATCATTATATTGCTTATTTGGCTTAAATAATTCAACTATTAACAAGTATAACTGAAATATCATTATATATATATATATATATATATATATATATATTAAAATCAAAATAATTAATTATAAAATAAGAAAATTATGTTAATTAAAATTTTAATTTGTTTAAATATGATAATACTAATAATTCTGGAAATTATATTTGAAATTTTGAGATATACAAACAAATGTGAAGATTATTTTAAAAACCAATAAAACAAATATTGAAATAGTCCTATTAACTTAAATTGCTTTTTGAAAGAACATTAGTATAAATGTGCCAATTATGATAATGATATTTCACCTTTATAAAGGTGTAGATTGTGATAATCAAGATTCGAACCTGGATCATGCAATTTTTTAAGTATTTATTTCCTTTTATATATGTGTTAAATACATATAAATAAACACGAACTTGTGGCCGTTTTTCATTTACAACATGAACTTTGGATGTTAACATCGTAAATCACCAATTTATAAGCTCTAAGGTGATTTATAATTTGTATCAATTTGATGCATGATCGGTCTTTTGAACTCTAATTGTTAACATGGAGCCTGAAACTTGTCCATGTGGAAAGTCACTATCGGTTGAGATCCAAGCTCACCAAAATAAGAAATCTTCGATTCTTAACCAAAGTACATGAAATTTACGTTAAATCTATCTACTTTCCAAATCAATAATAAATCCTAAATCAATTCAAATAATCGAGTTATAATCAAACTCAGTTTCATAAAGGTGCGATGTAGCATGGCCAAAAGGGTCGAATCTGGATAAGTAATTTATCTCAATCCCTGCTTGTGCATTGAAAACATTGTGGAGCCCACAAAGCGACGTAAGAGACAACTATACAAGTTCACATATCTATCCTGTTCCCTACATATACTTTTAATGCCGACAAAATACTTAATTCTAGAAGATTGTAATGTGAAAAGAAAATGTTGTCGTGAATAATACAAGGAAAGTATGGGGTAATTTTATGATCCATAAGTTTTTGTACTTTGTAGAGGTTTTTTTTTTTTTTTAACATTAATAAATCTTTCTTTTTTATTTGATTGGATTTTTTTTCCCTATTATCTACACCAACTCGTACTATAATTAATGATCTAAATATTTCAAAAGGAACAAAAATTTGAAAAACAATAAAATTAACTCTTCCCCGTAGGTTTTGGATGAGAATGAATGTTAATAGAAAATATTTACCTACGAACACATTCTAATGTCCTGATATCGTTGATGTAACACATTTTAAATAGAGATGATAATATGGACCAAACTTATTGATATTTTATTTGGCTTGAGGTTCTTGGGATATGACTCATCCCGTTCTAAGAATAGGGCGGGGCAGGAACATTATGAGTTTCCAATTCGCCCCGAAATGCCTACTCAGTATAACATACATATGTGTATAAATTAGAATAGGACCCGTGTGATACATAGGGATGTCAACGGGGTGGGGCTGGGGAGCAATCCTCATCCCCATCCCCGCATTCGCGGGGAATCCCCGTCCCCGCCAACGAATCGGGGAAAATTTTCCCCGTGCCCCACCCCGCGGGGAATCCCCGTCCCGCCCCATCTTTTTTTTTAAATTTTTTTATTTAATTAATATACAAAAATAATTCATACAACTACATATAACTCAAATATTAACAAATAAATGACTAAAAACATAATTTAATAAAATTAGTTAAAACACAAAGATAAATTATCTTAATACATTTTCATTAATTTCCATCATTGTTCAATACTTCACTCAACATTTTAATCTCTATATAATTAATTTTTTATATTATTTTAAAAATATATGAATATATAGTTTATATATATAATTAAAATAAAATTTATTTTTTATAATAATTCATTATATTATATTAAATATAAATATATATATATAATATTCGCGGGGCCCCGCGGGGAACGGGGCGGGGAATACAATCCCCGTCCCCGCCCCACCAATCGGGGAGAATTTTTGCCCCGTCCCCATCCCCGCAGGGGTGCATTTCGGGGATTCCCCGCCCTATTCGAGGCGGAACCCTGCGGGGAACGGGGAATCCCCGTGCCGTTACCATGATACAAGAGATTATAAATAACTAAATCAAACTTCACAAAAACTTGCATGAGACGGTCTCACGGATAGTTTCCGTGAGACGGATCCTTTTTACCCACAAATTTAATCTATTTTCACAAATTTATATTTGAATTGTGAAGTGTGGGTTGTGGGTTGACTCGTCTTACTAAAATGATTCATGAGACAGTCTCACATAAGACCCCACTCATCAAACTTAGTATAGAAAAAATTAAATATTATTTATATAAAAAAAATTATGATTTTGTATACACATTGCCTAATTTAATATTAAATATAGTCTAATTAATATATTATTTACTTGTTCAAATATATGTTGCAATTCTATAGGAACATAACTAATTATTTTTTTATAATTTAGAAAAAATATATATTATTATATCTATTATATTATTCAACTCTCCCACCAATTTTTTAATCTAATTTAATTCTTAAAGTTTAAAATAATCCTCAAATTTTCTTTTGAACTAAATAATAAAGGAAATGAATCTCAAAATTTATCAAATGAATTTCATAATATATTTTAAATTTCACAGAAACTATTCAATTACATTAATTGGTTTGAAAATTTTGAATGATCCTTTTAATAAGGCCACCTTTAATTTATTTTCTTCCTTTTTTATTTATTTAAAATTTTCTCTACACTTTTTAAGTTAAACAAATTTTCTCTAAAAATTTTCATTAATCAAAGTTAAAAATGATTTCTACATCTAAAGTCAAGCATGTGATATTTTAACGAATTTAGTTAAAATTTCTATATTATTTATTAATGATTATTATCAACATAAATTTGATATCATTAAATAGTCATATTAGTTAGCTTTAAAATACTATTTATTATCGATCTAATTTGTAAAAAAAAAAATTGAAAAATGTAGGCTTGATATATGTCACATGTTATAATTCTTTTATACATATAAAGAATTTAAATACAACAATCATTTCAACATTTTTGATATATTTTTTAAAAAATAAATTAAATTAAATCAAAGAATGGGGCGGGGCTGATTCTCTAGCTAGGACATGACCTAGTCATGGTTACCCAATCATGCCTCATCCCGTCTCACTATCATTCCTACTTTTAGATGCAATTGTAGTAATTTATAATTAATTGACTTGTATCACATCTAATAGCTAATACCATTCCTACTTAAATGTAATTGTCATAATTATAATTAATTGACTTATAACACATCCAATCGTTAATATATTAATGTGTAATTATGATCGATGGTTATAATATAATGAGCCGTGAGAGTCCTAAGTGACACTTATGATGTGGGAGCACTTCATAATGCACATTTATTGTGTTGTTGACATTAAAAAAAAAAACATATATATATATATATATATATATATATATTAATGTTTGAGTTCACCTTACATAACAAAACAAACATTTTACATCGTTTCAATTTATAATTGATTTTAAAAGGTACAAATTGTGATGATTTGGGTTCAAATTCTATTCAAATAAATTTTATTAATCCATTAAAAACTATCAATTAATCATTTTCTCATTATCTTGATCTGTGCAAGTCAACAACTGAAAGAAAATAAGATAACAATTAATGGAGAAACAAATGAAGATAATTACTAAGGGAGAAACAAACAACATTAAAATATTAATTTGATATTTTCAATTTTTTTAAGTTAATAAAAATTATTTTTAATACCTTATTAATAATTAAAAAATAAAAAACCTTTTTTTTGGGGTATGAATCGCTGAAATCCTTATAAAGGGTAGATAATTGAGGTCCGACTATCCACCAAACTCATCTATAAATTTGTTTTTGAACCCTCAAATCCCATAGTCACAAGAAAGTTGAAGAAAAGTGTGAACTAAGAAAAATAGAAATGGGATTGTTCGATTTGGAGAAACATTTTGCATTCTATGGAGCTTATCATAGCAACCCAATTAACATAGCAATCCACTTCATCTTTGTTTGGCCAATCCTCTTCACAGCTCTGATTCTTTTGTATTTTACGCCGGCTTTGTCGATGATTCAGTTGTGGGATCAGAGTTTCTTGGTGTTGAATTTTGGATTTTTGTTAACTGTGATTTATGGTGTGTTTTATGTGTGTTTGGATAACAAAGCTGGTTCTTTAGCTGCTCTCTTATGCTTTGCTTGTTGGCTTGGAAGCAGTGCTCTTGCTCATCGCCTTGGCTTCTCTCTCGCTTGGAAGGTCTCTCTCTCCCCTCTCTTTCTCTCTCTAATTCTTGATTTATTTTGAAGTTATGTATTGCCTGATCTTTTTCTTGATTGAGAAATTAATTATTGAAAACATGAATAGAAGTTGACTCTCAGAATAGGGTTTGAATTGATGATGAAGTGTTGCCCTAGAATTAGGAAACTAAAATAGGCTGATGGAAAAGGGAAGAGAAGAGCAGGGTATTTCACATAATTTGAATTTATTATTATTGGCACTTAATTTTGTTGTTTGCTTTGTAATTATCAATATATCTTTGGTTCATTTTCTTGAAATATAGGACATTAGGTATCTATCTGTTATTGAATTGTTTGATTGCTAGTTTCTTGCCTTTACTCGATTCCTTCGATTTTCTGGAAATGGGCTTAATTGTGCTGAAGAGTTATAAAGATTTTAGGAAATCTTATAGCTTTGTAACCATCATTATTAGCATATCAATAGGAGTTCCCTGTATAATTATTGGAGTGTCTTTATTTGGAAGCCGAATACTTCATCTCCTTAAACAAAAGAGAAGGCTCTTCTTTAGACTTTCCTGTATTTGTAGTTTTTTTGATGTGGACTTCAGAGAAAGGCCTTATAAGATTACAGACCTGTATTTAATTTAGGTTAAGTGGCACTAGTAAAAGATAAACGAGATCTCTCATTTTCTCGAATGTCTTCATTCATAATATTAATTATCTGATTGTTAGGTTTCCATCAAGGGAGTGCTACATAAATTGTTCGACATCCTTGATACTATTTGCAAACTGATGTAATGTTTATGTTCAGAGAAGAATGTTTGTTTTTTCCTGTCATGTTGTTGTGTCATGACTATATCTAACAATTCTTTTCATCATATATATATATATATATATATATATATATATATATATATATATATATATATATATATATCTATATATATATATATTTCGGTTTCATTGTTCTATGATATTCTCTTTCAGATCCACAACCGTTATCATTCATAGCTGTCTGTATGCCATTGATGGTGAATATTCCACTTTATTCTTGTAGTTAACCACGCTAATTTACATTTAAATATACTACAATAGTAAATAATCTTCACTCGGGCTCTTATACTTGACTTGGTATTAAGTGTACTCTATTGACTCTTTTCAACCCTTTTCTCAAGTGGAATAGGTTGTGTTGACAGACTTAATAGTCAACCCTTAATAGTTGGAAATCTTGTGCTCAAAACATTTCTTTTATGGGTTCTTTAGAACATTCTAGGGTTCGTGCTTCTTTTTTTCCCGAGAGATCTCTGATTACTGGTGTATACAACTGGAATACCTTGGACTACTAACTGATTCTGAAATCTGAAGTATTGATTTTCTTTGTATGCTGTTTTAGATATTGCCTGATTCCTTTAGTTGTTATGCTATTACAAGCTTGTTACCTTGTTGAGGCTATCTGTTTTTACGGAAAATTCAAAGCTGATCATGCTTTACTTGCTTAGATCTACTTTTGAAAGAATGTCCATTGCTTCATTCCAAGATTTGGGCAGCTTACAACCTAAGTAAAACACTTCTTCATGAGGCATAACTGCAAATGTTAACTTTGTTAGATTTGGTTAAACTTAAATCTTCCATCGCTAATTTCTGCATGCCATATATTCTATTTTATGCTTTACTAAATCAAAACTTATCTCGAGGGCATGTTTCATTCGCACTTCTACGATATCAGTTTTAGTAGCTCGTTAGTTCCTATTTTGCCGTTCTCTCCCCCTTCAAAAACCACCTCATCCCATGACCATCCAAAATTCATATGAGTAATGTTCTTTTCTTTTCTTTTTTTCTTTTTTTTAAAGCTTAATAGTATCAAGTTGAACCATGATCGAAATCACTAAAGGGCAACCCTGAATTGATTTACAAGGAATAATACTTCTCTGAGATGTGTTTTTTAGCCTTCATCAAATGCTCAAGTGCCATGTGTTAGTCGAAACAAGAATACAAGATGTCTTTGAGATGAGATATTGTGATGGCTTAATCTGTATGCTTGTTTACTCTTATATGAATTAACTATACCTATTGAAATATAATGATTAAAATTCCATGAATGGAATTTGTTTATACCAGGTTGTTCTGGCATCTCAGTTGATCTGCTGGACTGGACAGTTCATTGGCCATGGCGTTTTTGAGGTGATTATTCAAATCAATTTTCACGAGTTTCTTTTGACTCTTTCGATTTTTGCATGACTTATATTTCACCAACTTTGCAGAAACGAGCGCCTGCTCTGTTTGACAACCTTGCTCAAGCATTCCTCATGGCACCATTCTTTGTTCTCCTCGAGGTATATTTCCATCATTTCCTTTAAAAATTCGAGCATTTTATACTCTTTTGCATCGACTATTCAGCGACATTGACAATGAAATGGCTTACAGGGTTTGCAGTTTGCCTTCGGGTACGAGCCATATCCCGGGTTTCATGCTGCAGTGACAGCCAAAGTCGAAAAAGAAATCGAAGCCTTCAAGGATAAGAAACTGAAGAAGAATACTTGAAATCAGATTAATACTGATTAGATTTATTTGGTGCTACTGCTATATGCCTCCAGCAGGCAGTTATATGTATGTATATGCTGACATTTCTATAATCTTTAATCTTGTAAAACTTTGATGTTGATATATTATTAAGGGATTTCAAATCTTATAATAACAAATTTATTGATGTTTTTCGAATGGAAATATTTGGAGACTGGAGGAAAGGGACACATCATCAAATATTAATTGAGGAAAAAAAAAACTTCCAATTTCTTTCATTTTTCTCCTTATCCATTTGGGGGGGGGGGGGGATGTGAACACTCCTCCAACATGATGTTAAAAAAATTAACAGTTCAATACCAAAATTAATGAGTTAATTTTGATGTGGTTATTGCCAACTAACTAAATTATCGTAATATAATAAATAATACTCCCTCTCTCTTAAATGATTAATAAATTATCTAATGATCACCATGATCCTTTTTTTTTTTTTTGCCTATATATAGATACAATCCAAGAAAAAGAAAAGGATGTAGAGATTGGTAAATTGAATAATAATAATAATAATAATAATAATAATAATAATAATAATAATAATAATAAAATTTATGCGGCCGGACATTAACCACCTTAATTGGGAGCGTTGACCCACATTAACCGAATCAACCTGATACATCTTACGAATTGAGATCCTTAAGATGGTCTCATACAAAAATTCACATTAATTAATCTTATATTTATTAATTGTTATTGTCCTCTAATTTTCATATATTTTCCTTTTGTACTAACACATTCATAATATTTAAGAATATACGAAGTAATATAAACTAGCATATTGGTAAGACTAATTAAAAAGGCATGTACATCTTCATTCACGAAACTAATGATGACTTCGATGTTCAACATTATAACTACATATAAATTTTGGCTACTTTTTATGAGTTAGCTTTACTTAGCTTGTGTAAGTGGTGGAATGTTCAATCGGGTCGATCCGAGTCCACACGTTTTTTTTTCTTTTTTTTTTATTCATGTATTATATACTTTTATATTATATTATTGTGACATTTATGTTATATAAGTATGACATTTATATACAAATATCCTTACATTTATATAATATTTTAACTTAAAAAGAAAATAAAAAGGGTTAATTGCCGTAAAAATCACAAACTTTACTTAATTTGCAAATTTAACCAACTTTTTGAATATTAGCAAACTAGTATAAATCTCGTGCGATGCACGGGCATATCAATTTTACAATTTATATATATATATGTATATATATATATATATATATGAAAATGTTGAATACGAAAAATAATAAATTTTTTGGGACAATCTCGATCTAATTTATTACCCGTGTGACGCACGATCATATAATTTAAATATTTCGAGTTTAATGTAAAAATATTAATTTACGAAAAAAATCAAGTTCTCGATAATATTTTAATCTCATTTTGTAACCGTGTGATGTATGGGCAAATAAATTTCAAATGTCGGTAGTTTTTTGATGTTGCTCATGAAAAATAAATAATCTAGTTTTTCAAAGTTATTTCAATTTAATCTACTACCCATATAATTTATGAATTTTTATCATACATTATCTGACTACTTTAGAACTAATTGTTTTTTTTTGTCACAATTAGTATGGAAAAAAATTATGCAAATATATGCTCATACCTTATTCATTGTAATGAGTGTAAAATGATGATATTATTGTATATTATAATTAAGTTTTGATAATATTTCAACCTCATTTGGTGCCGTGTGGTGTAGCAAATAAATTTCAAGTGTTAATAATTTTTTCATATAAAAATGTTGATCGTAAAAAACAATATATCTCTTTTAAGTTATTTTTTGATATCTACTTCCCATATAATTTATCAATTTTGAATATTTCATATTTTCATCATTTGTTTGACTACTTTACTAATTTTTTTTGTGACCTGGAAAAACACTTATGCAAATATATATTCAATGAATTATTCATATTGAGCGTAATAACAATAATATTATTGTATATTACTCCAAAATAAAATT